>CM034351.1:72253248-72443073 GCA_019925275.1 Mytilus edulis
AAAGTATCTTTGAGGCTTATCAACTAATAATAGTTAACAGAGACAGTACTGGAGAATGGGGTCGGGGGATTAGGGTTAGATCTGTGGCGGATCCCGTGAGAAATGTTCATAAAAGGGATGATGGTTTTGAGGTAACCCTGACCAGTCATGCTTCATTGATTCGATCCCTCCAAGTAAACCAATTTTCCCACAAAAGGCCGGGAGAGGATTGGCACTCGGGCCCTCTTAACTCGCCTCTGATGCTTTTAAATCGGGTCATATGGTTTGACCCCCCTATTTTAGCCTGGGTTTGACCCCCTTTTAATAAACCCCATGGATTTTCGGATTGTTTTAATTTTTTTTAAATTTTCTTCAATGTCGTTTTCATTTATGAGGCCCCTCATGGGGGGGGGGGGGTCCTAGTAATCACATAATCACCATTTTTTTGCCAATATAATCACATAATTATTAAATATTTGCTTATCTTTAGTAATCAAATAATCATAAACTAAAAATACAGTCCTAGGTAATCAAATAATCATGAAATATTTGGCTTAATAATCAAATAATCATTAAAAAAACGGCCAAGTAATCACATAATCAAAAACCCCATGAGGGCCCTCATTTATTACTTTAAATGCTTGGGAACAATCAACAGTTATAAAAAAAGGGTGACTGAGGGCATTTTTTTTTTGTCGGAATACATTTTTTTTTGTCCTTTGCTTGCCCAGTTTATTTGTTTTCATTATTTTGGGAATAAAGAATATTACTGTTAATATGAAAAAACATGATAATAATTTAACCCACGCTCCCCTTTGAACTTTTTTGAAATGGCAGTTTCCTCATGATTTTACATGACGGCTTTGCCGCAAAATAATTTGTAAGAAGTATTAATTTTTAATTATTGATTCCGGCATTTTTAATATATAAATATCAAATCTTTAATGTCAAACAGATTATTTTGGAAAGTATGAAAATTTTTCAAAATCCATGATAATATTCTATTTTTAGTTCAGCCAGTTTAACCTAACTGGCCTTGTCCTTGAGATTTCGCGCGGATCGTTTTTCTCGTGCTACGGACTTGATATTTAAACCTAGCAGCATCCGTTCGACATTTCATTTGATAGAAAGTTTTTGAAATGATAATACTACAGGTAAGTTGAACTGAATTTGATATTTTATAGTAGATTTGAATATTATTGAATGTTTTTTTTATGATGTATGTCATGTATGATAAAATTATCTGTTTGTTGATTTATAGAGGGGGGCAAGGGGATTAACTGTTATGCTGTTATGGGGCAATTTAATTCTTTGTTATCTGTTATTTTGAAAATGTATTTGCTGTTAGCTGTTATTGTCTTATTCTTTGTTAGCTGTCATTGGGCTATTAGTTTTTTAAGGTCTTTCCTCTACAAAGGAAAGACCTTATTGTTTTTCTTCCGTTTTATCTTCCAACATTTTTTTGGCATGGCCTCCCCCCCGTTTCTGTTGAAGCCATATTTGCAATAGTTGTATATAGAATGAAATTCAAAACAGTGTGGCTGTGGCCATTGATTGACACATTAAATTCATCCATTGACTGGGACAATTTAGGTGAACGTTTGTATGTAACGACCATTGCCTACTGTGTACTTTTAAAGACACTTAAACTATGGGGTCAACAAAGGTTATCAACACCTTAATAAAGTAATTCGAAAAAATTAATCAGAAATAACACGATGTTTTGATTTATATCAATTATTTAAATCAAAACTTAAAGGTTATTTCTGATTAATTTTTCGAATTATTTTATAATTAAAGGCGTTAAGAAACCTTATGTACGTCGTGAACAGTGGTCGTTACAGACAAAAGTTAACGTAAATTGTCCCAGTCAATGGATGAATTTAATGTGTCAATCAATGGCCACAGCCACACTGTTTTGAATTTCATTCTATGCAGATACCAGTCTGAGATATAAATTCACTTAAAATGTTATAGAAATGACTGCTAACATCTAATTTTTGCATAACTTGCAAGCATAGTTATTGTTTTCTATATCAAGAGCTTTAAAATCATAAATTCATAGCATTTACAAGTTAAATTATCTGTTTTATGACCCAGGGGGTAGGCAATTTTCTATGTTTTTTGGCCCTGGGGCCTCAAATTTTTTAAATCATTCTGCTGTTTCTAGCAATTTGGAATATTTAGTACATATACATATCCAAAATAGAAAAAACTATTGTAAGTTTTCTTGAGATATTTTTGTTTTTCAAGCTGGTATTTATTATGCCCTGGTGACAAAAAAGCAGATTTAGGTGTTGCGGCTTACTTTTGGGTTATCGAAAGGACACAAACATCCCATAAAAAATATTCAGGAAGGATCTTTGAGTTTCAATGACTGCGAAGAGTAAATATAAGCACTTCTTAACAATTCAACTTACAGATATGCAAATATTATGAATTCATTTTGTATCCAGGACTTTAAGTAAACTATGCATACTGTAAACTGTGAATTTATGCTGAGTCATCTTATTTAAAGCCCAGAATTCTATCAATCTCCATTAAATATTTATAAAATTTTATATTTGAGTTAATTTCTTTAAAATCTGTGAAATAAAGCAAATTTGGTTAAATTCTGAATGTTCCCCTTTTTCACTCTATATAGGTTGCATAACTGTAAATATTGACAAGGCAATGTCCTATAGGAACTTCTTTTACGGCTAAAACTGTACCACTTTTACTATGAAGTTTTGAAAAAAACTCTTATCCTAGAATTGAAAGTTCATATAACCACAATTTTTTTCAAAGGTCAAAATATAGGGCTGTGCGGCATATTTTCAACGTTTATATGCCCTGAACTTCTCATAGTTTAAACTTCTCATAGTTTAAACTTCCTATACCTCTAGCCGATGTAAAAAAGTAAACGCATAACAATACGCACATTAAAATTCAGTTCAAGAGAAGTCCGAGTCCGATGTCAAAAGATGTAACAAAAGAAATAAATAAAATGACAATAATACATAAATAACAACAGACTACTAGCAGTTAACTGACATGCCAGCTCCAGACCTCAATTAAACTGATTGAAAGATTATGTCTTCATCATATGAATATCAGGCACAATCCCTCAGCGTGTGCACTGTTGTGAAGATATATATGTATAAAAAAAATGATAAACTTGAAGCTTTATATCTGGGACTGTGCAGCCCCTAAATGGTCACTTGGTGAAATATTAACAATGCCAACCTTAAATGTTTTACCTCAATGACTGATGTCTCAAATTTTGTTGTATAGGTGTTTTGTGTGCAAGACTGATATGAACTAAAAATGCCGGACCTAAAGTGGTAAATATGACATGCAAATTCAGGGATCCTGAAACACAGGTAAAAGTTTCTCTTGCTAAATAATTATGGTCTACTAGGCCATATAATTGGCTGATAAAATGACTGATTATATGCTCCATTAACCCTTCTGTGTATGAATATTGCCTTTAGCCTTAAATAACTTTGGAACAAACAAACCTAAACACCATAAAAAAATCTCAAGTATTTAGCTTGTATTTGTCTATCGCAGCAATAGTATACAGTTTATATAGTACTTTAATCCAAGCTTCAAAGAGCCAGTGGTGACAATGCCACGTACAAAAAGAACCTAAAATCTGAAGGATCAAGTCCCTCAACTCTCTCATATTGTCTATAAAAAATGTTAATAAATTAACAACACAAGTTGCTTTCTTTAAAAAAAGAAATGCAATCGTAAACCCAAATGCTTGTTTGGCATTATATATATATTAGATAATTGTTTAATAAAGATGTATTGTCTTATATTACTTTTGTTGTGCATAAGAATTAGAAACGGACATTGCCTGTTTAGTGGTTTAAATAATGTAAATGCCGGCTTCACACATCAACGTATAGATCCGACGTACGTCGGCCGAGGTAAAAAAAATCATGCACGCTACCAAAACGCTAATAATTTTGATGTATTCAACCTGTCAATCATATCTGTATCGTGTGCACAACGAGCTTAAAGCGTGTATTGGGTGTGCGTAAAGCGTACCTTAGCGTTTCTCCTGGTCTTCCTATACATTCCCAACTGCAGGTCTGTCTATATGTGAATGTTTGTCAATAAGTCTGTCACATTCGCCCGTCTGTTTACATGTTTACCAGTCCGTCTATGTCCACTGGTTCGTCTACATGTTCACTAGCTTTGAAATAGCTTTCGGTAAGTGCGATTATTTCAGTGATTTGTGTCTTTTGTTTTTATGTAAGTGATTATTGTGCACCGTACCCATAATTTTAGGGACGCGAATTGCAACTGATATTTTACAGTTTTTTCTTGCGATGTGTTGTCCTTAAGGTTTGGTTCATTTGGGAGGGTTGGGTTTATGGCCACCACATTGTTTATGTGCCAATGTCCATTCTAAAGCCAGAAACATGTAGTACAGTGGTTGTTGTTCATAATTCATGTCGGTCAAGTTGTTTTCGTAAATTATTTTGTTATCAATAAGGCTGTTTAGTTTTGTTTGATTTTTGTTTTTAAATCTTAATGGTCGGGGCATTTAATAGCCGACTAAATAGTAGTTTTTTTTTTCATTTTTGGAGGCCGCTCGGTGGCCTTTAAAGACTTACTACCACGTCATTGTAACTCTGGTTGGTATTTGTATCATTAGTGCTGGACCATGGTCGATCCTATATGCACCTTTGAGGCAGGCGGGATATTTTTGTAGATCTTGTACAGCTCAAACTAATGTGAGTAGTTCCTGTACTTCTATGTCTAGTCCCATGTTGCATGGTTAGAGAGGGTGTAATATCTTCTGTAGGTTTGATGAAGTTTCACCCGTATCGGACTTCTTTTCCTAAATGAAAGCTTTAAGGCGACGAGTATTTTTGTATGCAATGTGCCCTTAACGTGTCTAAAACTTATCTGTAGCGTTTTCAACGCTCGTGTAGCGTGTATATTATGTGCGTGCAGTTTACAGGTACATGTATATACGTTTGACAAACGCTTGAGCTGAATGATTTTTTTTTATGTTCCATTAAAATTTTCCTGAAGTAAAAGCGTTCACCAAGCGTATATCTTTGCATTTCGACGTACTTCAAACTTATGGAACGCGTGTTTAAACACTTGCGTAAAGTTCCTCTGGTGAGCAACTAAGTTACGCATACGATGATACGGACTTTGTTAATTTTCTTTTTTGACTGATTGTTTTACATTGTCATTTCGGGGCCTTTTATAGCCGACTATGCGGTACGTGCTTTGCCTGTTGTTGAAGGCCGTACGGTGACCCATAGTTTGTATTTCTGTGTTATTTTGGTTTCTTGCAGATAGTTGTCTCATTGACACCAAACCTGATATCTTCTTTTTTTATATTCGATATCTTATCGCCGACCTGGTTAAGTCTGCTAAATATGCATGCATGATTCATTTTTAGGTTATCAGTCGTAATTAAAGTGGCACATTTAATTCGTTGTTTCATTGCTTGAAGTATCATTTCTTACATCTGCATGGTCAAATGTGTATTTTTTTTAAATAAATTTTAGATTTAGATTTCAGTCACGGTTATTTTCCCCCCTTCATATTGAATATCTATACTTATCAGTCGCATTTTAATGACGAAAAGGATTCAGAGGTTATTAAAAAAAGTAAATAATGTTGCAATATTTAAACAAAGAAAATAACTTTAAATTTGCAATATTAATGAAAATAAATACGGACATAACTTTCATAATCAATTTTAACGTTATTTTCAATAAACGATTTTTTTTTTAAATCCTCGTTTTTACACCTATTTGAGGCACGTATTTATGATTATATTTCCATGTCCTTGGTCTATCCTAGACGTAAAATTTCAAAAAGTGCTAATACTTTTTTTAAAGATATTATTATTAATTGTTCTCGTTCAAAATATTTTATTTTTTCATATTCAATATCTATTTAATTTTATTTTTAATAACCTTTTTTTTTTTTTTTATTAAAGTTGCAATATTTAACCAAAAAAAATAACTGTAATTTAATCATATGCAAGAAAGACTTCCCTATAATTTCAGTATAAAAAAATAAATAGCTTGCTTTTTACAACATGTACATCTTCACTAAACGTAAAATCTAAAATAAAATGCTACTAAAACTCTTTCTAAAGATTTTATTTTTAATTATTCTCGTTCAGAATATAAAGCGCATTGTTTACATGAAATCTTATCTCATATCTAAACACAGCTGGTTACATCGTTTGACTAATTAAAATACTACGCATGTAGGTTAATATTATAGCAGCTTGTAATCGTATGCAAGAAAATATTATATCATAATAAATTTCAGATCATACGTAAAATATCTCTATAGCAACTTAAGATGCTAATGCATATTCAACAGATTTGTAAGCTATTGCGCATGCATTTGAAAGGTGGTCATAGCTATTGCGCATGTATTTGAAAGGTGGTCATAGAAAGACCAGAAGTGTTCCGACAAACATCCGGTGTTCCGAAAGACTACATCACTCGTCCAATATATACTGCGTAAACCCTCAGGGGTTTACCATGTTTACGCAATCAAAAGGTCATCCTTCTTTCACCAGTACCAAACATTGCGTATTTGATCATAACATGGAAGTATTATATTGACAGGAACTCCAATAATAAATTAGCACATTCCCATCCCTCTGATTTCTTGAAGAGAATTAAAGGTTCCAACTCAGTTTGTCAAGTAGATATCTCCTTTGTGGGGTATCTGCCATGCCGCCTTCGCTAGGCTTGTTTTGTTATCTGAAGCTGATCTTATCACAAGATTTGGTATCAAGTTTCTTGTCTACCTATCAATGTATACTAGAACACACCCGCGAAATCGCGGGCATTCAGAGCGTAGTTTAAAGTATGTAAAGTGTTGTTGGAAGAATTTTGTAAAATATTGAATGACTGGAGAATTTCAGCAAAAGTATCATAAGTCATAGGTTATTGGGGGATAGGAAAATGTTTTTTTTTTTTATCCCTCCTCCTTCATTTCCAAAATTCCTAATATTTGGTTTTCTATAAATTTCAATATGAACATTCATTTAGTATGTTATGAACATTTAAGTAAGGAGCCTGTTATTCAGTGGTTGTCGTTTGTTTATGTGTTACATATTTGTTTTCGTTCATTTTTTGTACATAAATAAGGCCGCTAGTTTTCTTGTTTGAATTGATTTACATTGTCATTTCGGGGCCTTTTAAAGCTGAGTATGGGCTTTGCTTGTTGTTGAAGGCAGTACGGTGACCTATAGTTGTTAATTTCTGTGTCATTTTGGTCTCTTGTGGAGAGTTGTCTCAACATGGTAATCATACCACATCTTTTTTTTTTGTAATCAAAGAATTTTGTAAAAGATTTAATGACTGGAGAATTTCAGAAAAGGTATTTTCACATGAATAATTTTAGCGCTTATCTGTATATTATGAACATTCATTACTATATAAATAAATTGTATTTACTTCAATTCTAAGTTTACTATTCGATCCATGGTGGTCAATTGATATAGTATACAGACCCTCTCCATTTAATAAACTCTGTGACCGTCGTGGATAGTAAACTTGAAAATGATAGCAGATAGAATTAAAATACACTATTCGTAGTATATGTAAATCAAATCAATAATTTTATTGGTGTAAATTCCTATACAGAAATGATACCAGCTGACATTTACAAAATACAAATACAAATACAAAAATAAACAAACAAATAAACAAACAAAAAACCCAAAAAAAACCAAACATATTTTCTTAATGATAAGAGATACATATTTTATATTTACATTGCGTGGAGGTGTTATTCATACAATATTATTAATTATATTATTAATTCAAGCTATTACAATCAGCTTTAATACTATAAAAGCTCTTAACAACATTATGTTTGCTTTAAATGAATGTTCAAATCATACATATCGCTTATTCCAGCTACACTTACAGTACTAATGTCCGTATCATTACTTTTCAAAATGAAACTAAATTTATCTTGTTCACACATATTAACAAAAGATGGAACTATATCACTTCAATTACAAAAGAGTACATTTCTATTAAGTTTTAAGTTCTAACGCTTTACAGTGAATGAGGAAATGGAACTCATCTTCAATTCCATCCTTGCAAATTGGACAAATTCTCTGTTCTAAAGGTGTTCTAGTATATCTACAAACTTCTATTAGTAATTTACTATTACTAATTCTGGTTTTTACCATTTTAGAAATAACACTTTTGTTAAGGTCCAGTAGAAGATATTTTTCTAATTCAAAATTATTTTTAACTTTGCGATATGTTCTTTGTTTATTACCATGACTATTACCATTATTAGAAACACAATAAAGAGCTTAATTGTTTCCAGTATTTTTGAATACCTCTTCTAATTTCTGTTGAAATAAAAAAAAGTAATTTTTTCTTTGACATAGTATTTTGATTTTCCCAGACATGATGAAAACCAAGTTTATCTAATAACACTTTTAATTTACTACAAAAACCATTAGGAAAGTTTAAGTTTTCATTGTATGCTTTCTTTACCATACTCTCACTGTCCATATTAATGATATGAAGCCAGAAATTAATTGTATTTTTAAGGGCTGACAATGAAAGTGGGAATAAACCTAATTCAGAAAGAACAGCATTATTAACAGCACCTTTATTTACACCCAATAAAAATTTAGCAAATTTTATTTGAATTTTAGAAGTTTGCATAGTTTGACTCGATGGTATTATTTTGTTTCACTAAACTAATAGTAGCCCAAACTTCCCTGCTATATAACAGAATAGGTTTAACGTATGAATCAAAAAGCTTTAAATGTGGTAGTAAATTCATCTTTTCAGAAAATAATAATGTATACAGAAAAACGCAAACCGGAAGTCTAATCTGACTTAAAATTTCGTCCAATGACGGGACAATATCCGGATGACTTTTTTCTCGTTTTTCTCCCAAAATAACTCAATCTGAATAATCATGAATGGATGACAAATGCGACTATGTACTGTACCTATAGGACACAGAGGCGTGTTGATTAATTTATTGTGGAAAGAAGAGAAGCGACACACAAAATGAGGTCTTCTCGTTTAATAGTATAGATAAACATGGAAAAGGGCAAGCTTATTTTTAGGTTTGCTTAATATGTTTTAATCATTGGAACTAGGAAATCGTATAATATCCTATATTAAAAATTACATATGTACTTAAAGTCAGGTGTTTGTGGTAAACAATATGATACATACGTGTAAGTGTATCCAATGCTGTGGGATAGCTTTAATTAAAAAAGTTTTAAGGTTGTTTATTTTAAGCTCACCTGGCCCAAAGGGCCAAGTGAGCTTTTCTCATCACTTGGCGTCCGGCGGCATCGTCCGTCGTTTGCTTTTACAAAAATCTTCTCCTCTGAAACTACTTGGCCAAATTAAACCAAACTTGGCCACAATCATCATTTGGGTATCTAGTTTAAAAATTGTTTCCAGTGACCCAGTCAACCAACCAAGATGGCCGCCATGGCTAAAAATAGATAATAGGGGTAAAATGCAGTTTTTGGCTTATAACTCAAAAACCGAAGCATTAAGAGCAAATCTGACATGGAGTTAAATTGTTTATCAGGTCAAGATCTATCTGCCTTGAAAATTTCAGATGAATCGGACAACCTGTTGTAGGGTTGCTGCCCCTGAATTGGTAATTTTAAGGAAATTTTGCTGTTTTTGGTTATTATCTTGAATAATATAATAGATAGAGATAAACAGTGAACAGCCATTATGTTCAGCAAAGTAAGATTTACAAATAAGTCAACACGACTGAAATTGTCAGTTGACCCCTGTAGGAGTTATTGCCCTTTATAGTCAATTTTTAACCATTTTTCGTAAATCTTGGTAATCTTTTACAAAAATCTTCTCCTGAAACTACTGGGCCAAATTAAACCAAACTTGGCCACAATCATCATTGGGGTATCTAGTTTAAAAATTGTGTCCGGTGACCCGGTCAACCAACCAAGATGGCCGCCATGGCTAAAAATAGATAATAGGGGTAAATTCCAGTTTTTATACGCCCGTCGTCTTTTAGACGGGACGTATTATGGTATACCGTTGTCCGTCCGTCCGTCTGTCCGTCCGTCCGTCTGTCCGTCCGTCCGTCTGTCCGTCCGTCGTCCACACTTCGGACAATAACTCAAAAATGCTTTCACCAATTTCCATGAAACTTAAGTGAATTGTTTATATCTATTGACGTAAGCTCCCTTTCGTTTTTTTTTAATTTCAGATTTTAAGTTTTTGATTTATGGGGCTTTATTCATAAAAAAGGGGGGATTTTCAACACTTCGGACAATAACTCAAAAAGGCTTTCACCAATGTCACTGAAACTTTGGTGAATTGTTTATATCTATTGATGTAAGCTCCCTTTCAATTTTTATAAATTTCAGATTTTTAATTTTGGATTTATGGGGCTTTATTCATAAAAAAAAGGGGGACTTTCAACACTTCGGACAATAACTCAAAAAGGCTTTCACCAATGTCCATGAAACTTTGTTGAATTGTTTATATCTATTGATGTAAGCTCCCTTTCAATTTTTATAAATTTCAGATTTTAAGTTTTGGATTTATGGGGCTTTATTCATAAAAAAAGGGGGATTTTCAACACTTTGGACAATAACTCAAAAAGGCTTTCACCAATGTCCATGAAACTTTGGTGAATTGTTTATATCTATTGATGTAAGCTCCCTTTCAATTTTTATAAATTTCAGATTTTTTGTTTTGGATTTATGGGGCTTTATTCATAAAAAAAAGGGGGATTTTCAACACTTCGGACAATAACTCAAAAAGGCTTTCACCAATGTCCATGAAACTTTGGTGAATTGTTTATATCTATTGATGTAAGCTCCCTTTCAATTTTTATAAATTTCAGATTTTAAGTTTTGGATTTATGGGGCTTTATTCATAAAAAAAAAGGGGGATTTTCAACACTTCGGACAATAACTCAAAAAGGCTTTCACCAATGTCCATGAAACTTTGGTGAATTGTTTATATCTATTGATGTAAGCTCCCTTTCCATTTTTTTAAATTTTAGATTTTACGTTTTCTTAAGTAATGAATTTTTATACTTACAAAAGGGGGATTTTATGAAACTTTGGTGAATATATTAATGTAACATCCCTTTTGATTTGTATATATATTTCTAGTTGATCATATAAATTCATTTAAAGCATAAAAGACAAGTTAAAAGAGCAACGGGCGTATCATGCGCTAAAGCGCAGCCCTTTATTGGCTTATAACTAAAAAATTAAAGCATTTAGAGAAAATCTGAAATGGGGTTCAATTGTTTATCAGGTCAAGATCTATCTGCCCTGAAAATTTGAGATGAATCGAACAACCAGTTGTTGGGTTGCTGCCTCTGAATTGGCAATTTTAAGGAAATTTTGCTGTTTTTGGTTATAATCTTGAATATTATTATAGATAGAGATAAACAGTGAACAGCAATAATGTTCAGCAAAGTAAGATTTACAAATAAGTCAACACGACCGATATGGTCAGTTGACCCTTTTAGGAGTTATTGCCCTTTATAGTAAATTTTTTACATTTTTCATAAATTTTTGTAGATTTTTAGAAAATATTTTCCACTGTAATTACTGGGCCAAGTTCATTATAGATAGAGATAATTGTAGCAACAAGAATGTTCGGTAAAGTAAGATCTATAAACACATCACCATCATCAAAACACAATTTTGTTTATTTTGTAGGTAATTTTTCCATGGATGAAAAAGGATTTTGGGCGTAAAATATTGGAGAAACTCGGCAATTTGTCGTGTGTTTAAGTGGGGAAACACAAGAACACTTTTAATTTAACAAGTAAGCAAATTCTTTTCACATTATAAAAACAGGCACAGATCACATAGCTCTTTTTCTGCTTCAGTTTTTATTGTCGAGCCTTCGACTTAAGTCGAAAAAGCGAGACTAAGCGATCCTACATTCTGTTGGCGGCGGCGGCCGCGGCGGCGTCCACAAATATTCACTCTGTGGTTAAAGTTTTTTAAATTTTAATAACTTTCTTAAACCATACTGGATTTCTACCAAACTTGGACAGAAGCTTGTTTATGATCATAAGTTAGTATACAGAAGTAAATTTTGTAAAAATAAAAGTCCATTTTTAGCTCACCTGGCCCAAAGGGCCAAGTGAGCTTTTCTCATCACTTGGCGTCTGTCATCGTCCGTCGTCCGTCGTCCGCTGTCGTCGTCGTCCGTCGTCGTTAACTTTTACAAAAATCTTCTCCTCTGAAACTACTGGGCCAAATCAAACCAAACTTAGCCACAATCATCATTGGGGTATCTAGTTTAAAAAATGTGTGGCGTGACCCGTTCAACCAACCAAGATGGCCGCCACGGCTAAAAATAGAACATAGGGGTAAAATGCAGTTTTTGGCTTATAACTCAAAAACCAAAGCATTTAGAGCAAATCTGACATGGGGTAAAAATGTTTATCAGGTCAAGATCTATCTGCCCTGAAATTTTCAGATGAATCGGTCAATCGGTTGTTGGGTTGCTGCCCCTGAATTGGTAATTTTGAGGAAATTTTGCTGTTTTTGGTTATTATCTTGAATATTATTATAGATAGAGATAAATTGTAAACAGCAATAATGTTCAGCAAAGTAAGATCTACAAATAAGTCAACATGACCAAAATGGTCAGTTGACCCGTTTAGGAGTTATTGCCCTTTATAGTCAATTTTTAACCATTTTTCGTTAATTAAAGTAATCTTTTACAAAAATCTTCTCTGAAACTACTGGGCCAAATTAATCCAAACTTGGCCACAATCAATTTTGGGGTATCTAGTTTAAAAAATGTGTGGCGTGACCTGGTCAACCAACCAAGATGGCCGCCACGGCTAAAAATAGAACAAAGGGGTAAAATGCAGTTTTTGGCTTATAACTCAAAAACCAAAGCATTTTTAGGAAATCTGACGGGATAAAAATGTTTATCAGGTCAAGATCTATCTGCCCTGAAATTTTCAGATGAATCAGTCAATTGGTTGTTGGGTTGCTGCCCCTGAATTGGTAATTTTGAGGAAATTTTGCTGTTTTTAGCTCACCTGGCCCGAAGGGCCAAGTGAGCTTTTCCCATCACTTGGCGTCCGTCGTCCGTCGTCGTCCGTCGTCGTTAACTTTTACAAAAATCTTCTCCTCTGAAACTACTGGGCCAAATTAAATCAAACTTGGCCACAATCATTATTGGGGTATCTAGTTTAAAAAATGTGTGGCGTGACCCGGCCAACCAACCAAGATGGCCGCCATGGCTAAAAATAGAACATAGGGGTAAAATGCAGTTTTTGGCTTATAACTCAAAAACCAAAGCATTTAGAGCAAATCTGACAGGGGTAAAATTGTTTATCAGTTCAAGATCTATCTGCCCTCAAATTTTCAGATGAATCCGACAACCCGTTATTGGGTTGCTGCCCCTGAACTGGTAATTTTAGGTAATTTTTGCTGTTTTTGGCTATTATCTTGGCTATTATTATAGATAGAGATAAACTGTAAACAGCAATAATGTTCAGCAAAGTAAGATTTACAAATAAGTCAACATGACCAAAATGGTCAGTTGACCCCTTTAGGAGTTATTGACCTTTATTGTCAATTTTTAACCATTTTTCGTAAATCTTAGTAATCTTTTACAAAAATCTTCTCCTCTGAAACTACTGAGCCAAATTAATCCAAACTTGGCCACAATCATCTTTGGAATATCTAGTTTAAAAAATGTGTGGCGTGACCCGGCCAACCAACCAAGATGGCCACCATGGCTAAAAATAGAACATAGGGGTAAAATGCAGTTTTTGGCTTATAACTCAAAAACCAAAGCATTTAGAGCAAATCTGACATTTGGTAAAAGTGTTTATCAGGTCAAGATCTAACTGTCCTGAAATTTTCAGATGAATCGGACAACCTGTTGTTGGGTTGCTGCCCCGGAATTGGTAACTTTAAGGAAATTTTACTGTTTTTGGTTATTATCTTGAATATTATTATAGATAGAGATAAACTGTAAACAGCAATAATGTTCAGCAAAGTAAGATTTACAAATAAGTCAGCATGACCAAAATGGTCAGTTGACCCCTGAAGGAGTTATTGCCCTTTATAGTCAATTTTTAACCATTTTTTCGTAAATCTTAGTAATCTTTTACAAAAATCTTCTTCTCTGAAACTACTGGGCCAAATTAAACTGAACTTGGCCACAATCATCATTGGGGTAACTTGTTTAAAAAATGTGTGGCGTGACCTGGCCAATCAACCAAAATGGCTGCCACGGCTAATAATAGAACATAGGGGTAAAATGCAGTTTTTGGCTTATAACTCAAAAACCGTAGCATTAAGAGAAAATCTGACAGGGTTTAATTGTTTATCAGGTCAAGATTTATCTGCCCTGATGTTTTCACATGGATCGGACAATCCGTTGTTAAGGTTACTGTCCTGAATTGGTAATTTTAAGGAAATTTTGCCGTTTTTTGTTATTATCTTGAATATTATTATAGATAGAGATAAACTGTATACAGCAATAACTTTCAGCAAAATAAGATCTACAAATAAGTTTACATGACCAAAATAGTCAATTGACCCCTTAAGGAGTTATTGCCCTTTATAGTTAATTTTTAACATTTTTCATAAATTTTTGTAAATTTTTAGAAAATATTTTCCACTGTAATTACTGGGCCAAGTTCATTATAGATAGAGATAATTGTAGCAACAAGAATGTTCAGTAAAGTAAGATCTACAAACACATCACTATCACCAAAACACAATTATGTCATGAATTTATCCGTGTCCATTGTTTAATATGCACAAGACCAAGGTGAGCGACACAGGCTCTTTAGAGCCTCTAGTTGGTTATTATCTTGAATATTATTATAGATAGAGATAAACTGTAAACAGCAATAATGTTCAACAAAGTAAGATCTACAAATAAGTCAACATGACCAAAATGGTCAGTTGACCCGTTTAGGAGTTATTGCCCTTTATAGTCAATTTTAACCATTTTTCATAAATTAAATTAATCTTTTACAAAAATCTTCTTCTCTGAAACTACTGGGCCAAATTAATCCAAACTTGGCCACAATCATCTTTGGGGTATCTAGTTTAAAAAATTTGTGGCGTGACCTGGTCAACCAACCAAGATGGCCGCCACCGCTAAAAATAGAACATAGGGGTAAAATGCAGTTTTTGGCTTATAACTCAAAAACCAATGCATTTTGAGGAAATCTGACATGGGATAAAAATGTTTATCAGGTCAAGATCTATCTGCCCTGAAATTTTCAGATGAATCGGTCAATCGGTTGTTGGGTTGCTGCCCCTGAATTGGTAATTTTGAGGAAATTTTGCTGTTTTTGGTTATTATCTTGAATATTATTATAGATAGAGATAAACTGTAAACAGCAATAATGTTCAGCAAAGTAAGATCTACAAATAAGTCAACATGACCAAAATGGTCAGTTGACCCCTTAAGGAGTTATTGCCCTTTATAGTCAATCTTTAACCATTTTTCATAAATCTAAGTAATCTTTTACAAAATCTCCACTGAAACTACTAGGCCACAATCATCTTTGGGGTATCTAGTTTGAAAAATGTGTCCGATGACCTGGCCATTCAACCAAGATGGCCGCCACGGCTAAAAATAGAACATAGGGGTAAAATGCAGTTTTTGGCTTATAACTATGAATTCAAAGCATCTACAGCAAATCTGACAAGAAGTTAAATTGTTAATCAAGTCAATATCTATCTGCCCTGAATTTTTCAGATGAATTGGACAACTGGTTGTTGGGTTGCTGCCCTCCAATTGGTAATTTTTAAAGAAATTTTGCCGTTTTTGGTTATCTTGAATACTATTATAGATAGCGATAAACTGTAAACAGCAATAATGTTCAGCAAAGTAAGATCTACAAATAAGTCAACATGACCTAAATGGTCAATTGACCCCTTAAGGAGTTATTGCCCTTTATAGTCAATTTTTAACAATTTTCATTAATTTGGTAAATATATATATATGTAAATTTTTACCAAATATAGTTCTCTGTTACTAATGGGCAAAGTTCATTATAGATATAATTGTAAGAAGCAAAATCGTTCAGTAAAGTAAGAACTTCAAACACATCACCATCACCAAAATACAATTTTGTCATGAATCCATTTGTGTCCTTTGTTTAATATGCACATAGACCAAGGTGAGCGACACAGGCTCTTTAGAGCCTCTAGTTCGTAAATCTTAGTAATCTTTTAGAAAAATCTTCTCCTCTGAAAGTACTGGGCCAAATTTAACCAAACTTGGCCATAATCATCATTGGGGTATCTAGTTTAAAAAATGTGTCCGGTGACCCGGCCAACAAACCAAGATGGCCGCCATGGCTAAAAATAGAACATAGGGGTAAAATGCAGTTTTTAGCTTATAACTCAAAAACCAAAGCATTTAGAGCAAATCTGACTGGGGGTAAATTTGTTTATTAGGTCAAGATCTATCTGCCCTGAAATTTTCAGATGAATCCGACATTCTGTTGTTGGGTTTCTGCCCGTGAAATGGTAATTTTAAGGAAATTTTGCTGTTTTTGGTTATTATCTTGAATATTATTATAGATAGAGATAAACTGTAAACAGCAATAATGTTCAGCAAAGTAAAATCTACAAATAAGTCCACATGACCAAAATGGTCAGATGACCACTTTAGGAGTTATTGCCCTTTATAGTCAATTTTTAACCATTTTTCGTAAATCTTGGTAATCTTTTAGAAAAATCTTCTCCTCTGAAACTACTGAGCCAAATTTAGCCAAACTTAGCCATAATCATCATTGGGGTATCTAGTTAAAAAAATGTGTCCGGTAACTCGGCCAACAAACCAAGATGGCCGCCATGGCTAAAAATAGAACATAGTGGTAAAATGCAGTTTTTGGCTTGTAACTCAAAAACCAAAGCATTAAGAGCAAATCTGACATGGGGTAAAATTGTTTATTAGGTCAAAATCTATCTGCCCTGAAATTTTCAGATGAATCAGACAATGGGTTGTTGGGTTGCTGCCCCTGAATTGGTAATTTTAAGGAAATTTGGTCTGTTTTCGGTTATTATCTAAAAAAATTATTATAGATAGAGATAAACTGTAAGCAGCAATTATGTTCAGCAAAGTAAGATCTACAAATAAGTCAACATGATAAAAATGGTCAGTTGACCCCTTAAGGAGTTATTGCCCTTAACAGTCATTTTTTACCAATTTTTCATAAATTTTTGTTATCTTTTACAAATATCTTCTTCTCTGAAACTACTGCACCAAATTTAACGAAACTTAGCCAAAATTATAATTAGGGTATCTAGTATAAAAATTGTGTGCGGTGACAGGGCCAACCAACCAAGATGGCCACCATGGCTAAAAATAGAACATAGGGGTAAAATGTAGATTTTGGCTTATAACTCTGAAACCAAAGCTTTTAGAGCAAATCTGACAGGAAGTAAAATTGTTGATCAGGTCACAATCTATCTGCCCTGGAATTTCAGATGATTGTTAGGTTGCTGCCCCTGAATTGGTAATTTTGAGGAAATTTTGCTGTTTTTTTAGCTCACCTGGCCCAAAGGGCCAAGTGAGCTTTTCTCATCACTTTGCGTCCGGCGTCCGGCGTCCAGCGTCCGTCGTCCGTAAACTTTTACAAAAATCTTCTCCTCTGAAACTACTGGGCCAAATTTAACCAAACTTGGCCACAATCATCATTGGGGTATCTAGTTTTAAAATTGTGTCCGGTGACCCGCCAAAATAATCAAGATGGCCGCCATGGCTAAAAATAGAACATAGGGTAAAATGTATATTTTGGCTTATAACTCTGAAACCAAAGCATTTAGAGCAAATCTGACATGGGGTAAAATTGTTTTTAGGTCAAAATCTATCTGCCCTGAAATTTTCAGATGAATCAGACAATGGGTTGTTGGGTTGCTGCCCCTGAATTGGTAATTTTAAGGAAATTTGGTCTGTTTTCGGTTATTATCTAAAAAATTATTATAGATAAAGATAAACTGTAAGCAGCAATTATGTTCAGCAAAGTAAGATCTACAAATAAGTCAACCTGATAAAAATGGTCAGTTGACCCCTTAAGGAGTTATTGCCCTTAACAGTCATTTTTTACCAATTTTTCATAAATTTTTGTTATCTTTTACAAAAATCTTCTCCTCTGAAATTGTTGCACCAAATTTAACGAAACTTAGCCAAAATTATAATTAGGGTATCTAGTATAAAAATTGTGTGCAGTGACCCGGCCAACCAACCAAGATGGCCACCATGGCTAAAAATAGAACATAGGGGTAAAATGTAGATTTTGGCTTATAACTCTAAAACCAAAGCTTTTAGAGCAAATCTGTCTGGCTTAAATTGTTTATTAGGTCAAGATCTATCTGCCCTGAAATTTTCAGATGAATCAGACAATGGGTTGTTGGGTTGCTGCCCCTGAATTGGTAATTTTAAGGAAATTTTGTCTGTTTTCGGTTATTATCTTGAAAATTATTATAGATAGAGATAAACTTTAAACAGCAATTATGTTTAGCAAAGTAAGATCTACAAATAATTCAACATGATCAAAATGATCAGTTGACCCCTTAAGGAGTAATTGCCCTTAATAGTCATTTTTTACCAATTTTTCATAAATTTTTGTTATCTTTTACAAAAATCTTCTCTGAAACTACTGGACCAAATTTAACGAAACTTAGCCAAAAGCACATTAGCAGTCCCTGAGATACTAACTGTTCCCTGAGGCATATATCATTTTATGATAACATTTTTACTATCTAAGCTATGGATAAAAATCAAATACTGTTTTTGCATATAGGATGTTTTACTCTTGTTAAAATTGGTTGCAATTGAAATCGCAAATGATACCTTAGCATTGCAGCTTTTTTATAGAGTTCGGTTTCGGTGGAAGGGTTGAGCGCAATAAAAAATGTTATAAAACATAACTAGTCTACAATAGCACATAATAAGTGAACAAAATCTCCACTGAAACTACTAGGCCACAATCATCTTTGGGGTATCTTGTTTGAAAAATGTGTCCGATGACCTGGCCATTCAACCAAGATGGCCGCCACGGCTAAAAATAGAACATAGGGGTAAAATGCAGTTTTTGGCTTATAACTATGAAACCAAAGCATTTTGAGCAAATCTGACAAGAAGTTAAATTGTTAAATCAATATCTATCTGCCCTGAATTTTTCAGATGAATTGGACAACTGGTTTTTGGTTTGCTGCCCTTCAATTGGTAATTTTTAAAGAAATTTTGCCGTTTTTGGTTATCTTGAATACTATTATAGATAGCGATAAACTGTAAACAGCAATAATGTTCAGCAAAGTAAGATCTACAAATAAGTCAACATGACCTAAATGGTCAATTGACCCCTTAAGGAGTTATTGCCCTTTATAGTCAATTTTTAACAATTTTCATTAATTTGGTAAATTTATGTAAATTTTTACCAAATATAGTTCTCTGTTACAAATGGGCGAAGTTCATTATAGATATAATTGTAAGAAGCAAAATCGTTCAGTTAAGTAAGAACTTCAAACACATCACCATCACCAAAATACAATTTTGTCATGAATCCATTTGTGTCCTTTGTTTAATATGCACATAGACCAAGGTGAGCGACACAGGCTCTTTAGAGCCTCTAGTTGATTTGTGCCTCTGCAGTCTTAACCACAACTTGGATCATGTTAAGTTTATGTAAAAGTTGTAGTAAAGCTTTATATTTAGGACTTTGAACATAACCATACCTGTCAACCTCTGAAAATGAAAAGTCAGGTCATGACCTGCATTGAGAAAAAAAATCTCAGGTCATAACGCGTACGACATTTTGCGGGCTCAATTGAAGAACAAAAATATGTTTACATATAATTTATATAGTCAATATAGTCAATATGTATATGAAACAGTTAGAACATGTATACAAGTTTATTTCAGACTATTGTTATATTCCATAGTAGCAGACTTGGCATTCTTTAAAAGAACTGCACTTGGTTTCAATTCATAGCAATGCAAATTTGTATTCATTTTACAAGAAAGAAGAGCACACAGTGTATCCTTATTAAGATCAGCCCTAAACTCTGTAGCTATTTTCTTTACTAAAGAAAATGCCCTCTCACTGTCTGCATTGCTGTTTGGCAAAACCAGTAATGTTTTAGCAAGTTTTGACAAAACAAAAAATCTTGGCTTGTTAAGAAAAATGTCATGCAACTTGGACATTTCTCCCCAAAATGTACCAATGTCAGTTTCAGGGGAAGTGTAAAGTGGAAGTTCATCTAATGGGGTCAACTGATAGTCACTGAACTCATCTTGTAGCTGTGTTGTCTCTTCATATCGTTACGTAGCTCAGGTAAACAGTCCTACATTTTGACTTTTGGTTACATTGAAAAAGACCGATAAAACCGAAGGTCGTATTACTTCTAAATACCGGAAACAATTCAGGTCAGAAATCCGGGTGAAACGGGTAATGTTAGAAATTCCCGGGACCCGCCGGGTAAAGAAAAACTCCCGGGTGAGAGGTGAAAATAACGGGTGTCACCCGCAAAAAACGGGTGAGTTGACAGGTATGAACATAACATCAATAATTATTAAAGACACAGTAACCGTACAGCCTTCAAAAATGAGCAAAAATGAGCAAAGCCCATACCGCATAGTCACCTTTTTAAAAAAAGCCCCGTAATGACAATGTAAAGCAATTCAAACAAGAAAACTAACAGCCTTATGTATATAAAAAATAAATGAAAAACAAATATGTAATACATAAACAGACAACAACCACTGAATTACAGGCTCCTGACTTGGGACAGGCACAAACATACAAAATGTGGCAGTGTTAAACATGTAAGCAGGATCCCAACCCTCCCCTAACCTGAGACAGTAGTATTACAGTACAACATAAAAACGAACTATAAAAATCAGTTGAAGAAAATGGAGTTAGTGTAAAGACTCCATAAACAGTCCGAGAAAATCATGACCTTGTGCAATGCCAAGATACAGGTATCAACAGATTGTAGATCCATGAATGTGTATTTTATATATATATACCGGTATATAACAAACTAGTAATATTTAAATTGCTTTTAATTTACTGATAACAAAATCAATATTATACCAATAAAAACAATATTCAATTATCTTATTACAGTGTTGAATTGGTAACCTTTAGGCAAAAGTTTATTCAAGGGAGCGATAAGTTTGCTAGGATCATTTCTAAATTTCAGAGCACTGTAACATCATATCTGTAGAAATGAGTTGAAGGACGTACAGTGACCTAGAGTTGTTAACTTCTATGTCATTTGGTCTCTGGAGGAAAGTTGTCTCATCGGCAATTAAAATTACGTCATATTTGAGGATGTGCTTTCCCGTTTGAAATAATTTTTCTACAGGTACAACCAAACTTCAAAACCAAATCTTAATATCTTTGGAAAAATTAAGTAAAGGTTTTAAGTAATTTATAGTATAGATATCCCTGGTTTAATAATTTATTAGTAATACATAGATTAGGCCACGGTTTTTTTATTTGTTGGTTTACGGATCGGCCGACCCGATTTTGCCGATTTTCAGAATAAAAATAAAATGCTTTTTTATTCCCGCCGACCCTTATCAATGCAGCGTATCCCTGAAAAATAATTAAAATTTTCTTTTTTTATAACATGAAATGCATTAATCATTAACAAAGTTGATGACACTTTCTGTTGTGAAAAATAAAACTTCCAATTTACGTTTCTAAAAATAGACAAATCAATTATAACTGACCTTGAAATGTCTTTTGCGTAAATAATTTTGCGGAACGAAACCTGTGTTGAAAACCTATTACAAAATAAGTTCGTTTCCCTTATTTGTCATCAATCCGTAAGATGCATCATCTCAGAGAAATAGACTTGTCCAAATGTTGACAGGTGGAATACACCAATTAAAGTACTGAATATTAACAAATCATTTGAAATTTTCTTGTTTCATATTATCAATCATTGGGATAGAAACCGGATTGCATGACAACTGATTAACCCGATATTGTCGTTTTTCCAGTGGACTAGTCTATTACGTTTTTCGACACGTGTGTTGAAACTCATTTTTGTACGACGTTTTTACATTTTTTTTTCTTTATCAGCTTTTGTGACTGAAGATCATTATTTACCAAGTTTTCTGGAAATGATTGAGAACTACGGGAATCTGTGTTTCTTGTTTGTGAAATGACGATTTAATTTTGTCTTTGTCCGTGCAAGCCCCTTTTTTTCACAGGAAGTTATTAAACGATATCATGCGATGTTCATGATCACTGATCAATAATATTTCATCGAACTAAATGTTAAGAAATGATGACAAAACAGCAAATAAGACAAACATTTTGTTAAGTAAGGTGAAATATATATATATTTATTTTGCATATTTTCCTGTTTTGAAAGATATTTTTTTTTCTTTTTTTTTCCAACCGACCGACCCGACTTTTTAGCTCACCTGGCCCGAAGGGCCAAGTGAGCTATTCCCATCACTTTGCGTCCGGCGTCCGTCGTCCTCGTCCGTCGTCCGTCGTCGTTAACTTTTACAAAAATCTTCTCCTGAAACTACTGGGCCAAATTTAACCAAACTTGACCAAAATCATCATTGGGGTATCTAGTTTAAAAAATGTGTGGCGTGACCCCGCCAACCAACCAAGATGGCCGCCACGGCTAAAAATAGAACATAGGGGTAAAATGTAGATTTTGGCTCATATCTCTGAAACCAAAGCATTTAGAGCAAATCTGACATGGGGTAAAATTGTTTATCAGGTCAAGATCTATCTGCCCTGAAATTTTCAGATGAATCGGACATTCCGTTGTTGGGTTGCTGCCCCTGAATTGATAATTTTAAGGAAATTTTGCTGTTTTTGGTTATTATCTTGAATATTATTATAGATAGAGATAAACTGTAAACAGCAATAATGTTCATCAAAGTAAGATTTACAAATAAGTCAACATGAACGAAATGGTCAAATGACCCCTTTAGGAGTTATTGCCCTTTTTAGTCCATTTTTAACCATTTTTCGTAAATCTTAGTTATCTTTCACAAAAATCTTCTCCTCTGAAACTACTGGGACAAAATAATCCAAACTTGGCCACAATCATCATTGGGGTATCTAGTTTAAAAAATGTGTGGCGTGACCCGGCCAACCAACCAAGATGGCCGCCATGGCTAAAAATAGAACATAGGGGTAAAATGCAGTTTTTGGCTTATAACTCAAAAACCAAAGCATTTAGAGCAAATCTGACATCCGGTAAAATTGTTTATCAGGTCAAGATCTATCTGCCCTGAAATTTTCAGATGAATCGGACAACCCGTTGTTGGGTTGCTGCCCCTGAATTGATAATTTTAAGGAAATTTTGCTGTTTTTGGTTATTATCTTGAATATTATTATAGATAGAGATAAACTGTAAACAGCAATAATGTTCAGCAAAGTAAGATCTACAAATAAGTCAACGTGACCGAAATGGTCAGTTGACCCCTTTAGGAGTTATTGCCCTTTTTAGTCCATTTTTAACCATTTTTCGTAAATCTTAGTTATCTTTCACAAAAAATCTTCTTCTCTGAAACTACTGGGACAAATTAATCCAAACTTGGCCACAATCATCATTGGGGTATCTAGTTTAAAAAATGTGTGGCGTGAACCGGCCAACCAACCAAAATGGCCGCCATGGCTAAAAATAGAACATAGGGGTAAAATGGGGTTTTTGGCTTACAACTCAAAAACCAAAGCATTAAGAGCAAATCTGACAGGGATTAAATTGATTATCAGGTCAAGATCTATCTGCCCTGAAATTTTCAGATGAATCGAACAACCCGTTGTTGGGTTGCTGCCCCTGAATCGATAATTTTAAGGAAATTTTGCTGTTTTTGGTTATTATCTTGAATATTATTATAGATAGAGATAATAGTAAGCAGCAAGAATGTTTAGTATAGTAAGATCTACAAACACATCACCATCACCAAAACACAATTTTGTCATGAATCCATCTGTTTCCATTGTTTAATATTCACATAGACCAAGGTGAGCGACACAGGCTCTTTAGAGCCTCTAGTTTATGAGAAAAATCCGTAAACCAACAAATTAAAAAACCGTGGCCTTATGTTTGTTAAAATCAAAAACGTCACAACAGACATGGGCACTGTAGGATGGTGCCAAAGGAACATCACCATCTAACTAGAGGCTCTAAAGAACCTGTGTCGCTCACTTTGGTTTATGTGCATATTAAACAAAGGACACAGATGGATTAATAACAAAATTGTGTTTTGGTGTTGATGTGTTTGTAGATCTTACTTTACTAAACAATCTTGCTGCTTACAATTTTCTCTTACTTTACTAAACAATCTAGCTGCTTACAATTTTCTCTATCTATAATGAAATTGGCCCAGAATGTGACGGTCAATCAGGGGTACTACTTGTACAAGTTATTTTTATTTACTTGAAGTAAAAAAAAAAAAATATACACATATAAGTAAATAAATAATATTTGAATAATCTCCCCTTAATTTTCTCAAAAATAACTTGTATAAGTAAGATTTTCTTACAATCCCACAAACGTCCTCAAGTTTTGAGATGCAAATTCATGCCTTTAATGATTTTTCCCAGGTTTGGACAGAAGCTTGTTTATGATCATAAGATAGTATCCAGAAGTAAATTTTGTAAAAATAAAATTCCATTTTTTCCGTATTTTACCTATAAATGGACTTAGTTTTTCTGCGGGGAAAAATTACATTCAGTCTGTGGTTAGTTTTTTGAATTTTAATAACTTTCTTAAACTATCCTGGGTTTGTACCAAACTTGGACAGATGCTTGTTTATGATCATAAGATATTATCCAGAAGTAAATTTTGTAAAAAAAATAAAACCTCACGTCAGTGTTTAAATATGAAAAAAATCACAAAGAAACATCGAAAAAAGATGTGTTTTCATTTCTGGAAAATGAAAAGTGCTTGTAAATCCAAATCAATTACAGCTTGGGACGCGTCACAAATTCGTACTTAATATTTTACAATTATATGCAACTTTTGAAGTAAAATAATGCTATCTTTTAGCAAATTATTGGTAAAGTAGTAATCTTAATATTGTTTGAAGCGCTTTTGGCTATATCAAAGCACATGTAGCAGTCTGTAACCCCAAAGCAACTAAAACATGATAAAGGAAACCATCTTGAAATGACCTTGACATGGACAAAATCTATAAATACGTATTCAAATGAGGTCCCGATTGAAATTGCAAAGGCCCTGATCGAGTATAATGTTTGGGATAGCAAGCAAGTACGGTCAGTACGGAGAGACACGATGACAAATTATAATAACATCAGCTTGCATTAAATAATTAAATAAAATACATATCTTCATACAATGTAGAAATAAAATAATCAAGTATTCTTACAAATTCAAGACTTATACAGAGAGGAAGTAAGTCATCGTGCTTTTAAATATTTACCTTTATTAGGATGGAATCCACTAAATTCAACGGCGTCACTGATTAAAAATAGCCGCAAAATAATATCCATGCGCCATTTGGCAAATGTTAATGCCTTCATTACAAACAGTTTCGGCGATGAAATCATTCTTACAATAGTTCACTTACATCTTCATCAAAAGCACAGACGATAATAAGCTATGCTTAACTTTTTAATTAGCACTTTTTCAAATGGGGAACATCAATTGTTTTGGGTAAATCGACGATCATTTAAGGTAATCTTCCTTATATTTATTGTTTTTCATAACAAAAAGTGTGAAAAAAATGTTTAATTAGTTATAAAGAATCTACCAGACCTGCCAGATCAGAGCAATGACACTTTTTCAAAAATTCCCAGGGGGGGAACCAAATCCAGGGTGCTCGCATAAGGCAGCTTAACTACCTAAAAATAGTCACTTGAGGACTTCTGATGTTCTAATCTGTCGTATGGTATGGTAATGCATACATTTCTATAGATACAATTAGTGTAAAAATAGTCACTTGAGGACTTCTGATGTACTAATCTGTTGTATGGTAATTATACTTTTCTATAGATACAATTAGTGTAAAAATAGTCACTTGAGGACTTCTGATGTACTAATCTGTTGTATGGTAATTATACTTTTCTATAGATACAATTAGTGTAAAAATAGTCACTTGAGGACTTCTGATGTACTAATCTGTCGTATGGTAATACATACTTTTCTATAGATACAATTAGTGTAAAAATAGTCACTTGAGGACTTCTGATGTACTAATCTGTTGTATGGTAATTATACTTTTCTATAGATACAATTAGTGTAAAAATAGTCACTTGAGGACTTCTGATGTACTAATCTGTCGTATGGTAATACATACTTTTCTATAGATACAATTAGTGTAAAAATAGTCACTTGAGGACTTCTGATGTACTAATCTGTCGTATGGTAATACATACTTTTCTATAGATACAATTAGTGTAAAAATAGTCACTTGAGGACTTCTGATGTACTAATCTGTTGTATGGTAATTATACTTTTCTATAGATACAATTAGTGTAAAAATAGTCACTTGAGGACTTCTGATGTACTAATCTGTTGTATGGTAATTATACTTTTCTATAGATACAATTAGTGTAAAAATAGTCACTTGAGGACTTCTGATGTACTAATCTGTTGTATGGTAATTATACTTTTCTATAGATACAATTAGTGTAAAAATAGTCACTTGAGGACTTCTCAAGCTTATTTCAGTTGACTTTTTTCATTGTCATAGGTGGCTTTAAACCTTATGCAAAAGATCTCCAGGCAATGTTTTTGACAAGTTTAATAGCAGGGTTAATATCAACACTGGATTCATTATTATTTGTTGGATATCATTTTTTTGTGGATTTCGTGGGTACAAGTGAACCAGGAAATGAAATGTTCAATGATTGATATTCTATGTAGGCTTGTACACGAAAATAAATGAATCCACAGTATTGCATTAAATTGTTCTCATCTTTAATAAGCTTTTTATTTGGAACTGGAGAGTCATTATTCCAAAAAGCATAGAGATAATTTTTTGTCCTTTTTTAGGTGCGGGAAAGGACTTTGCCAGTGAAGAGGATTTTTCCTCCCCAGTTATTAAGTGCCTGAAGGAGGCAGGAATTAACTTCCTGATATGTTGTGAGGCAACATTATCAGGTAAGACTAGTTTTTATTAACAATGTCAATTTTAAAGTTCGTTCCATTATAAGGTAATTAAAAGTAGTGCTTGTGAGCTTTTAAAGGTAAATATTACATCCATTTTGCATTAGGATCTTAATATTTGAATAGCACAATATTGCATTTAGCGCTGGATTAATTGATTGATACAATGTTGGCTAAATCTTGGTGGAGGAAGTTCAGGGTACCACAGGGAACCTATAACCTTCAGTAAGAAAACTGGCAATCCTAATATAAAATTAAGATCAGGATCAAAAGCACCTGCCAACAACAGGGTTAACACAGCACTGGAAGGCATATCTTACTGTCTCCATATTTGAAATTGGTATACCTAAAATTTTGAACAAAGATGAAGTTTAACTGTCACAGAATAGAAGTTCCTTCATAATATAAGTTCCAAATGGAAACAATATTCTGGAATATTATTTCCACCTTAATAAATATTACAGTAAATGTTCCTAACGGAATAAATGGTATACAATATTTATTCCAACATGAACATATATTATGACATTGTTTATAATCAAGTTTCCAGTGGAACTTCTGTTAGGTGGAACAAATATACGTTGACATAACAAGTTTATTTAAAAACTGACGTCTTTGATACAAAGACAGATTTTTCATTCACTCTCAATGCACACTTCATGTCATTTCTTCAGTAGTATTTTATATTCAAGTACGATTCATAGATTCTATAAATGTGAAAAAATAATTTAAATATTAAAGTTAAAAGTCCTAATACTCAGCATACTAAACCAGAAATTTTTCATATCAAAAATTTCCTTTCAGTAATCCTCGTAACAAAGTGAATTTTAAACAAGATCAATCAAAATATGTTCAAAACTGGAAGTGAGCAAATTGTGGAAAATTGTATGTTATATGAACCATAATATGTCCAGAAAAACTTATAAAAATGTAGTATATAATTCAACATGTTTAGTATGATCAAACTAATAAAACACGTAACCACAATCTTACTCTAGAAGCAAAGAAATAAAAAGAATGCAGAATATAACCGACAACAACAGTGCTTGATACTAGTTTAGGTATAAAATATAATGAGTGGTTGATTGATGATATTATTTATGATAAGTGTCAGTTGTATGTTATGTTGTCATAATCAATTATCTAGATTAAACAGTCAAACTTGTCCATTAGCAACTACTTCACCAAAACATAATCTGTATGGTAGAGAATTTAATCTTGAGATTTGAAAATCAAAGATTCTTTAATATTTTTTTATTTCATTCAAAGACGATTGTATCCAAGAATTTGGTCGCCATAGGTGTCTCATGACATCCGTTGGATTAATCTCAAAAAGAGAAGAAAAGAAAACATGTACAGTTGAACAGGTACACACATTGCTGTGTACACAGTCTAAAGTCACTGGTGTGACTGTGTACTTTTCAAATGTAAGTAATTTCTTCTTTCTTGTCAGTTCATATTTTATTGCCTGCTATTTACTGACAGTGAGACTTAGGCATGCTGTTTGAGGCTGCAGCAGGTTTGATTTCAGCTTTAAAAATTGTGAAAGTGATTGGTAAGGTCGGTTTAAGTCAACAAGATTTCTACAACTTGCTAGTGAAGATGAAATTATTCTAGATTCAAATAATTCCTTATTCATAGCCGATTATTCTGCTGCATACAGTTTCTGCCTTTTTATTATGCGACCGCAAAAATTAAATCAAAGTGCTGGATAGCACCTGTGGAAAGTTTGCAACGGTAGATTGTAATATTTGAAATAGATTCATTGAGATTGTAAATGTGTAGATTGCATGGTTAACTTTTTTTTTCCTGCTTAAAAAAGAAAGAAAAAAATTATCAAGAAATATTTGTAACAAAATGCTGCTACGAAGTCTCCCAAACATAGCTCTCCAAATTAGTCATTCCCACGGCTGGCATTATTAAGCAAAGTCCAATACAAATTGGTCTGGTCTAGTAAAGTGATATGCACAAGTGACGTCTAGGTATTACAGCTGTATGTCATTCAAATTTTCTTGAAATCATGTACAGTAATATTCATGATTTAGGGGTGGGGATCAAGACAGTTTACAAGTTCTCAAACAGGCAGGAGGTAGGGGTAAGAGTAACCCTAGGGGACCAGCCTTTTATTTCATCTGATTTATTTTATTATTCCGTACAAGAATATATGTTGTTTTAGTGTGGGGATTTCTACATGTTTTCAAGTTTTTGAAAAGAAGGGGTGGATCTTGACTGTTTACAAGTTCTCAAAACAGAATGGGGTGGTGTTACACCGAGGGACTCTCCTTATATTTCATTTTATTCGTTTTATTGTCCGATACAAGAATATTTACAAGTTCTCAAACATGACGGGTTGGGGATGACCCAGAAGGACTCCCACTATAGTTCATTTGTTTTGTTGCCCCATAAAAGAATACATATGGTTTAGGGTGGGATCATCTCGACCGTTTACAAGTTTTCAAAAAGAAAGGGGTGGGGTGACTGACCCTCTGGAGTTCCTCTATATTTCATTTGATTTATTTCATTGTCCCATACAATAATAAATATGGTATATGGGTGGGGATCTCAACTGTTGATAAGTTCTCAAACAACCAGGAGGTGAGAGTGACCCCAGGGGACTCGCCTTTTATTTCATTTGATTTGTTTTATTGTAACGCTTACGAATATATATGGTTTAGGGATGGGGATCTGACTATTTTTAAGTTCTCAAACATGAGGGGTTGGGTTAAGCGACACCATGGACTCAACCTAAATTTTATTAATTTGATTTGTTTTATGGTCCTGTGATCATTACTGAAAACCATGTGTGTCTGTCACTTACTGTTTCCAAGTTATAAAATTTATCATTGTTATAATATTGAAAATTAAAAAAAAATCCCGTAGGGTTCTATAGTAAATTCCTCACATCTGTTGGCCCCTCGAAATACAACTTAATTGACCCTTAGAAGAAAAATAATACTAACTGAGCAACAACTTTGTTTAGGAGTCTTAATAGCAATTAGTATAATTACGAATTTTGTTAAAGTCCGATTTCTAATGCCGAATATGTAAAAGTCCGAGTTTATTATAGTCCGAGTTTGTTGTGGGCCGAGATGAGATGGGATACCATGATACTTCCGATACTCTCGGGCTTTCACCTATTGAATAAACATTTGTAACAATCGTAGTAAGCGACGAAAAATGTTCATTCATGAAATATTTTAAACACAGTATTAACAAGGATTCCTATACAAATCCTTGGTATTAATTAGAATTTCTCTTCAACCGGACGGAGGAAGGTAGGAAACCTTTGAAACCGGGATTATAGTACTCCTGTTTGGAGGCACACATACATGGATCTGACACATGTCTGGAGAATACCGATAAAATCATAACGTAGAAACTGCTGTCTCGTGTGTGTATTGATTTTACTTTCTGCGTAGCGCAGATCCGCGAAGTGGTGTTTGTTCGTCATTTTCAAATGAAGTTGAGTTATTTGATTTGTGGATGAAAATTCAGTGCATTTTAATTCAAGCTGTATGCTATTAAAAAAAAAGAGCTAAAAATTTCTAAAGCATCTTTCTATTATTAGTTTTCAAACACCAGTACTACATTATCTAGAAGTAGGACACACTTCCTAAAGTAAGATAGTCTGTCTCTTTTCCAGTTAGAGGCCGATGCCTTAAGAAAGTTTATTGCTATAGCAAGCTATAGCAAACTTTCAAAAAAAAAAAAATGGCTGTAAATTGGTATCACATCATTGTTGTCGTCAGCATTGTCCGAAGACGGATAATTTTCGGACTATAACTTTAGTTTAAGTAAATAGAAATAAATAAATCTTAACACAAGGTTTATAACCACTAAAGGAAATTTTTGATTTATTTGGGGGGGGTATTGGTCCCAACAGATTAGGAATTAGGGACCAAAAAAGGGTCACAAATAAGCATTTTTATTGGTTTTCTCAAAATAACTTTAGTATAAGTAAATTGAAATCTATGAAAATTAAACACAAGGTTTATGACCACAAAAAGAAGGTTAGGATTGATTTTGGGAGTTTTGGTCCCAACCGTTAAGGAATTAGGGGATCAAAAGGGTCCAAAATTAAACTTTTGTTTGATTTCATCAATAATTGAATTATTACTCTTTGTTTCAACACATTGGGCATCACTTAAGTTACAGGTAATTTAAGCAGTTCAAACAAGCAAAATTTAAGCCTCTTTCGTATTATGAAAACTATGCATAATAATTCATATCTATAAAGAAAACAATTGTCTTTATTAATTTTTTAGGACACAGATCCAGCCAACGTACATCAAGATCAAAAATCAAAGAATAGTGAAAATTATCAACAATGACAATGCAGAAACATTAACTGTAAAATTTTTAGAAGAGTTCAGTTAGACGGATTAATTTTAAATGCTTTAAAGCAAATTTAAGATTATTATCATATGTTATGAAATTTTTTAATATTTGTTATATTTGAGTTTTTATTCAAAGACTATGTGCTATAGTCCGAGGGGTTCACTTCAAATAATTGGGTTAAGGGGATGTGACAAGAGTATGGGTCATAATTTTGCAAGATTTTATATAAAAATGATCCTCCTTTTTATAACATCCTATATTAAAAGGCCTTTACATTTGATTACTGTATATTAATTTTTCAGTATGTATGATCTTCATATCTAAAATCTTATAATATTAATGGTCAATTATTACATTACATTAAATCAATTTATATGAAAGTTCACCTGGTTTGTATACAAGTATAGGTCATTTTTCTCTCAAATATTTATGGAACTATAGGTTGCATTTCTGTAAATATTGACAATGCATTTTCCCATAGGAACTCGCTTTACGACTAAAACTACCACTGTTACTATGAAGTTTCGAAAAAAATCATATCCAAGAATAGAAAGAAATATGCATTACTACTTTTTTCCAAGATCAAAATATAGAGCTGTACATGCAGCATATTTTCAACGTTTATATGCCCCGTACTTCAAAGAGTTTAAACTAACACTTAATTTTTTAGCTACCGCTACCTCGACTGGAGGGTAACCACAGATTTCAATATAAACAATATTCACATGTATATTTACTGGTAACACTCACAAGTTGTGTCTCTATGAGATGCAACCTACAAATCAGAACTGGGAACCAGTATGTAAACAAAATTAATTATCTATGAATATTCTAAATCTCCCCAAAAGAGGTGTGGTTTGAAATCAGCTGTATTTACAAAGTGCTACCTATAGGAACTGACTTATAGTGAATGTTATATCAAAATGGGTATGTTTTTTTTAGGCAAAAATAGCAAATGCCTACCCAAAAATAATAGAAGTAATCCCCTGGGGTTGTAGTATTACACTTTTTTTGAGAGATTAATTTTGTCTATTAGCTGCCAAAATCATGTCAAATATGAACAATTAAAAAATTCTGGGTTACAAAAATAACACATGTTTTATTTGTTAATTTCCAATGTAAATAAAAGCTTTTTTGATGGAATGATGAACTGTAATGATTTCCATCTGAAGTTTTTAATTTTCAGTTAAATTTCTAGAAAATAAAGTTAAACCCTCAATTAATATATTTTTTTTTTGCATTAGTAGAACTTGAACCCATTGACAATTATTTTTTTGAGTAAACTGTCAGTTGACAAGTTTACCAGTAACAAGTCTATTTACCAACATAAAATAGCTGTTTAAAAACTACCATTTGTAAACCCCCTTTTTCATGTTGACTTGTCATGTTTCTTTCCACTTTGTCTTGTTTCCAATCCCAAATATATTTAATGCTTTTTGTTCCTAGTCCTAAAAATCAAATGGTAGCTCTATAAGTCCATCAAGACCTAGAGATTTATTCAATTTCATTTTATAGGTGCTTTATATGCATTGCTCCACTGTAATTTTACCTTCTACAAGTTATAGGCGGCAGCGGCTACAAATATTCACTCTGTGGTTAAAGTTTTTGAAATTTTAATAACTTTCTTAAACCATGCTGGATTTCTACCAAACTTGGACAGAAACTTGTTTATGATCATAAGATAGTATCCAGAAGTAAATTTTGTAAAAATAAAATTCCATTTTTCCGTTTTTTACTTATAAATGGACTTAGTTTTTCTACAGGGAATCGTTACATTCACTCTGTGGTTAAAGTTTTTAAAATTTTAATAACTTTCTTGAACTATCCTTGGTTTGTACCAAACTTGGACAGAAGCTTGTTTATAAGATAGTATCCAGAAGTAAATTTTTAAAACGATAAATCCATTTTTTCCGTATTTTACTTTAAATGGACTTAGTTTTTCCTTAGCCAGGAAACAACACATTCACTTTGTGGTTAAATTTTAAAAAATTTTGATAACTTTCTTATACTATTTTTTATTTGTACCAGAAACTTGTGTATGATCAAAAGCTAGTATCTAGAAGGAAATTTTGTTAGTATGTTGTTCCTGTGTATCTGTATTTTATTTATAAATGGACTTAGTTTTTCTTCCAGTTAACATTACATCCAGTCTGCAGTTAAAGTTTTTAAAACATTTATTAGATTCATAAACTATCCTGGATGTTTACCAAACTTTGACAGAAGCTCCTCACAATAAAAAGATAGTATCAAGCGGCATATTTTTTATTGATTTTTTATCTCATTTTTGTTGAGCCTGCAATTTACAGCAATAGTAGGCGAACCCTTACGAATTTTTTTTATAAAATGTCTAAAATGGGCCTACTTTGGAGAATATTATGTACGTTTATGAAAATAACTGATGTATGTTGCATTAAGACTTTTGAAATAGACCCATTTAGGAATCAAATTGTAACCTTTTTATACGACCGCAAATTTTTTTTATTTTTCGTCGTATATTGCTATCACGTTTGCGTCGTCGTCCGAATACTTTTAGTTTTCGCACTCTAACTTTAGTAAAAGTGAATAGAAATCTATGAAATTTTAACACAAGGTTTATAACCACAAAAGGAAGGTTGGGATTGATTTTGGGAGTTAAGGTCTGAACAGTTTAGGAATTAGGGGCCAAAAAGGGGCCCAAGTAAGCATTATTCTTGGTTTTCGCACCATAACTTTAGTATAAGTAAATAGAAATCTTTGAAATTTAAACACAAGGTTTATGACCATAAACAGAAGGTTGGGTTTGATTTTGGGAGTTTTGGTCCCAACAGGTTTTTAGGAATAAAGGGCCCAAAGGGTCCAAAATTGAACTTTGTTTGATTTCATCAAAAATTGAGTAATTGGGGTTCTTTGATATGCCGGATTTAACTGTGTATGTAGATTCTTAATTTTTGGTCCCGTTTTCCAATTGGTCTAGTACATTAAGGTCCAAAGGGTCAAAAATTAAACTTAGTTTGATTTTAACAAAAATTGAATCCTTGGAGTTCTTTGATATGCTGAATCTAAAAATGTACTTAGATTTTTGATTATTGGCCCAGTTTTCAAGTTGGTCCAAATCGGGGTCCAAAATTAAACTTTGTTTGATTTCATCCAAAATTGAATAATTGGGGTTCTTTGATATGCCAAATCTAACTGTGTATGTAGATTCTTAATTTTTAGTCCCGTTTTCAAATTGGTCTACATTAAATACCAAAGGGTCCAAAATTAAATTAAGTTTGATTTTAATAAAAATTGAATTCTTTGGCTTTTTTGATATGCTGAATTTAATCATGTACTTAGATTTTTGATTATGGGCCCAGTTTTCAAGTTGATTCAAATCAGGATCCGAAATTATTATATTAAGTAGTGTGCAATAGCAAGAAATTTTCAATTGCACAGTATTCAGCAATAGCTAGAAATCTTCAATTGCACAGTATTGTGCAATAGCAAGAAATTTTCAATTGCACAGTATTACGCAATAGCAAGAAATCTTCAATTGCACAGTATTGTGCAATAGCAAATATTTTCAATTGCACAGTATTGCGCAATAGCAAGAAATATCTAATTGCACAATATTGTGCAATAGCAAGAAATTTTCAATTGATTGGAGTTATCTCTCATTGTCCAGAATAGTAGTTGAATCAACTTAAATCATTGTTTTATACAATACACAATGTATATTCACTTTTACTACCAACTGATAAATTAAAACAATCTTTACTATTCAGTGATAACAAAGGGAAAGGGGGATGTGAGAAAAAAAAATGGGGGGGGGGGGGGTTAAACTTTTCTCATTTCAGATTTCATAAATAAAAAGAAAATTTCTTCAAACATTTTTTTGAGAGGATTGATATTCAACAGCATAGTGAATTGCTCAAAGGAAAAAAAAGTATTTTAAGTTCATTTGACCCCATTCATTCTGTGTCAGAAACCTATGCTGTGTCAACTATTTAATCACAATCCAAATTTAGAGCTGAATCCAGCTTGAATGTTGTGTCCATACTTGCCCCAACCGTTCAGGGTTCAACCTCTGCGGTCGTATAAAGCTGCGCCCTGCAGAGCATCTGGTTGTGGTTTATGATAAAGTTGATATTTTAGGCCATTCAGTGCCATAAGTGAACCTTGTACTTTATTTATTTATCAAAATGCTTAGTTCATGGTAAGTAAGTAAGTAGATTATTTATTATTATAGTGACTTGTGTAATTACCATGATTACAGTAGTCATGGTAGTGTGTCAATTTACTGGTAATACAATCATCTTTATCTTGTAAGGATGGATTATTTATTTGCCCATATCCATTGCCCCTTTTATGCCTTTATGCTACCCCTGGATGAAATTTAAGAAATATACTTAGATGGTCAATAGACTGTATAACCCCAGGTTTAATTTGACAAAATTCTATAAACAATGAGATGTCATAAAAATGTATGCCGTCTGAGGTTAAAATATACAAAATCCTGTTATTCTTTTTCTATGTATTTGTGCATTGTACCGTTAAGCCATTTATCATAAATTAATCCAAACAATGAAAAACAAAATTGATAGATTCCATGGTAACATCAATGTTAACTTACATATTAAATAACACTTCATGAACATTTGTTAAAAAAAAAAAAAAAAATTATTTAGTTAAATATATTATTAATCAAAATAAAATCATTATCAGACGTATGCATGAGGTATGCATCCTGTGGGGCACTGATAAGGGAAACTACACAACATACAAAGGTGGTGTAGGATTACAGCTGGGGCATGTCTGCCTCTTGGACGTCAGTCCATATTTGGTCAAGAGATTGACTGAAACCAATAGGAAGGTGGCTCTCATGTTGACCAGTCACATGACTAATTAAGAAATTGTTTGAAACAAAGTGCGCTAACTTCATTTTCAATTTGGCGTGACTGTCAGAAGCAAAGTTTTCAGCAGAAACTATTTTTGATTTCCAACCCACCTCACCTCTTGTTTATTGCATGTTTTCTTTAATTTTTCTTGTTTATAGTTATGTCTATGTAGATATTGTGTAGTTTTTGATTGTAATGAGTACCACAGTTTTGCTGATCTATGTATTTTTGTCTTTCGCCTATATTTTGCCAATTATATGTTTGCATCTAATTGGAATTTATAATAAACTGTGGATTACTTGGCCCAAACATGTCTTTGGTATTTATTTAATCATTGGTTACTTATCCAAGGTTTCCTCACCAGACTCTGAACTAGTAACTCAATTCAGTTCAGGATTTGGTTGGGACTCCTTTTTTGTTATACAATCACAAACACACACAAACAGCAGAAACCATTAGGGTATATATATAAGTACAGGGAAAACCTACAATGGGATAAAGGGGGGAGGGAAAGCGAAAGAGTTAGTTTGGATTAATCTTACATTGTTACTGAACTATAGTGACTAACAAGATCGTTTGAGGTAGACGAAGTTGACTTTAACACCATCGTATTGACTTGTCATACTAGTATCCAAAAATAGGCCGATCGGACATATTTTGACTGTATTTACTATACCATACTAGATATACCAAACCTAACCAATGTTGACTGACCAGTATACCAAATACAAATTGAATTAAAAACCAATTCTTCAGAGAACAATTGAAGGTCTTTCCACCTCGATAATAAGAATGAAATTTAAAAAAGGATGTTAGAAAATGTCACTCCTTGTTGATGTAATTATACCCCCGCTTTAAAAAAGGGGGGGTATACTGTTTTACCTCTGTCTGTCAGTCCGTCCGTCCATCAGTCCGTCCGTCCGTCAGTCAGTCCGTCCCATGAAACTTTCGTCACATTTTTCTCAGGAACTACACATCCACCCTTTCTGTAATTTGGTATCGACATTTATATATGTCAGCTACACCGTGTGAAGCGTTTTCAGATTCATCACTTGACAACTTCCTGTTTACCGAACACTTGTCTGATTTTACACATGATAGCCAAGTTGAAAATTTTCGTCACATTTTTCTCAGGAACTACAATACAAGGATTTCTGAAATTTGGTTTCAGGATTTATATAAGTCAGCTATACCGTGTGATACGTTTTTAGATTCATCACTCGACAACTTCCTGTTTACCGAACACTTGTATGATTTTACACATGATAGCCAAGTTGAAAATTTTCGTCACATTTTTCTCAGGAACTACAATACAAGGATTTCTGAAATTTGGTTTCAGGATTTATATAAGTCAGCTATACCGTGTGATGCGTTTTCAGATTCATCACTCGACTACTTCCTGTTTACCGAACACTTGTATGATTTTACACATGATAACCAAGTTAAAAATTTTCGTCACATTTTTCTCAGGAACTACAATACAAGGATTTCTGAAATTTGGTTTCAGGATTTTTATAAGTCAGCTATACCGTGTGATGTGTTTTCAGATTCATCACTCGACAACTTCCTGTTTACCGAACACTTGCATATTTTTACACTATTAATATTATCCACTTGCGGCGGGGGTATCATCAGTGAGCAGTAGCTCGCAGTTTCACTTGTTTAGTTCTTCAAATTGATATAAAAAAATAAGATTAAAAGGTTTATGTAGAACACTTAATTGTTTTATCAAGAACAGAAAATAATTTTTAGCAAAGGTCAAAATCTAGAATGTCAAATTGACCTTTGCCCTGGCCTCAATTTCAAGGTCATAGGTCAGTGATCTCAAATCAAAAGACCCCAGGTCAATCATTTGTACGGTTGTGGAGAAATACTGATTTTAAATACATAAGGGGAGAAAACTCCTACAAGGGTTAACCCAAACACTTCGACTGAAATAGTTTGAAGTTGTGCCTTTTTGTAAACAGTAGTTTGGCAAACAAATCATATTATTTACTGTAACAGTTTCTTTTGAATAACGATAACAAGCAAAATTCAAAATTTATAACATGACCTTGACCCTCGACTTTGATCTCAATTTCAAGGTCATAGGTCAGTGAACTCAAAACGGAAGACCGGAGGTCAATCACTTGTATGGTTGTGAAGAAATACTGATTTGAAATACATAAGGGGAGAAAACTCCTATAAGGGTTAACCAAAACACTTCGACTGAAATAGGTTGAAGTTGCGCCTTATTGTAAACAGTTATTTGGCAAACACATCATATCATTTACTGTCACAGTTTCTGTGGCATAACGATAACAAGCAAAATTCAAAATTTAGAACTTGACCTTGACCTTTGACCTTGATCTCAATTTCAAGGTCATAGGTCAGTGAACTCAAAACGGAACCCTGGAGGTCAATCATTGTATGGTTGTGGAGAAATACTGATTTGAAATACATAAGGGGAGAGAACTCCTATTAGGGTTAACCAAAACACTTTGACTGAAATAGGTTGAAGTTGCGCCTTATTGTAACAGTTATTTGGCAAACACATCATATCATTTTCTGTCACAGTTTCTGTGGTATAACGATAACAAGCAAAATTCAAAATTTAGAACTTGACCTTGACCTTTGACCTTGATCTCAATTTCAAGGTCATAGGTCAGTGATCTCAAATCAAAAGACCCCAGGTCAATCATTTGTACGGTTGTGGAGAAATACTGATTTTAAATACATAAGGGGAGAAAACTCCTACAAGGGTTAACCCAAACACTTCGACTGAAATAGTTTGAAGTTGGTGCCTTTTTGTAAACAGTAGTTTGGCAAACAAATCATATTATTTACTGTAACAGTTTCTTTTGAATAACGATAACAAGCAAAATTCAAAATTTATAACATGACCTTGACCCTCGACTTTGATCTCAATTTCAAGGTCATAGGTCAGTGAACTCAAAACGGAAGACCGGAGGTCAATCACTTGTATGGTTGTGAAGAAATACTGATTTGAAATACATAAGGGGAGAAAACTCCTATAAGGGTTAACCAAAACACTTTGACTGAAATAGGTTGAAGTTGCGCCTTATTGTAAACAGTTATTTGGCAAACACATCATATCATTTACTGTCACAGTTTCTGTGGCATAACGATAACAAGCAAAATTCAAAATTTAGAACTTGATCTTGACCTTTGACCTTGATCTCAATTTCAAGGTCATAGGTCAGTGAACTCAAAACGGAACCCTTGGAGGTCAATCACTTGTATGGATATTGGGAGAAATCTGATTTGAAAAATTACATAAGGGGAGAGAATTCCTATTAGGTATAACCAAAACACTTTGACTGAAAGTTGGTGTAAACGATGAACAGCAAATCATTTCTTACTTGTAATACGTTATTAATGTGCAACAAATATCATTATCAAAGTCTGTGGCCTCATAACGATAATAACAAATTCGAAATTTAGCCAAACATCCTGACCTTGCTTAAATTTTCAAAGGAAATAATCAAAAGATGTCTTCGACATAAGTCAATAACCAAATCCTTCTAAATTAGAAAACAATGGTCAGTGTAAATCTTACGGTCTTTAGAGAATAGCGATAACAAGAAAAAAAGGACGCGGGGAGATAACTCCTATAAGAATAAGTGCTCGGTCCCACAGGGTGAGTTTTGAAACCCCCATTACTGTACAACATCATTGGCCAAAAAATCCATTCGATATGTTGTAAGACAAAAAAGCATCTCAGACGGCAGAAGAAAAAAAAAAAAAAAAAAAAAATAACAATCAGAAGAAAAACAAAAGGTCTTTCCACGAAAAGTGGAAAGACCTAATTATACTTCAAACTATATAAATCTAAATAATAACTCAACAAATATATATTGCATTTGCCGTACGGACGAACTAGCGGGCATTTAGTTAATATGATATAATCTGACATTATGTGACGATACATATTTATACAATACATCAATTGAAAATGATAACTGATTAGACTAACAGATTTTGTCTATTTCAGAAACAATATAAAAGATTTTATTCCTTGAATCTTTGTCTCCGTCATTAGTGATGAATGCCACCTAGGAAAAAACATAAAAAATAAATTCATGGAAACCTGTATCTCAAGGTAATGCCGACACCACTTCCAGAGAAGTCCAGCGCTTAAAAAAACAAATACAAAAATAAACAGCCGCTGTTTATAACATACTTAAATATAAATATATACACTTGTAATTTGTGGTTTACTATCGAACGTCCACGGCTAGAATGAAGACCTTAACACGGACAATACATTTGGCGCCAAACAATAAAAACCTTGACCATAGGTCAATCTGAACATGTGACTACACTTAGTCTTGAATAATTATTGTGCAATATATTGTTTTTCTACTATACTACGAAACGCATAAAAGTATACTTATCAATGGACTGCATAAATTTAGGATTTATTGAAATTATAATATTCAAATAAAACTAAAAAATGTTTTTTTTTTTTAAAGATAAACATTACTTTTACCTGGCATAGCCGAGCGTAAAATGTATTTCGGCATTTCTGTTCGAAAAATGTCGCCATGAATGGTAACTTTTTTTTAGTCTCATACATGTACATGGCAACTGAAACAAGAAAAATAAACAAATATAACTGTATGCTCGGGCATTTAAAGAAATGATTAAGTCCCAGATTCAGTTACAAAATAGATCTTTTTATCATGTTTTACCTAGACCGGTGGAAAAAAGGGGGGACAAATTGTCAATTTCCCTTGCAAATAAGAGGGAAGGAAATAGGACATTCCATTTAAAAAACAATTAAACGTGTATGGTATTGAAAAATAAATGATTTGATTTGTTGCTGAATAAATTCACAAAAAGACAGTTTTGAAGAGAGAAAAAAAGCATAAATTCTAATGTATTTTGGAATAAAGAGAAACTAAGTACCTAAATATAGATGTATACCAACATTATCGAGGGGGGGGGGGGGGCAAGGGGGGTCCCCATAACAGCAAAACAGTGAATTGATTTGGTAAAAAACAGATAACAAGGAATTGAAAAGGGATAATAACAGATAGCAGTAAATGAAATAGGAAAATAAATCTGTCCAGGACCAATCCAGTAAATGACTCGTAGATCTTAGTATATAACTTGTGGTATGGACCTAGAAAATTGTAATTTGTGTAAACAAGACGTTTCGGCCGTTGAGGCAGTTCTGCCTTGGTTGATTTTTTTCCGTAACTTGTACAATAAGTTATAGTATGGATGTTAAATTTTTCTGAACGAAATTACTAGTTTCTGTTTTTTGATATAGGGATATTTTTAATCTAGGGCATTTGAGGGATCAATTTTTAATGATTTAGGTCTTTTTATTTAATTTTTGAAAATAGTGCAGCCAGTGACACTTTATTATCAATTTGATTTTTAGATTTTTTTCTCTGAAAAGCAATATTATTATACTTTACAAGTAATAAAAAAAAAAAACATTGATGCACAATATATTTTTTTTATTTAATGACCTCATGATAAAACTTACTTATAAAATACAAAAATACCCAGATCAGTGGAGACAGGACATGTAACTGAAACACGCATGCCAATTATGGTTATTCTGATAATAGAAATTGACTCAAGTGACAATTCTGATAGTATAATAGAAATTGGACCTAGTGAAAATTTAGATGACACCAAGTGAAACACCAATGATGTATCTTATGTGAAATTATAGAATATGGAAAATTTGGGTACAGCATTGGAGAAGCTGTAGGATTTTAAAAAGGGTATTTGTCGAAAAATTAAACTGAAGACACATCTGTATTTGCATCAATGGTTTCGGAGCTTCAATTTTCGCCATGTGAAACAGTTAAAAAGCTTTTAAAAATATGGTGGTCGGGGTTCTCTTTCATGTAAATGAAAAGAGAGGGAGTAGCACTTATAATATAAATGCTAAAAGAAAAAGATGTTGTATAATTCCCAAAAGCCATAATTCAAACCCACACCACTTAGTAATGTAAAACAATTCAAAGGAGAAAACTAACTACCTAATTTATCCACAAAATAGTGAACGAGAAACTTAGTAACACAGTAACAAACTACAACCACTGAATCCAGGCTCCTGACTTGGAAATAGGCACGTGACAGAATGTGATTGCGTCAACTTTAGCATGCTAGTTGGTGTTCAATCCTCCCCTAATCAGGGACAGTGGTGTAATAGTACAACATAAAGATTATAATGTGGTCATTGAATAAAAAAATCTATAGGGTGTACCAATGCTTTTTTATAACAAAATCCATACTATAAAGTATTGTACAAGTAATAAGTGAATTATAACTAGATATCATTGAGATGGGAGCCATCTCTGTGGGCCCCGCTGTGAATAATGTACATTAAAAAATTGTATCTTTACCATAGGACATGGGTTTGTCAACTGAAATCAAAGTTTTTGACCTTGACCTTTGACCTAGGAAGTTATAAATAAATTATGACACACCCTTTGGTGTTGGTTTATAAACATGTCAAGTATAAACTTTGAAATGATAACGGTTCTCAAGATAGAGCGGACACGATCTTTACCATAGGACATGGGGTTGTCAACTGAAACCAAAGTTTTTGACCTTGACCTTTGACCTAGGAAGTTGCACATAAATTATGACACACCCTTTGGTGTTGGTTTATATACATGTCAAGTATAAACTTTGAAATGATAACGGTTCTCAAGATATAGAGCGGACACAATCTTTACCATAGGACATGGGGTTGTCAACTGAAACCAAAGTTTTTGACCTTGGACTTTGCCCTAGGCAGTCGTTCATAAATTATGACACACCCTCTGGTGTTGGTTCATATACATGTCAAGTATAAACTTTGAAATCATAACGGTTCTCAAGATATAGAGCGGACACGATCTTCACCACAGGACACAGGGTTGTCAACTGAAACCAAAGTTTTTTTACCTTGACCTTTGACCTAGGAAGTTGTACATACATCATGACACGCCCTCTGGTGGTGGTTAATAAATATGTAAAGTATAAAGTATGAAATCATAATGGTTCTCTAGATATGGAGCGGACACAAAGTGTTACGGACGGACGGACGGACGGTACGACGGACGGACGGACAGACTGATCACTATAGGGGACCCGCCTTTGGCGGGGCCCTAATTATTACAAAATGCTACATATTCACAGACAATGGAATTTATTACAAAGGATAATAATAATATATACTGGAATGGTCCTGGGTCCAATTGATTTTATATGTTTATGTGATGTATGTTACTGAAATTCTTCTGCAAATACAGGGCCACCCGATATTACCAGTAGAAAGACCCCAATAGATATACATTGTAAGAAGATGTGGTAAGCGTGCCAATGAGACTATTATCCATTCAAATCACAATTTTCAATTATCTTCAATTTCTACGGAAGATTGGCTGTCAAAATGCTAACATTCCAATTTTCAATAACAGTTAACAGCAAATAGATTCTCACAATAACAGATAACAAAATAGATAATAGTCCTATAACAGCTAATAAAGAATAAGACAATAACAGCTAACAGTAAATATATTTTCAGAATAACAGATAACAAAGAATTAAAATACCCCATAACAGCATAACAGTTAAACCCTTGCCCCCCACCCCTCTGTCATCAGTAATAAAATTGAGAATGGAAATTGGGAATGTGTCAAAAAGACAACAATCCGACCATAGAACAGACAACAGCAGAAGGTCACCAACAGGTCTTAAATGCAGCGAGTAATTCCCGCACCAGGAGGCGTTCTTCAGCTGACCCCTAAACAAATAAATGACTAGTTCAGTGATAATGAACGTCATACTTAACTCCAAATTGTACACAAGAAACTAAAACTAAAAAAATTTCAAGACTAACAAAGGCCAGTGACTCCTGACTTGGGACAGCCGCAATAATGCGGCGGGGTTAAACATGTTTATGAGATCTCAACCCTCCCCCTTTACCTCTAGCTAATGAAGAAACGTAAACGCATAACAATACGCACATTAAAATTCAGTTCAAGAGAAGTCCGAGTCTGATGTCAGAAGATGTACATAACAAAAGAAAATAAACAAAATGACAATAATACAAATACAAATATTTTATTACAAATATTTTATTAGCACAAACTCATCAACAATAAATGGTTAAGGCTCATGGTATATCAAACATAATAAGTATTGCAAATCATGACTATATATATTAATATGTAATATTATAATTATAAACAATGATTATGAATTAGACATATTGACAATTTTATAGAGTTTGTTAATAATACATAAATAACAACAGACTACTAGCAGTTAACTGACATGCCAGCTCCAGACTTCAATTAAGCTGATTGAAAGATTATGTCTTCATCGTCATTATTGAACTTGACCTCCATTTTGTCATCAGTAACAACATATTAAAATTTTACAAGCTTTGGTTGGACAGTTCATGAGTAATTGCACGGACATGACTGGAAACGCCATTTTTGAATCTTTCAAGAACCATAACTCCAGAACCGTATAAGTCAAAATCGTCATTATTAAACTTGACCTCCGTTTTGTTGTCAGTAACAACATATTAAAATTTTAAAAGCTTTGGTTGAACGGTTCATGAGTTAATGTACGGACAGGACTGGAAACTTCATTTTTCAATCTTTCAAGAACCGTAACTCCAGAACCGCAAAGGAGTCAAAATCGTCATTATTTGAATATTGAACTTGACCTCCGTTTTGTTGTCAGTAACAACACATTTAAATTTTAAAAGCTTTGGTTGAACGGTTCATGAGTTAATGCACGGACAGGACTGGAAACAAAATTTTTCAATCTTTCAAGAACTATAACTCCAGAATCGTAAAAGTAAAAATCGTCATTATTTAACTTGACCTCCATTTTGTTGTCAGTAACAACATATTAATATTTTAAAAGCTTTGGTTAAATGGTTCATGAGTTAATGCACGGACAACATTCGGCTGTCGCCCGTCCGAGAACCCGGCCGCCCGCCGTACATCCCCAAATCAATAACCGACATTTTTGTCACAAAAATCCGGTTATAAATGACAATTGCTACCTTTAGTTTCATTCATAAAACGGAGTATGGACTGGTCCAGTGTCCAATTTGAAGGTCATTTAATTAACTGTACACATTCGTGCACGATCTGATTTAATCAATATACACGTATGAACAGCATAAACAGTTAAAAGGTATTCTAATAACTTAATCCAATCAAATTGCATCAGATTTAATAACAAGAGCCGGTCCACATCATGATAAGGAATAGGGGTTAACTGGATAGGGAGAAAATAACAGATATTTTAAGTTGATATTTATGCAATAAACGAATACAAATTTGTCAATCAAAAGTTTTGACGCCCAATTTTTATTATGCCCCATTTATCGGAACTATGTTTTCTGGTCTGTGGGTATGTTCGTTCCTCTGTCCTTTTATCCATCTGTTCGACAATCTGTCCGTCCGTCTGTCCCACTTCAGGTTAAAAAAAATTGTCAAGGTAGTTTCTGATGAAGTTGAAGCTCAATCAACTTGAAACCAAGGAGGTTATATTGTATCTAATATAACCTCCTTGTTGAAACTTAGTACACATGTTCCCTATGATATGATCATGTTCTACGAAAAGACAAACATGACCTAACAAAGATAGCTCTTCGTTGGACACCAGCAGAGGGGAAAAGAAAGAGAGGGAGACCGAAAGAAAAATTGCAACGTACTTTAGAGAGCGAACTGAAAATCATGGGAATGACATGGGGAGAGGCGAAAAGAAAGGCACAAGACAGGCAACAGTGGAGGGCGTTGATAGTGGCCTCATGTGCAAGTACGCATGAAGAGGATTAAGTAAGAAAGTAAGTAAGTACGGTTTCATGGAAATGTAAACTGGACCCCTACTATTGTTTTAATCTTTATCTACAAAGTCGAAGTATCAATCGGCGGATGGCCAGTTAAATGGAAATGTAACAATAATATAAAAAAATATTGTTAAATTGGAGACCAATTGCCGGAATGCAGGGTTTGATATACACAGCTACTTTAGTACAAGTTATCTTGATGTACAGTTCTAAAGATGCATATCAAATGTACATCTGTAAAGCTGTCTATAAACTGTTCATCTGTAAAGCTGTATATAAACATTAAAAAATATTTACATACAGCTTTACAGATGTACAGTTTATATACAGCTTTACAGATGTGCATTTGATGTGCATCTTTAGAACTGCATGTACATCAAGATTACTTGTACTAAAGTAGCTGTGGAAGGAAACTAGTTATTACTAAAATTCATCTAGTACATAACGAAGAATTAACACCAACAAAAGGATAAAAGGTTTAAGTTATTATTATTCAACGAATAGTAATGTTTATCGGTTTACTGATAATACAGGTTAAATAAAAGTTATATTGCCGTATTTATTCTCGAGTCCCCCTCTTTTCTTTGCATCTTCTGAGCTTTGACCATGTTTGTCACGTGACGTTAGCGTATTGTGACGTCACTTTTAAATTTTATGGATTTGTTTCCCCGGACAAACTTTTTTTCCGAAGCAATTTTTTTCTTTCAATTTTAGCATTACATTTAGTGGCAGCTGGGGTGAAACAAACATTTTTTTCCTCAGGGTCAAAAACAAATTATTTTTTTCTCCAAAAACTGGAAACAAACTTTTTTCTTTTTTTTCCAAAAAAATCCATAGCCTCCCCCCCTCCCCCCCCCCCCGAAAATCAAATGGTTGCTGCCTTATGATCTATGAGGGGGGCAATAAGGGGTCCGTTAACAGGTTAACAACACCTCAATTTTGACAAAAACAGTTAACAAATAATTCAAAATGCTGATAACAGTTAACATCAACGTTAATCTACACTTTTTTTTGCCAAATAAATACAAAAGCAATGAAAAGGGGAAATGCATACCTTCAATGTGTTTAGAACCACTGTACACAGTGGCAGACATGCCAAGCCCTAAGGAATCTTTAATACTGCTGATAAAGTTTCAGGTTGCACACAACTACCATTTACACATGGACAGAAAATCGAACGGACCGAAAGGCAGACGGAGTGATTGACTACTAGAAAAATGACTACTTCATGAAAGGCCTCACCAGCCATAGTCCAATTTTTCAGACATGAATTATCGAAAATGCTTTAAAATCAAAAGGAAGGCTTTTTCTGGTTATGAGTATTGTTGTGTTTACGTTTTTTTTCAATCAGTCGAAGCAAACTTCGGTAATTGTGCAACGTAGGAAAGTGTGACAGACAGACAGAGTGATTACTATAGGGTCTAACCATTATGGTTGGGGCCCTAATCAATTATGGATACATATCGGTGTATTAATACGACTATTAGCTTATAAGCTTTTATAAAAAGGAATTGAAAAGATTACTGATTTCTATTGCAAATCATTTAAATCAATGTATAAATCACAAAGTACCCTGTAAGGTGTCACAAGATGAAGTCAACTCACAAGAACTCATAGCTGATATATAGAAAAAGCCTTTTGTCCATCTTTACATTTCTGAAGTCTTAGACTAGCAAATTTGGCATCAATTTGAGAACCAGGTCCTCATGTGTCTGCCTCTTCTTCCAGGCCGCACTGTTCAATTATTTTTCGAATTGCAAATTCAAACAGTACTTTATTTTTCACAACTCCATTACAGTGCTCTGGGTCAATGTAACTTATCAAACTTTCTATATCATCTTAAATGTTTTTATCTTGGGACTGACCAGGGTTTTAGCTGGGTGAGAAGTGGCCACTGCTATTAACTCTCTATTGTGCTCTTTCCAATAAAATATTGAATTGAATTGATTGACTTTGGGATAAATTATGAATAGAAGACAGAAATGAACTACATGGGTTAGAAGTATTGTTAACATCGCCACACTTGTTGTACCTGTCCCAAGTCTGGAACCTCAGTCATGTACGTCTTCATTTTTTTTCAATTTTGATTCATGTTTCGGACTTTATTGTGACGTCCATTTTATATGAACTAGTACACATTTTTGTCCATGAAACGACCATATAACTTTTACCTCTTGCTTGAAGTTAAATGATTGTTCTCTTAATAGTCAGCAGCTTCAGCCCTCCTCCTGGCGCAGAATATCTCGTTGTGTTGAAGACTCGTTTTTGTTTTGCCTTGGACTGTTTTCTACTCTTTTGTCGGGTTGTTGCTTCATAGACATTCCCCATTTCCATTCTCAATTTTATCAAGGATTACTATTCTCTTCATCTTCAAAGACAGTAACATATTATTCCAAATGATTATGACTTCTTGAAAGGCTATTATATTCTTTTCTTTGACGCCTTGCTGTAAAGCCCTGGTCACAACAAACCTACGACACACTATACAGCTTCACGACATGCCTTGAAATTTGGTCAAATCGCGGATCATCTGTGGTCGTTGTACGACAATTGCACGAGAGCCTCAAGATATTTGGCGCTGTCGTGTGTCGTGGGACGAAAACTGGACATGCACCTTTTTGGCTCTACGATTTTTAATCGTGTCACTGTCTTGTGGCTCTCGTGAAAGTGTCTTACAATCCTCGTGCGACTGTCGTGCGATTTACACATGGTCGTGCATATAGACAATAACTGTATAGTGTCTTTAAATATCAGCTGTATTTGTACGAGTCTAAGAAACAGGTGTAATGCGAGCTTTAGCGAGCTATTGCTCCTATTTCGAGCCGACATTAGTGGGTAAGGCCAGAGATCGAACGGCGCCCGGTGTTAGGGCAATATAGTACTCTGATATAAGAGTTGGCCGGTGATTTCGTTGGATTCATGTGGATGGAGCCTGGCATGTTTCAAGAGCTTTTATTAAGAGTCGCATCATAGTGGCACGACGGTCGTACGACAGTGGCACTACAGTGACACGACAGTTACACACGCATCCATTGACATAAAAACCTGAAAAATAGCCCAAAACAACTCACGATTGTCGTACGATTATAGCACGCCGGTCACACGACCGACTTGCGACAAAGCCATGACAGTACAATAACAATTCTTTATTTACTGTCTTGTGCCCATCGTGGAACCATCGTGGACATGTCGTAGCTCATGTGACCACTCGAAATATTTACATTTTGCACGATACTGCCACGACAACTATTTTATAGATCTTCCACGACAATAAATCGTACGATCTGTTGTGAATTTAATGTGATTAGTGTGAATCTTAAAAGTCTTGTAAATTACAGTTCACAGAGACAAATTATGTCAAAAACAGTGAACACTTTAAGTGACAAGTAACATATAACAGGAGTTCCATTTTCCCAAAAAAAAAAACCCACAGTCAACAACATTGCAAATTTTTAACAGATAACAGACAGTGGGTTGAAAACAGTTAACAGTCCAATTTTATCTTAAATAACAGTTTAACAACACTGACCTTAAAAAATCCCAAAACAGGTTAACATAAAAAGGTATTGCCCCCCCCCCCCCCCCTCATCTATATGGCACTTTTTTGTGGGTTTTGTGCATGGTGACAGGGAAAGTAAATCATTCGTCGTCTATACTGGATCACATTCGCAATTATATTAAATGTATAGTCTATAACTTTCTCTTCCTCGCCTGTCTATTACAAATGGATGCCACGACAAAACTGCTCCTGTGGATATTGTGACAAATCACCGTCAAGTACGTTTCAAATCGATTATAAACTGTTAAATATATATATACCGTTAATTCCGTTAACTTGAATTCCACGTTTATTCAACAAATACGAACTATAATTGTTTATTTCTGTGAATTGAAATGCAAATTCTACATTCGTTTTTGACTTGATATTAACACAGTGTAGATACTATTCTGTACGCTATCCGGAAGTCCCGATTTTTGAAAGGAGAACTTTTTGGATCGCATTTGAAATTTGATGGATATACTGAATTAAACGGTAAGTTGATCATCTGTACATTGCTTAATGATTACTTCAGCTGACATCGGTATTCTCAAATGGTTAAGAATTAGATTTAGCACATTCATTATTCGTATCTTTGCCTTAAACAATATATTTTCAAGTGCATCACTAAGGAAAATCAGTCTGTGAACCTAAAAACAATCTTTTTACCCTCTTAGTGTACAAATTAACGTAAACACCAGACTTAATTAACTAAATGAAGTATATTTCAAGTGGTGGTAAAAATTTCAACCAAATCTTTGAAGCCAGAAATAAGAAAATTACACTTGTTTGAATTTCTCACTGTACGATCAGTCTCGCTTGTATATTTTGAAACTGTATGATCAGTCTTTATTTCACTGTATTCTAGTGGTGATTTCAAAGTTATTTACGATACATTAGAAGGTGGCATTTTTCAAAATAACACAAATATATTTCAATAAATTCACATCCTGAAAACTTATGAAACATGTTTCGCTTAATAGGGTGTACTCGACTTACTACATTAAGTATAATGATGTTTAAATGTTGTTAAAATAAGAGGAGTGTTTGTTGTGTGTATAAGTTTCAGAACTGTCCTCCGTTATGCTTAAAATTGTACAAACACACAGATTTAATTGTTATATAAAAATGCATGTATTTGCACACATTCGAGGCCGTACTCAGTGTAGCCCTATAATTGATCACAGTTCCTTCACTTTGTTTTGGAAGTAGAGCTGTCTCTTTGACACCCAATTGTACACCACTTTGTAAAGCGGGGGTTTATAGTGATAATGAAGTCCGTCTTTCCGTTCGTTCGTTGGACCGGTACAATATGTTTCACCGGTTTTGTAAGCGCATCTCCTCATAAACTACTTAATATACAATGGGGTTTCCAGCCATTTTTAAATGGAGAGAGGGTCCAACCCAGGAGAAAAGGAGATTCCAAATATATGTTCCCATACAAATGCATTGATAGTTAAAAAAAGGTTTCAAACCGCCGGATCCCCTTTTTTTGGATCTGTCACTGATATGACTATTAATTAATCTTTCTCGGATTTCGGATGATAATGACTGTATTGTACACCGTCTATTTCGAATTTTAGTAAACATCTTTATGGGGTTTCTTTACATAAGATACGAACTTTGCATTATATGGGGCACTCATCAGGTATTTCCAACACCTCCTTAACCAATTAAATAAAGTCTTCTGAAATTGCTCCATTTTTAATCAATTAAAGCATTATGCACCTTCTATTTCGAATTTTTGGTGAAAATATTTTTTTCTATATCTAAAATACGGACTTTGAAATAGCCTTATATTGGCCGTACCTTTTTTATATCCACAAATTCCTTCAGACACTTAACTTAATGAATCTTTTTTAGATTCTTTATCATTTAATTCAATTGTGCACCTTTTATTTTGATTTTTCGAAAAAAAAATCACTGTTTTCTCTTTCCGTGATAAGGCCTTTTCAACTACCTTATTGGGTGGTACCCATTTACTATACGCAACTCTCCTAAACTTACCGTATATTGATAAAACGTTCTCAGATTCTTTATCAAATGATGCCACTCTGCACCTATATTTTAGTTTTTTTGGGGGTTTATTTTTTCAAAAACATGGACTTCAGAAGTGGCGGGGTATAATTTCCTTAATTCTTTTCTCAATACCTCAAGTTTTTAAACAAATCACTGCATGTTGTATTAAGTTGTAAATACTTAAATTTACATATATTACATCAAAAAGAAAATGAAATATGATTGCCAATGATACAACTTTACCTCCGCGACCATCTGTCGTAAATATAGACAATTATAGGTCAATGTACAGCCTTCAACGTGGAGCACTACACAAAGTTTGCCTCAAATGTCCCCTAAATAAAATACTTCTCACGAGACAAACCAACGACCATAAATTATATGCAGCGAGGTTATACGTATTTGTTAGATCACACAAACACACACACACCAACACAAACACCGATACACACCAACAACCCTTTTTTTATCAATTGAAATATGAAAAAAAGTTTAAATCCCTTTTAAATAAGCTTTACTCGCCAGACCGACAAAATGCCAAACTTAAAGCAAACAATAAACGAAGAAAAATGAGGCCCAAAAACTCAAATATATTCAAAACGACAACGCAGTGAAGCAGTGATAGAACTCATAGCAAAATACATAACGGAAGACAAACCTCTAGATGAGAGACATCATTCAACTTGTCACATGTATTTTTGAATTATAAATAATTTGAAATATTTGAAATGAAAAACAGTAAACATAGATATGGGTCTTCCATCGAATTCGTCGAGAAATAGCTATCCACGAAACTACAATTTTCAACAATAAATTGATGAGCCCGACTATAAAATTGCTGACCAATGGGATAAAACTTTAAACCAAATATCCAAATTATGTCCCACGTTGTTTGGACGAATATTTTTTTGAGATGCCGATGCAGACGACGGATAGTGATCCCTAAATGTCGCATCTGCTTGCGCAGTCGACGTAATAACGATACAAAGTCCGCATATACATGCCGGTTCATACGCATATCCAAAGTATAGAAAAAATTGATTAGAGAAAATGTTTTTAGTGTATGCGAACCAATTAAATGAAGGACTTGTGTTCTTTTTTAATCAAAACTTTCTTTCTTGTAGAAAAATGGTTGACCCTTTCATTGTAAATGCATTAGATGAAAGCTTTGAAGTGGAAGAAGTGGAACCATCTTCCATGTATTGTTGCACTTTTTGTAGTTATTCCAGCAAATATAAACAAAATGTGAAAAGACACACACAAAATGCCCATGCTCCAAATAATGCAGAAACTAATAGTGCGATGACAGAAGTGTAAAAAAACGTCTAGATCGCGAGTTTAATCTCCCCAAATAACACACGGCTAAAAATAGCCTTTAACTTAAAGACACATATGTCTTCTTTAGTTTTTGCCCTGTCGTCAAAATTTCGTACGGTCACATTTTTATGCAGTTAAGCTGCATTATGCGAGCACCCTAGATTTGTGTTCTACCCAATAAATGCTGAAATACTTGCCATTATTATTATCTAGCTCGCTACTATGTTATATATAACTAATTGAACACTTTTTTAATACTTTTTATTCTGGATTACAAAAAATATGACCAGAAAAACCTTAAATGATCGTCGATTTATCCAAAAGTTTTGCAGTTACACATAGGAAGTAGTGCTTATTAAGAATCCTTGTGTAGTTCATTATGACTTGTGCTTTTAGCTAAGATGTCAAGGAACAATTATTGTATGAAATATTTAATTGCCGAAAATCTCTTAAGACAAGTAGTTTAGATTTCCCAAATGGCAAAAGTCGTAGGGATATTGTTTGTCATCAATACGTAGTACAATTACGTCAGTAGTCTATTATATAATAAGTTCAACTGTTCATGCTGTTGGCGGCAATTTCAAATTAGAAAAAAGAAATGTTCGTAGCTTTTCAATTTGGAGGCAGGTGTGCAAATTAGCGGTGGTCCGAGGTCCGCGACCTTCCACTTTTGCAAGCGAAATTTCGACTAGGATAGTTGGTTTTCTAGCTACGCCCGACGTAGTTACCTTCCACTTGAAAGAAAATAAGAAATTACTTTGCGAACCTTCCATGCAAGTCACCAAAGTCTCCAATTAAACGAGCTAAAAACTTATTTTTATCATTATTATTCATGACAGCGATGTTCATTTTGTTCAACCGCTAGCTTTATACAGAAAATCGCCGACAAATATTGTATAAATTCGAGTAAAATCGTATCTGATTCACAAAAACAACATTGTAAACACTTAACAATGGCGGCCGTGAAGACAAAATTTTACAATATCGGATCCGATTCCGGAAGCGGGTAAGGATAATTCCGGGTTTGGCGATCAATTACAAAATAAATCTAAGCAGGTGAAAAAATAAATCTATATTCATGGTAAATGAATATAAACACTAGAATTGTAAACCAAAAGATATATGTAAAAGAGAGAAAAAGCAGAAAAATATTTTATACAGAAACTCAAAATTACTTTTTGACAAATTTCAATTTAAAAATCCAATACAAAGTGACAGCTGGGAACAGTATATCTAACAATATACATGTTCATGGTCACAGTTTAAATTTTCTTTATCAGTGATAAATGATGATAATGCATGTGAGATGCTTTTAAAGTGTAACATATTACTGCAATTTCGAAGGGTCAATTAAAGTAGCTGAAAGTTTCTTTATTTTCACAAATAATGCAACTATATTATGTATACCTAAATGTAAGTAAATCATATGATATATAGGTGGCATTCTTTGGGCCACTCTACCCCTCCTGTTTGATAACTTGGAAACGGTCGAGCTACCCACCCCTAAACCATATGAGGGGCAGATCCAGGATTTTAGGTTAGGAGGGCACAAACTTAAATTTTCGCCGAGCAGAGCGAGGGTAAAAAAAATTTGAAGTAAAATTATCGGAATATTCTTTATTAAGCTGAGAACAACCCATGCTTTGCAAATTTAAGGAGGGTGCAAGCCCGCAACACCCCCCCTGAATCCGCCCCTGCATATATTCAAGTATAGAACAATATAATAAATAAAATAAAATATAGGGGGAGTCCCTGGAGTTACCCCACCCCCTCCTGTTTGAGAACTTTGAAACGGTCGAGATCCACACCCCTTAACCATATATATTCATGTTTGTGACAATATGAAAAATCAAATGAAATATAGGAAGAGTCGATGGGGTCACCCCACCCTTCCTGTTTTAGAATTTAAAAATGGTCCAGATCCCCACCCCTAAACCATATATATATTCATGTATGGGACAATATAACAAATCCTAACCCCCCTCATATATGCATTGCTTTTGAAACCTTGATAACATATAAATTATTTGCCTTTTTAAAATAAATAAATCATTAGATAAACATGAATGTACTATATATGAATGTTTAATGTTGAGGCAACATTGCCAGTTTTCATAATTACGGTTGCCTTGGTTTTTGGTTAACTGCCTTCAGCGCTTACAGCGCTTTGATTCTAAAAAGTCGTTTTAATGACTAGTAGTATATTGGAGAGTTTCAACCCTCCTTTTTCAAAATGAAAAATTGTGTATGTTTGCTTACATTTAATTGAAATAGTTTTTCCTAAAGCTATTTTTATATGTCAAAATATTCTATTCAGTATTTTATTTTCTTCTAATCTATAAAATTTGCGAAGTTTGGACTGTTTAAAATTGAGGTAATTTTAATTGCAAATTCAGACACAAACTTTAGTTTCTTCTTCATAGTAGTAATACAAATTATCCCATAATATTTTAAGCATATAGTATTTCATAAAACTAATAAGTGATAAAAATTTCGGAACCAAAATATGAAAAAACCTTGAGAAATCAATGGAAAATGAATGGAGTAAAAAACTTCAATTTCAACACGGAACTTAATCACTTGCCTTCGGTCACATTTTGTGTATTAGTCAATAATTTGCTCTCAACTGATATATGAAATTACTACCCTTTTTGCTATCATATACACATATTTTCAATCAAAGTGCACTGATATATACCACATACTTTGTTTGTATATGTTTATATTCTAAGTTTTTTTCCTATAAACATCAAAAAAGTTTTATTGTAAAATCAAAATAATTGACGGATAGTTTCAGTAAATATTCCGTGATATGTCCGTTGCAACTTGCTCCTTTTAAGTCCAAAGAAAAGACAAAAGTCGTTAAATTTTATGCAGTGCTTAATATGCCCCCAAAAAAAATCGACTGAAGTTTTGAGTCAATTTACCAGTTTGGGAAGTCGATTTTTGTATCTGCATTGAATAAAAGATTTGATGAGGTGAACATCAAGATGTATCATGCGAAAGCTGTTAATTTGAAGAACTCCGTGCAGGCAGTTTATCATCGTTCATGCTACAAAAGTGAAACAAGTAAACATATTTGTTCCCCCTTTTAGAGCGAGGATGCTTCTATCTGATATTAAATGACGGCATACAATTATCGGACTGTTGTCCCTCAGTTTCGGGTATCTGTACGCGTTCTAGAATGCAGTCGTTCAACTGGAGCGCTTGTATATTTTGTTTCAACAAAACATTTTAGAAAGATCAAAAACTACTCAAGTTTGAATCAGATGAGACTTTTAAGAATGTTTTATCCGTGTCAGATAAAGTTAAAGTTGAAATAGTTTCCCGTCCATTTTTTAAACTTCAAGCACTCTGTCATTGGTTGCATTAAAAATTATTTGCTAAAAACGAAAAAAAAAAAAAAAAAATACAAACTCGTGAAGCAGATATCTCAGATCACGAAACTGCTTTTACTAATTTTATTTTGGCTATTGACAACGATTTAATGATCATTCCTCATGACACCGTTACTTGATAAACATAGATATTTTCTTCCGGCTGATTCTTATTTAAAATATTCTACTTGTAAAATGCAGTCTAAACTCATTAATTTGTATAGAAATTCAGTTGTCAAACAACTTCAACAAGTTCAAGGCAAATATAACATAATATTTAGTAGCAAAATAACTATTTGAGATGCCATATCAGCTGCTAGTCAATTGAAAACTGACCTCAAAATCTCAATGTCAACTGTAATAGACACAAATAACGGGCAGATATATCATTCCGCTGCAAGTATACTTAGAAAAGACATCGAAACTCTACAGAAGAGTACCCAACTTCGGATGAATTGTCTCTTTCTTCTTCAATCCAGTCACTGCCTTCGTATTTATTGCAATTCATTTTATGGTTACTTGATGATAGTGCATACAGCCAAGACTATTCTCTGGAAATGGCACCAGAGAAATTGCGAATTGCTAAGCAATTGTTGAGTCAATCGTTTGTGTGGCCAATTTTGTTTTACTCCTTTTCATTTAGGATTGGGTTTACAAATGTACCATGAGTTTGGTATAAAACACCTTGTTGAAACATTGAATGCCAATGAATTTCATGCTTCTTAAAGTGAAGTACGACCCCATCTAATGTGTTGCCAACCATGAAATTGAGCGAATTCAAGATACTAGTAGTTTGTACGTATACGTCTCATATAATGTTTCCCCAGCATCTTTGCAGACAAGCATATGGATGTCATCACACCTTCCTAAACCCCCTTGTAGATCTCTGTTCAATCTTGGATGAATTGATAGGGATGGTTTGAAGCTGGTATTTTTTTTAGGAACAAATGTCTTCGGACTTCCTACAATACCTTGTCTGAACTTGTAAAGAAAAACTCAAAATAACGTGTTTGCTTTGAGCAGAACCTTTCATGTGCAGACCTGTGGCCATGAGTGAAATATGTAGAAATATTAAAACATGTCTTGTGACGGTTGATGAAAATGAAGATGATGGATATAACGGTTGATTTGGTATGAAGCTTGTTGCACTGGTACACACGGTACCAACCCCCAGGTTAGGGGAGTATTGGTGCAACTTTAAAAAAGTTAAACCCCGCCACATTCTGTATGTGTTTTACAAGTCACGAGACGGTAATGCAGTGTTTGTCGTTTGTTTCTATATTCTATTTTTTTTCTTATTTATTTTGTACATTAATCAGGCCGTTAGATGTTTCGTTTGTTTTACATTATTCAATTCGGGAATTGAAGACTATGCAGTATACATTTTACTCATTGTTGAAGCCCGTACGGGACCTTTATTTGTAAATTTGTGTCTCATTTGGTCTCATTAGAGAGTTTTCTCATTTGCAATCATATTACATCTTTTTTTTATTGAATACTTTTGAAGTTTGTGGTACGTCGCAAGGAAAAAAATGGGGTATATAGTACAAAACCTATAATGTAATAGATATTAACCAGAGTAGAAAACATAACAACAGATAATACTATGGAAGCAGTAATAATTGTGAAAAAACAAAAACAACCAGTAGTCGATAAAAAAACCCAAAAAAACTGAAGTATCCGCAAATTCAATTTGAGGTCATAATTGACTGTAGAGTTCTATTGCTTTGGTTTGATACCTCACCCAATATGATAGTTTAAAAAATAATTTTAAAGTATTGTCCTGCATGACACTTGATTTTTACCTGAAATTGAAATTGTTCATAAGGTTAAGGAGCTCTAAACATTTTATAGGTTGAAAACTTGATTTTTGAAGTTTTGTTTAATATAAAACTTTGTTTTAGGAATTTAAAAAAAAATCTCAATGATTAAGATTTATGTATAATAACAAACATTACTAAAGCCATAACAGTATCATTTGTATTTAGGTAGAGTTTAGAAAAAGAGAAAAATGTCAAAATTGAAATCCTCCCGAATTTTCAAAGATTTTTACATATGACCTTTGACCTCAATTTAAAACAAATGTGACCATATCAAGTCCTGACGACAGGCATATTATTATAGTACACGATTTCCTCTTTCCAATGATATATTATATAGGTATGTGTTCGGTGGGGAGATTAAATCCAAAAAAATCTGCCTTCAGTCACCGCACTATAAACATTTTACAATACCATCTGGACTGACAATGAGAAATGTTTCATATTTGTCACATACTTCTTCACAACCCTCCTGCACAAATGAAAAGTTCGGATAAAAGATTAACAATATCTTAGAAACAAGAGTTCCTATAGCATTAATTTCGTTGTCGGTTCCATATTTCATTCTCTTTTGGGCATCCTCCGAAAAATCTGGTCTGTCTTTTTGATGAAACACGTATTCAAAATGTTCTTGTAAAGTCCTGACAATCCTAGTGCTTGGTGAGCGGTACTTCCTGATACTTTAGCGGTTTTCCTAATAGAATGCCATTCATCTGATCTTTGTTTAATGAGTGACGTGTTTAAGTTTTGGATATCCCCTTCGACTTTCAAACCAGTCAAACAGACGTAATTCTGCTGAATTGATAAATCGAAAGCGTCTCCTTTGTTATAAAATGTTTGAACACCATTATAGACGGAAGTTGCGTGGCCTATCGAATCAATTACTCTCAGTCTACTTATGCATAAGTCTAGCTTAAATATGAAAGTTTTTATTGTACTTAGAGCATAGGAATATTTTGCTTTCATAGCATCATTGATACACGTAACCTTTAGCTTTTCTAAACAATTACCTTCGACTGTTTCACTGTTCGCAATTTTCGCAGTCTTTGACTTAAATTACAGATCATTTGTTTTGCTACTCTTGAAATATCATTTTTCAGGTGTTCTGGTGTATGATTCAAATCATAAATACCTCTTTTTTCAATCTTGTTTAATATTTCAGTGAAGTCTTCTAAAAGCTTCTTGTCTATGCTGAGTTTGTCTTTACAATCATGAAGAGTTGGTGGACCTTCGTAGCCCCAAAGGTTAACATCGCCGTATACTTGATTTTGTGCGCCATGGTTTATTTTCTTTCCATCTACGCATAGTTTAAATGTCTTAAAAAGACAGCAGCTATCAGCATAAATCAACTCGATCATTTCGTCCAATATTCCAGGCTGTATGTTTTTTAGTTTATGTGATAATTCGGTGCTGTCTAGATATTTTCTATCTGGAACTGCGAAGTTGATAACCAATTCTTCTGGCTTTGTATGACCTTTTGCTTCCTGACCTTGGTTTTTCATCCTGCCATAAAACGGAGAAATTTTTCTTTAAAAAGTTCATGTCCAACTTTCCAGAACTGTTTAACATCTTGTGAATATATCATTGCATGTGTGTTACTTTTTGAGAACCATTCAACGACGTCTGAGAATAGCAGGAAAGCAATGTTATTCATAGGAAGCTTGTTCTCGTTTATCAATGTATGGAACTTCACATACATATCTTGTTTATTGCAACTTTTCAAATTTTCAAGTACTGTAGGAACTAACTGTAAAATTTCTTTTAATAACACTTGATCATTTGTGTTTGTCTCATTTAGATTTATGACAGCCGAAACTTCAGTCTGTGTATGCTTTGTTGACATTTTCGAACTCGTAACCATACTTTCATGATAATCGGAGGAATCGTTACCGCTATTTACGAGAATATGGCTGCTATCTGTAATTGAAACAGAACTGACTTAGTTTTTGTGTTAATGATATGCTATCAGTGTCATTCTGTTCAGATTCTGTTCCACATTTCTTCTTAACAGGTGACGACAGTTCCGATGAAATATTGCATACATTAAGTGTGAATGATTCACATTGTGGAATTATGATTTTATTGTCCTTCTTAATTTCAGCAGGTATCAGTTTGAAGTGTTTTGTTCGGACATTTGGAGTAGATGGAGAAACACGTGTTGCAACTTTCAACTTTAATTCTTCCAAATCATGACGAATTATGCAATGATCTACAAGTTCTGCAAAATCTCTTGACCGTACATTTGTGCAATAAAAACAGCGAAACTCTGTCATTGAATTATCCTGAAAAAGAAATATATCTTTCGTATACTTAAATGCATTACAGGATTTATATTGATTTGAATTTAACATGTACATTTCATAAACAATTTTCAAATAACAAAGTCAGTAGATATTAATGATGTGCCTCCCTTTCATCCCATCCCAAAGTTTTCCTCAGGGTCGACTAATACCAACTTTTAGCCTGAATGTTTCTAGTATAGGAAATGTGTAAATGGAAAATGAACATAAAAAACATAGCCGACTCCCAAGGAAAATCAAGACAAGAACCTTTCCGAAGACAGCAATCCAGATTTATTTTAATTTTGCATTTTCAATCTTTCAAGAACCATCTCTCTTGAACGTTGAATGTGAAAATCATCAGTAACAACATATTAAAGTTTGAAAAGTTATATGATTGAACGGTTCATGAGTTAACGCACGGACACGACTGGAAACACCATTTTAAAATCTTTCAAGAAGCATACCTCATGATCAGAAACAGTCAAAATCGTCAATATCAAACTTGACCTCCATTTTGGCATCAGTAACGACAAATTAAAATTTTAAAAGCTTTGATTGAACGGTTCATGAGTAAAGGGCATGGACAATGTTTGGCAGCATTCTAACATCACCAAAATAATATAAACAAGTGAAACTGCGAGCTACTGCTCACTGATGATACCCCCGCCGCAAGTGGATAATATTAATAGTGTAAAAATATGCAAGTGTTCGGTAAACAGGAAGTTGTCGAGTGATCAATCTGAAAACGCATCACACGGTATAGCTGACTTATATAAATCCTGAAACCAAACTTCAGAAATCCTTGTATTGTAGTTCCTGAGAAAAATGTGACGAAAATTTTCAACTTGGCTATCATGTGTAAAATCATACAAGTGTTCGGTAAACAGGAAGTTGTCGAGTGATCAATCTGAAAACGCATCACACGGTATAGCTGACTTATATAAATCCTGAAACCAAACTTCAGAAATCCTTGTATTGTAGTTCCTGAGAAAAATGTGACGAAAATTTTCAACTTGGCTATCATGTGTAAAATCATACAAGTGTTCGGTAAACAGGAAGTTGTCGAGTGATCAATCTGAAAACGCATCACACGGTATAGCTGACTTAGATAAACCCTGAAACCAAATTTCAGAAATCCTTGTATTGTAGTTCCTGAGAAAAATGCGACGAAAAATATTCATGGGATAGACGGACTGACTGACGGACTGACGGACTGACGGAAGGACAGGCAGAGGTAAAACAGTATACCCCCTTTTTTAAAGCGGGGGTATAAAAGGAAGATGTGGTATGAGTGCCCATGAGACAACTCTCAATCCAATTCTCAACTTATTTTAAAGTTTTAGTACAGCGGGTTTAAACGTTTTAATGGTCGCACCAACCTTCAACCTACCAACCGATTTTTATGTGGAAAATCCTGTTAAAAAGGGTGACGGTACATAAGCAAATTATTATCATTTTCACAAGTTGTCACGCAATTAACAAATGCAATCAGTACAATGAAATATATATGGATTAACCCAGAAATCGCTTTTTAAAGAAAAATGATAATATCCTTTTCATTTTGAAATCATTCGTTATTGAGACAGGTAATGATTTCTGTAAACTTACCCAAATTATATCACATCACATGAATTATTCCCCTTCGCAAAGCTTTCTTTATGCATTTTTTGTAATTTTGAAAGAGACAAGCTTTATTTATGTTATCATCAATTGGTCAACGGCGGACGGTGTAAATAGTCTTTAAAAATGTAATAGCTAAACAGATAACTGCAACGATACACTATTACAAAGTCCACAAGCAAATCATGTATTGCTTTTTAGGCATTTGATTTTAAAGGGGGACTAGCTACGAGATATAAGAAAAAAAAAACTAAAGTAAGATTTTTTTTGTTCAATCAATAATGAAAGTAAAATAGTGAAATAATAATTCGCTTTTAGCAGCAAAAATGGTTCAATTTGGTCAAATTAAGCGAAGAAACATTGATAATTACTCATTCACTTGCAAGTGAATTAGTCGACCTCAATAAATCCGTATTCATGTGAACTTCAATTTAACCCCTAGCTAGAGATTGACAACGCATGCCTTGTACGTGTACTGATTATTTAAAGATGATTGATTGAGTGTTGGTTGCTTAACGTCCAGTGGCAAATATTTCATGCATATTCAGGACGAGAACAAGTTAACAATAAATACAATAGGTAGGACTTGTCATAATAGAGGCCATTTGGGATAATAGTCGGGGGAAATTTGGACTGCCACTGGAAAATGAGGGTATATTGGATAGGGACAGAAATTTTGCCTTGCAACAGGCCACCTACGGACCCCTCAAAGAGTTGTTGCAAGGGTTCTTAACGTGCAAAGAGTGTGGCACTCTCTTTACACGAGGCATCGGATTTAACGTCCCCAATTTGACCGGACGTGACTGCGAACTTGATACATCCCGCACAGCCAATCGGACGCCCCACTTCGGCAAGCGTTTTACTGCCGGTCGGAAGAAGACCAAGTGACCATATTTCTATTCCCCAGTCACCCTTGGTGTTGATTATTTAAAGAAAAAAGAATGTCAACAATGAAAGTGAAACTACGGTAAATTATTTGAATACTGATTCGATCCATATAAAATCACTCTTATACGGTTAAAAACAATGAGAAACATATATTTTTAATCTATAAAATAAACTCAAACAGACCTAAAAAAAAATCCTATTGCACGTGTTGGTTTAATCTATTCATATCTTTATTTATGTTTACATCGCTTATTTGGTCATCTGAGGTCAAATCGATAGTTAATTAGATGGCGTCTGGACTAAAATACACACAAAACGAACCTTCATATTATCTACCCCATGCTCTGTAAACTTTTTATTTTAGACTTTTGGTAGTTAGGATAAATGTTTTCATTTATTATAAATCAAATATGAGAATTTGAGTCAAATCAGTGACCACGAATTTGACAGCCAGTGCCCCCTTAAATAAGACTGACGGATCAAAAATACAATTATTTTGCAGTCTACAAAAATCATCAGAACTATATTTATATTGTCTGATGAAAGATATTACACGTTATAGTTCCCTGAACAGTTCATAATATCACATAGACATGTATATACCTTCAAATTGCCGTTGTTTTTTTTCCTTCAAAATCACGACTGGTCATACAGTCAAAAAAATTGAAATCGCTTCTAGAATACAGTCAGTTGTAGACTGATCGTACAGTAATTTATTTTGGGATCCTCAAGGAAAACATATTTTTTATGGGAAATACGAATATTCTACTTAAATACGAAAAGAATATTGAAACAGTATATATTTAACTGTAAACTGATGCAAATATTTGCAATAAAAGATTATTTGCTTTTTACTACGAGAGCAAAATTGTCCATCGATTTCACTTTTTTCTATCAAGTTGGTATGATGAACACGTATATTTTATGTTCTAGTGCATGTTTTTGTTACAGTTACACATATTTATGATGCTATACATGCCTTGAAGATGTTCAAAGCACTTTATAGATATAGGTGTAAACAAATGATGAGAAAAATCACCGTAGGCAAAACCGTCCTGTTAGCCAGTTGGAAATCATCGCTTCGAAAATCGCGACTTCCGGATAGCGTACAGAACAGTGTACAGTGTATCTACACTGTGAACATTGCTTTGAACGTTCATATATTTCTTTCGTGCATATTGTAAAATATTGTATTTCTTTCAGTTTACCAAACAATACACACTCTGTAAAAACTTCTGTATCATTTCTGGTGGAATTATAATCTACAATCTTCACACACAAGTTGTTATTCTTTATAATTTACCGAGATTGCGATACAATCACATTGTTATACTAGCTGAGTCAGGCTCAGCATATCGCCTGTAGTCATGAGCAATAATGCTCATTCCTCCTCGAATTATCAATCTCGTCAGGTTTCGGATATTAATACTAGTAGAATTCAAGAGAGGACTTTTCATAATCAGAGTCATTTTCGTGGCTACAGTGGAACCGGTTTTCAATCTCGCCAAAAGTGTCAGAATTTTAACCAAGGTCGTTGCACGTTTGGAAGAAAATGCAAATTTGATTACAAATGCTCGAATGTAACAGGGCACACCCATTTACAAGTTGTAGAAATTAAAAATGTTAAACGGTGTGACTGTGAGATTTATATAAATAAGAAATTCCCCTATCAATGTTTGTGAAGTCGAAACATGATTATTGGATTATCCGGAAATAACTGCTGCCTCCGAATTCATTAAGGGATTACGTTTTGGCTTTAAACTGATGTACGCTGGGCCTAGATCTTCTTTTACTTGTAAGAATTCTAAAAGTGTTTTAAAGAATACAGAGACCACTAGCAAGAAGTTGAATAAAGAAATTGAGCTCGGGCGTATTGCAGATCCATTTTCACATCCATCTTTTCCTACATTTCGTTATTCCCCCCTCGCCCTCATTTATAAAACAACTGAAGGAGAATTTCGCTTGGTGTTGCATTTTTCTTCCCCTACTGGTTATTTTGTTAATGATTTCATTGATCGAGAATTTTGTTCTGTGAGTTATGCGAATATTGATGATGCGGTCAAGATGATTCAAAAATTGGGAACATAAGTTTTATTGGCAAAAACTGACGTAAAGTCCGCCTTTAGATTGTTGAGAATTTGGCAAGGTGATTTCGATCAGTTAGGATTTGAATTTGATAATGAGTTTTATTATGATCGTAATTTGCCTTCTGTGGCAGGTCTCTGTTGTTCCTTATTCGATTTTTTTTCAACGGCTTTAATTTGTATTGGTATACAGCAAAGTGCAGCCATTCTAAGAAAATTTTGCATTATTTAATGTATGCCAGAAATGGGGGTTCCTTTAGCAGAAGATAAAACAGTTTTACCAGTTGAAATTTTAACATTTTTGGGCATATAATTTGATACTATCGTCATGTAGCTCCGGCTGCCGAAAGTTAAGTTAATCAAGATAAAGCAACGGATTACTGTTTTACTTGGTTGTAAAAAAGTAAAGTTGCGTGAATGTCAGTCACTTATTGGGTTTATTGAACTTTGCTTGTCAGGTTGTCGTTCTGTGAATGTATATTTCCAGAGTCGGATTTAGGGGGGGCCCAGGGGTATTCTGTCTACTGTTTGAAATGTATCTTTGAAATGTTTACTATTTTAAAAGGGGTCATACCAGTTGTATATATACATTTAAATAAGTAAAACATTTGACACAAGTACAACCAATCGTATGATGGATAACAAACATAAGCCATTCAGAGCGTTCTCAATATTATGGTGTTTAGATCGCAAGAATCACAACTATTATATCTCCTTAGAGAGGACAATTATTTTTCGCGTTTCATATCATGGTGTTTAGATCGCAAGAACCACAACTAGTATACCTCCTTAGAGAAGACAATTATTTTTCGCGTTTATCTACATGTAAACTACGATTATACTACTTTAATATATAGAGACTGTCTGTATTCTGTCAGGGACTTTCTATGTTAGTATTTTAGTATGTTAGTATAGAAAGTCGGCTCTGTTTCTGTCTACTGTTTTCTTTGAAATTTTTACTATTTAAGGGGTCATACCACTTGCATATATATCAAAATAAGTAAAACATGCTCAACTTCATCTAAAACTACCTCGACCAAAAACTTTAACCTGAAGCGGGACAGACACAGACGGACGAACGAACGAACGAACGGATGTACAGACTAGAAAACATAATGCCCATAAATGGGGCATAACAATTTATTGTTGAAAGGGAAAATAGTGATTTGGCAAAAATGAAAGTAAGGTAGAGATTAGAAGTAGGCAGGACCTTTTTCGGGGCGCCGGGATCGGGTGTTTTTAAGCTCGGGATTTGGGGATTGATCCTTACGGGATCCGGGCGTCGGTATCGGGTGTTTTTAAGCTCGGGATTTGGTTTGATTGATTGTTGGTTGCTTAACGTCCAGTGGCAAATATGTCATGCATATTCAGGACGAGAACAAGTTCACAATAAATACAATAGGTAGGTTGATACGATAGAGGCCATCTGGGATGATGGTCGGGGAAATTTGGACTGCCACTGGAAAATGAGGGTATTTTGGATAGGGACAGAAATTTTGCCTTTGTACAGGCCACCTACGGACTAAGAGTTGTTGCAAGGGTTCTTAACGTTCAAAGAGCGTGGCACTCTCTTTACACGAGGCATCGGATTTAACGCCCCCCTTCTGACCGGACGTGACCGCGAACTTGATACATCCCGCACAGCCAAACGGACGCCCCACTTCGTCAAGCGTTTTACTGCCGGTCGGGAGAAGACCAAGTGACCATATTTCTATACCCCAGTCACCCTTATGGTTCTCGGGATTTGGGAATTGATCCTTACGGGATCCGGGAATATATTTTTCGGGATTTCGGGATATGCATTTCTTTAAATCCTGCATCTCGGGATTTCATGGTTTTAAGCCCGGGATTTCGGGATCAGGACCCGTCCGACCACCCCTCAAATTAGCCTTAGTCATTTATACATGATTCATATCCTACCATTGGCATGTTAATAAGGCTCTCAAAAGAAAAAGAAAACACTGATGGATTGCCCTAGAGGCATATTTTATTAGACTAATAATGGTCTATATATAAGCAGTTACATTTATTTCATGTTTGAAACGGTGCAAATTGTTAATTTGATTTGACTTTTAACAAAAGAAGCAGTGTAGCAAAGGAGAAGAATAATTGTGGTCTGAGGCCAGACACACGAAAATAATTGAATTTAGCAGAAAGGAAACAATTATCGGCATTTGGAAAAAGGGAGAGGGCTTTTGATACCTTTTATGAAATTCTCCATACATAATATCTTTTACAAAAAAATCATCCTACAACAGTCTACAAGCTGTATATGCCCGCGATTTCGCGGGTGTGTTCTAGTATTAATTATTTGGAAAACAAAAGGTCCTGGAATGGAGTATTTTTTAATCAACAGCATTGTCCTATATTAGTTATAAATAAAGTTGAATTCTTTGATTCGCTGTTTTACGTCATGCCCGCTAACAAATTGAAAACTGTACTGTGGCCATTGAGGCGTTTGTGAAATGGCTGCATAGATTCACCAACATATTGGAGACCACATCTAGGACACTCAAGAACGTAAATCACGTTTGAGCTTTTGCAGTTGACATTGCAGAAGATCTTGTATGTCTTTTCTGTGGTCTTACTGTGAAATGTTGATGAATGCTGCAATTGGTTGCAACATTTGCAGCGCTTATCCCCACAAGGCTGACAATTACCTACAGTATGGTTAGGTTTGGAAAGGTCAGCACGGACAAGTATATTTCTCAGGCTGCTAGGTTGTTTGAAGGCAATCATGGGAGGCTCAGGAATGATTTTGGATAACTTCGAATGTTTCTCGATTGTTGTCCAATGATCACGAATGGTCTTGAAACTATTCCTTTCCAAACCTAACCATACTGTAGGTAATTGTCAGCCTTGTATTCAGGATTTTGGATTTTGGATTAAAACCAATCGACCAAAACTTACCTGTATGATAAGTGATCTATGTTTACACCTTATACATTATATCTCATTATTGTTTTTTTTGTCACCGAAAAAGGCCATTTGTTGAGCCGAAATATCTGTAATTATTGTATAATTTATATCATCTGTTCAGTTTTTCCATCTTTGTGCAATGATATTCAACACTTTTTAGTGTTTTGTTTTCCATCTATTTATCGGTATTGTTACACAATCTTTCAGACTCGTATAATTTTTCCTGTTTGTGTAGTATTGTCTTGTCTTGTCAATTTTGATGATCCAATACCTATTAAGTTTACTGGTTGGTAGATTCATATAGACTCTCTCTCTCTCTCTCTCTCTCTCTCTCTATCCTTTACTATAGATAATTTAGCTGATCTGTAACAATAACATCTTCATGCCTTATATATCATGTACTGTAGTACGCCGCTAGATTAAAACTGACGTGGAAAAGTAACACATGCCCACCGAAAGCTCTTTTTTTGAGAGCCCAGGTGGTCGTGTGGTCTAGCGGGACGGCTGCAGTGCAGGCGATTTGGTGTCACGATATCACAGTAGCATGGGTTCGAATCCCAGCGAGGGAAGAACCAAAAATTTGCGAAAGCAAATTTACAGATCTAACATTGTTGGGTTGATGTTTAGACGAGTTGTATATACATTATGTACACAGCCATGTATCACCATCATTGATGGCGATCCGATGGATACATCTGTTGTAGGGTTGTCACTGACTCAGACGTACTTATGAATATAATTATTTTCTGTGACTGTATCTTACATTAATTTGTAGGATCCTTTACTATAGATAATTTAGCTGATCTGTAACAATAACATCTTCATGCCTTATATATCATGTACTGTAGTACGCCGCTAGATTAAAACTGACGTGGAAAAGTAACACATGCCCACCGAAAGCTCTTTTTTTGAGAGCCCAGGTGGTCGTGTGGTCTAGCGGGACGGCTGCAGTGCAGGCGATTTGGTGTCACGATATCACAGTAGCATGGGTTCGAATCCCAGCGAGGGAAGAACCAAAAATTTGCGAAAGCAAATTTACAGATCTAACATTGTTGGGTTGATGTTTAGACGAGTTGTATATACATTATGTACACAGCCATGTATCACCATCATTGATGGCGATCCGATGGATACATCTGTTGTAGGGTTGTCACTGACTCAGACGTACTTATGAATATAATTATTTTCTGTGACTGTATCTTACATTAATTTGTAGGATCCTTTACTATAGATAATTTAGCTGATCTGTAACAATAACATCTTCATGCCTTATATATCATGTACTGTAGTACGCCGCTAGATTAAAACTGACGTGGAAAAGTAACACATGCCCACCGAAAGCTCTTTTTTTGAGAGCCCAGGTGGTCGTGTGGTCTAGCGGGACGGCTGCAGTGCAGGCGATTTGGTGTCACGATATCACAGTAGCATGGGTTCGAATCCCAGCGAGGGAAGAACCAAAAATTTGCGAAAGCAAATTTACAGATCTAACATTGTTGGGTTGATGTTTAGACGAGTTGTATATATATATATATATATATAGTTGTATATATATATATATATAAATAAAAACTATAACACAAATTCCCATACGTTTCGGCCATTACGGCCTTCTTCATTGGAATACATTTCATATATATATATAATAAATATTGGTGGCATTTTTGATTATTTCCATTGGACAAAATATAATAACCATTAGTCATAGTATATTATAATACTATTGGATAAACTTTTATCATCAGTAGTTATAACATGTATAATATAACTAACTACCAATTGTCATAATCGTATTTCCATTGGATAAAATATAATTTACCAGTAGTTTATTTCCAAAATATAAACTATTAATACTACCATCAGTTATATTTTTTTTGTTTTCCCTTAAACTTTTCTATTTCATCTCTTTTCTTTTTTTTTGGATATCGGAGAAAACGGAAAAGAAGAAAAAGAGGTAGAGCAGAAAAAAATCAGCATCATTGAAGGAAATTTATATTACAATGGTGGCAACAGGAAAAGACAAGAGAACGAGCTTATAAGATCGGAACAGAAGAAAACAATTCTTAAATTATGCCATGTCGACAATGAATGCCATCTTGGGATAGATTTTTTTCTATAAGATAAAATTAAACCAAACTTGGCCACAATCATCATTGGGGTATCTAGGTTAAAAAATGTGTCCGGTGACCCGGCCAACCAACCAAGATGGCCGCCATGGCTAAAAATAGAACAATGGGGTAAAATGCAGTTTTTGCCTTATAACTCAAAAACCAAAGCATTAAGAGCAAATCTGACGTGGATAAATTTGTTAATCAGCTCAAGATCTATCTGCCCTGAAATTTTCAGATGAATCGGACAACCCGTTGTTGGGTTGCTGCCCCTAATTTGGTAATTTAAAGGAAATTTTACTGTTTTTGGTTATTATCTTGAATATTATTATAGATAGAGATAAACTGTAAAAAGCAATAATGTTCAGCAAAGTAAGATTTACAAATAAGTCAACATGACCGAAATGGTCAATTGACCCCTTTAGGAGTTATTGTCCTTTATAGTCAATTTTTAACCATTTTTAGTAAATCTTAGTAATCTTTTACAAAAATCTTATCCTCTGAAACTACTGGGCCAAATTATTCCAAACTTGGCCACAATCATCTTTGGGGTATTTTGTTTAAAAAATGTGTCCGGTGACCCGGCCATCAAACCAAGATGGCCGCCATGGCTAAAAAAAGAACATAGGGGTAAAATAAGTTTTTGGCTTATAACTCAAAAAACAAAGCATTATGAGCAAATCTGACAAGGTTAAATTGTTTATCAGGTCAAGATCTATCTGCCCTGAAATTTTCAGATGAATCGGACAACCCGTTGTTGGGTTGTTGCCCCTAAATTGGCAATTTTAAGGAAATTTTACTGTTTTGGGTTATTATCTTGAATATTATTATAGATGGAGATAAACTTTAAACAGCAATAATCAACAGCAAAGTAAGATTTACAAATAAGTCAACATGACTGAAATGGTCAATTGACCCCCTAAGGAGTTATTGTCCTTTATAGTCAATTTTTAACAATTTTCATAAAATTTGTAAATTTTTACTAACATTTTCCACTGAAACTACTGGGCCAAGTTCATTATAGATAGAGATAACTGTAAGCAGCAAGAATGTTCAGTAAAGTAAGACGTACAAACACATCAACATCACCAAAACACAATTTTGTCATGAATCCATCTGCTTCCTTTGTTTAATATTCACATAGACCAAGGTGAGCGACACAGGCTCTTTATAGCCTCTAGTTTCATGATGTGATTTTTTTTTATGGGAGATGGTATCTGAGAACATGTATTTGCTTACTATGTGTATGGTTCTATTTATATTACTTTGAGGAGGATCATCATGATCATAAGTAAAAGATTTCGTTTTAATGTCGAAATTGTTTCTCAGATTAGAAGACATTTACTTGTTTTAGGAATTAATATACTCAGTTTAGAAGACATTAGTAATGACAATGCCTGACATGATGCTTGGGGCTAGATGAGCTAGAGAGTAAACTTCTGTTTTATTTTATATTAATTATATGAAAGTATTTCCTCCAAAGCAGGTAAAATCCAAAAAAAAGCAACAAAAAAATTGGCCAGTATGAAAAGGATATCATCAAAAAACCTTTGTGAGCATGCAGTTGTTAATTTCCGTGTCATTTTGGTCTGTTGTGGATAGTTGTCTCATTGGCAATCACACCAAATCTACTTTTTTATATTCAAAGACTCATAAAATATATAACTGCTACAGAAGTCATCTCATAAAATTTCAAGTGGATATGAACATCTACTTAATATATCTAAAGATCTAAAAAGTTATAGTATTCAATATGAAAAAAGTATTGCAAAAATATTCTCTTTTCAGTTCATTTTGTGATATTGATACAAATATAGGTAATACCAATACAGTAAGGCAGTTTTGTTGTGGTATGAAAGTGTATTTTAGTAATTGATAATTGCTGTTTATTCACAAAAAATGAGAAATAAACAAATGAATGATAAATGTTGAACATGTACAATGAAATATAGTTTTAGAATTCAATTAGGCCAAATAGGCCTTATAAATTTTTAATTTTTTTTTAACATACTGGATGACCATTTACACTCAGGACTAAGGTGTCATGTACGCAGTATAGATGTATAAAATAAAGTGTAACATAACAATCAGGCATCATATTGCTAGTAGCTAGAGTAGCGTTGTTTAGTAAATTTGTGTTTTAAAAAAAAAATTGGCTAATGGACAAAAATGTTTGATTCAAATCTAAATAAAATGCTATTATCTCCCTATTACTTACATTGTACATAAAATGGATACAACTTTGATAATTCCTTGTACAAGAGAGTTGTCTGTCAAATCTTTATTTCCCAATGAATGATTTGCATAACAATGAATTGAGCTCAAAGCAAAGCACTTTCATAATACACTTGGACAAAGAGCTCAATCCAGTGATATACTTTGTACTACGTATATACAGGTCCTTCATATCCATCCATCGACCAAAACCATATCTCAATAACATACCATACTACGTATACATGGTTGGATCAGAAGTCCTGAAGTGAAAGACATAAATTTTATTATTGTATTTAAAGTATAACTACCGGTTAAAACTTTCACAAATTTGTGGTAAAAGCATTCAGCATCTATCTACGAAAGCCGAGAAGGATCATTCAAAATTCAAAATTCAAAATTCAAAACTCAAAAATCCTACATTAATCTATCATGATTCCCCGCGCTTACGAAAGCCAAAAATGATCGCACTTTACACTTTAATATACTACTGAAAGCTATGTTAGAAAGTTTGTTAAGAACACGAACCCATTGAAACAAGGAAAAAGGTCCGTTAAACCTTCATAGGGATACATCCAACTTTACCATTTGAAACCCTTGGTAACACAGCGTCCTTGCAAGTAGCAACCCTCTATAAAGGGAAATAGGAAAGGAAACCCGAGCCCTATACTTCTACTACAGCTGGAAAGTCGCTTCACTGAAATGGAACGTTCACAATGGAAAAATTGAAATCATCGCTTTTTCGTAAAGTTTAAATATGCATGAAATATTTACCACTGGAGGTTAAGCAAACAACAACAAATCTCTTATAATAACCTAGTTTTCCAACGGAAGAATCTAGTTATTAAAATATGTATATACAAAAGACAGATTTTGTGTATCGTTTATCAAGTTCTGATAATTTTATGTTGTTATATCAACAAAATTCGTGTTAAGTTTTTGACGATTTTTCTTTATGTTATTTGGGAGTAACGGTCTATGATTGACGAAAGATGATACTTTTGTCATTTACTTATCTACTTCCATTTATTACGAAAGCGTATTATATAGGGTCATCCTTTTTTATTTATTTTTTTCAAATTGTCAACTTTAATCTTGAAATTGTCAACTTTAATCTTGCAATTTTCAACTTTAATCTTGGACTTATCAGTTTTAATCTGGGTGGAGGGGTTAACTTCGATTTTTTTGGTAGGGGTCTGCTATGTTTGTCTAAAACAATGTACCCAGTTTATATAATATTAACTTATATATGGTACCTATATTTATATATTAAAATTGTGACCCGCCATGACATTTCCAGGCTTATGGAGGTAGAACTTCATTGTTAGAAAAAATATAAACATGATAAATATCGAGATTCAATGAAATACGTATTTGTGAAAAAGAAATAAACACTTTCCTTGGCTTCTTTTTTGCGGACGCAAACTATACTTTATATATAAGTTTTGAAGAAGTTTTACTTTATCGTTTGAAGTGAAAAATATTTGAATCTACATTTTAAATTGATACACCAAAAAAAATCAAAATTCTCTGCTCTATAGATTTTATTTCATAAATGGAGTCTGAAATATATCCTTAACAAATGCACCGTATCAAATGCATATAAGAGAACACCGACTTATAAACTGTTACGCGTCGCATACTATGTATAGAGACATGCATAATAAATCTTTATTAAAAGAAGGAATTACTTTGACAAATTTTAAACTAACTTCGTTTCAACAAGTTTAAATTACATGTTCTAAAATAGAGCTAAGAATTGTTTGTATTGTAGTAAATTTAATTCTTTTAAATTTTATTCAAATACGCTATTGAACATTACTAAGAGCCAATAAATACAATAATTTTGTATTATAAATTAGTGTCTTCAATAAATAAAAGTCGTCATAAAACAGTCTCCCTTTCATACCGGTATTCGAAATGACTCGTTTCATTGCTATTACAACAAATAATTATGTCATAATAACAGAGTACGTATAGGAGCCAGGGGCAAAACGGGTACAAAACTATGCCCCTCCCATTTTAAGACAAAAATTGAAACTAAAAAATGAAAATGTAAGAGAAAAATCACTAAATTTTAGATTATTTCACTACATAGAAAATAGTTTTTTTTTTCTTGCCACTTTCAGAAGTTTCCCCCCACCCCCTTTCCACACACAAACTTTTTTTTCAAACTTATCCATTCTTATAAATGGCCTATTTCTATACGAAGGTATACACAGACAGACGTGCCGCCGGAATAATCTCAGCTACAGCGGAGGGGGCATAAATTTTAAAGCTTGTCCGTCTGTACGTCCGTACGTACATGTATTCATGGGAAAATTTACAACATAGAAGTTTCCGTAATTTAACTTTATTTTGCCTCAAACAAATGCTATGATACTTATACACAATGCTAATTACCACCAAACTGAGATCAAGTTTAAATTTGGCTGGCATCACTTTCACCGTTCAAGCCCATTTATAAATGGAAAAAATGTTAAATTTGTCGTCTAGGCGCTCTCATGTTTATTTGCCTCAACCAAATGTTATGAAAGTTACATACAATGCTTATTACCACTTCAACAATGAGCAAACCCTATACCACATAGCAAATCAGATAAAACCCCGATGTCATTATATGAAAAAGAGGACTGCTTCAAATGCCATCAGCACCACTGAACCAAAATGTACATATGTTACAAATGCGGATAATTAGCATGTTCCAGAGAGGTATACAGACGGTAAAAACATAAATTAAAGCTGGCACTACAGGAATTTATTTGCATATGAGTATTTTCACCTAATTTGACACAAAGCTCTTTTTTTTTATCTGTATTATACACAAAATTTCTGTAGCCTATTGTACTCGTCGTTTAATTGCTATTTTAGGAGGGAAATGATAACTTTATTTGGAAATGTTGTTTTTTAGTGCAAATCTTTTTTATTGTAACTACCAGAAAGTTTTCTTGTGAATTTTCAACTTATAGTGTCTTTGCTAAATCAGAACTAACATTGAAAGATCAAGTTTTCAGTGTTTTCTTAGAAGGTAATATTTTGACACTAGATTTCCCACTGACAGCAATGAAAAAATCCGAAAACCCTTTGTGAGGGCCTCAAGGTAGATTAGCGAAAGCTAATTGAGTCACCCTCTTTAAATAAAGTCATTACTTACTTACTTACTTACTTACTTATATCTCCTTTCCCGGAGTAAAAGTGATAACAAGAAAGGTTTCACTTGTCTGACATAATGTCGGCACATATCCTTTGAAAAGTGTTATAATGTTTGTCTGTGCATAACTATATTATTAATCTACGGTATATTTTATCAGATTAATTGATCAGATTAAGACAATATTTGTTGTGTTAGGATTGCAACTGCAATAAAACAGGATTATCTTTCTTGATTTGCGAGTTTTGAATTCTGAATTAAGAATGATCCTTCCCGGCTTTCGTATCTATCAACTATCAATCACTTCATGCACAAATTGGTATAGGTTGAGTGCCCCTCTGCTGGAAATAAGAACATATCTCCACCTAATTTTAGTTAACTGATGAAGAAACATTCAAAACTATGAACTTCTATCTTAGACTTGTGAGTTTCTATTTACCATCACCACTGAATCAATGATATATGTAAACATACATGTATGTAAGAGTAAAATTGACAAACATATATAAGACTAAAACTGACATTCGGGCTTTACTCCACCTTCATTTCCCAAGTCCATGTTCAAATCTGACTTCATGATAAAATTAAATAAGATTCCATATCGATGAAATTCAATGTATCCCTATGATAGACTAGCCGCAACGAAATACCAGTTTTAAAATGATAGGTGGAACCTAAATTTTAAACGATATATTCTAAATATTGCTAATACATTTCATAATAATTCATCTGAAAACTTTGCGATATTTTTCATTATTTTGTCTTTTGTTTAAAACTGTGTATTGACCTCTAGATGTCTTTCAATTACATCCAGGTTGGCTTGGGTTGATGTCTAGTTACTGTACATGTTATACATCAATGTGGGATTTGTTTACATAAATAACAACTATTCCTTAAAATTCAAATAAAATGGATGCAAGAAATTAAAAGTCATCCATAGGCATTCTACTTTCAATAACCAGCTGGGCCATGAGTGCTTGATAAGCTTGTCACATGTACTAAGAATAAAGTTACTTCTGAATGTCATATTAGAAATTTATGAAAATCAAACAGGGAGTTTACATCAATAGATATAAACAATGCACCAAAGTTTAATGAGAATTGTTGATAACATTATCAGAAACTTGAAAATTCCCCCTTTTTAATATATTAAACCACCATAACTTGGAAATGTAAAATTTGTAAGATTCTATCTAAAGGCAGCAGCTTAGATCACTAGATATCAACAATTCACCAATGTTTCATGAGAACTGCTGAAAGCATTTTTGAGTTAAAGTTTGAAAACTGGAATATCCCCGTTTTTTAGGACTTGGAAACATAAATTCTAAAATTAGTAAAAAAAAAAAAAAGGGAATTCACGTCTATAGATATAAACAATTCACCAAAGTTTTATGCAATTTTATCAAAGCCTTTTAAAGTTAATGTCTGACATAATTGACAACGGACGGACAGACAGACTGACAACAGTATACCATTATACATCCTGTAAACAGGCCTATACAAATGAGAAAACGTTATACTGTATATTCTGCTGTAGAAGAGCCCAACATGTTCATATTGGGATACAGTTAATATATCATGTATATTGATATAAAGATTAGAGATTTGTAAAAAAAAAAAAACTTTCATGGCATCAAAACTATAAGTATTTGCATTTGTTCTGTTGATTAATAGCTATAGTGGTCAAGTACATGAGGACTGGGATGAAATCAATTATAAATGTATACATGTATAGTTTAATTCTGATCAATTGTTCCATGGTAAAAAAAGTTGTAGTAGGCTGTTTGAAGTTTGCAGCATAAACATCTTTTTCAGGTCTGCAATCCATATAGAACAAAGTATATATGTGGTATGATTGTAAATGAAACGACTATCCACAGAGGTTCAAATAACAAAGTAAATATTGGCATCTATACAGCCTTCAAAAAGAGAAAGAATATAGTCCAGACATGTAAAATACGCAACAATTAAATTGAGAAAAAGTAATGGCCTGATTTACAACTTATTAACAACAGGTTCAACCTCTCCCCCCCCCCCCCCCAAAAAAAAAGTTCTAAAGAAGGTAAGAAGTAAATAAAGCCTTTTTAACTAATTAAGGAGGATCTGGAGGGGATTCATTTCATTCCAAACAACTTTTCTTTAGGGTGGATACATATAAAATTACAAAGAGTAAGGCCAACAAAAAATATATGTCTGTTTTAAGTCAGAAGACTTATTGAAATAAGCGACACTATCTTTACTTTCGACACGAGTTCAGTTTATTTTTCGCTTTATGACGGATAAAATAACTAAGAGTCGGCACTCAAAATAGGGTGGGTCGGGTAACCATAGACAGACATATATTTTTTGGGCCTAATATCTAATATGATTGCCAATGAGCCTGATGAGATAACTATCAACAGAGTTTCAGATGACATTGCAATTACAGGCAACCATACAGCCTTCAAATATGAGGAAACTGTTCCGACATGAAAAGTATCCCCCCTAAAAAATGAGGAATAAAGGGTGTGTGTGTGTGTGTTTTTTTTTTTTGGGGGGGGGGGGGGGGGTCATTACCATAAGCACAACTTTTCTAAAAGATGATTCCACATATATTCATTGTATTTTCAATGAATAATAAGTATTGAAGTGTATCTCAGGCATCTGAGAACAGACTTGAATTGAATCGGTACATCTATACATTTTTGTTCAGGGTCAATTGACATCAATTTCTTTGCCCCTCTAATCGACGTCTAATTTTTAGCGTCTCGAATTGACGTCAGGTTTATGGCCATATGCAAAGATCCAAACGCCGAGATATTTGGCCTGACATGCTGAATTATATGGAAATGTCCAAAACAAATGAACAAAACTGCAAATTGGGACCGAAAAGATTTATACATGTTATACCAACTGAAACTTCGATTGTCTGAGAGAGATGTAAAGACAGTTCTAGGTCAATATTTTCACAACAAAAAAAAACTAAATTTGTTGAAAAATATCTAACAAAGTCCAAATTATAATACTCTCAAAACAGCTAGCTTTACGTCTTTATTTTGTCCATTGTTGAAGACTGATTTTTGCCCTCTATATGTCCTACATGTCGTTTTGTTTTCTTTTTCTGATATTGGGCATGTTGGGTCCTCATTGACGTATACTCGCATGTAATTTATCAATGTGAATATGATGATCTATGATCGTCAACGTAGAACGGTCTTAAGCCCCCCCCACCCATCCTTTTCTAGATAAAAATAAGGATGGGGTGGGGGTGTACCTTCGGGTGTACACTCCCTATTTCTTGATTCTACTGTGATAGTGAGTTCGTCATATCTTTGCACCGTCATTGCTAGAATTTCAAACTTCTGTGACTATACATGTACATGTACATGTATATATTTGTTTTGTTATTGGTAAATTTGATATGGCAGTATGGTATCTGCGGAATTCCCACGTGAATGCCACGAGTAAATTGGGATATACCATTTTAATGGCTGTAATGTACATGTAGGTCATTTAGACAGTGGCGGATCCAGGGGGGGTTCCGGGGGTGCGCACCCCCCCTTTATTTTTGCCGATCAATGCATTTGTATCGGGACATATGTTTTGCACCCCCCCCCCCCCCCCCCCCCTTTTGCCCTCCAGGGCCTAGGTTAGCACCCCCCTTTCGAAAATTCCTGCATCCGCCCCTGATTTAGACAGACTCAAAGGGTAAATAAACTGTGTGTCACGTTTCTGTATAATAAATTTTATAGATTTCAATAAAGTATCATAAAATTGAGCTGTTTTCATTTAGAAACACACACAAACATACGTTTATCATACAACTCATATTCAATAGTTTTTTATTGGTTGAAATGTCCTGAAATGTGATTTATTCAGCACATGTATCCCTTCACTGACCAGTTCACTGGCTTCAGTTTTGAATATAGACTAGAGTAGAGACTAAATGTGTACAAACCTGACATCTAACTATGTTGTAGAAAATGTGATCATCAATTCATCAAAATATATACACAGAGAACAATATATTTCACAATACATATATACATTAATCCAAATTTACATGTATCTCTTCGTACGGTCTAAATAGAAAATTTTCCCGCGGAAATGTCATGTGATATAAACATGGAATTGTCTACACCGATATAGGTGAAATACGTAGAATAAAAATTGTGGACACAGCAATAAAATCAGATATAATGACCCTCGTGAGCTCGGTGTAAAGTAAAGAAAAAGTAAAAATCAATTATTAAATAAATTTGCTCGATTAACCTTGAAGTTAAGACAAATAAAATTTGCGTCTATCGAGTGAACCCCCTAAATAAAATATTACTGTGTTCTTGACGACTTCCCAGCGGGATGATAGATAGAAAAGATATTTTACTACATAGTATGTTAATCAGACAGGTACTACTGGAAAGGAATGAGCTTGGATGCCAAGGATTATATCAAACGGTTCATGGAATGTCAGCAGACAAATAAGAGAACAAAAACATCCACAGCAGAAATTCAACCAGCCGAGTGTCCAAAGAGAACATGGCAAACAATTGCGATTGATCTGGTTCGTCCCTATAATGACGAGAAAGGCCAACCCTTATCATCAAATGGTTATAGGTATATTTTCACTGTCAAGGCTATGTTGAATAAAACCGTACACGATAATTCAGATCAATGAGACACATATCTATCTTTTTTTATGCAACACGTCACAGCAGTCATCTACACGATTTTCTCCTTTCTTGCTTTTTAGTGTATTGGCGGAATCCAATTCTACCCAATGATAACCAATTTGGCGAGACAACAAGTACATTTTCAAGGTATATTGCGATTTCTCCGGAAGAAATAGAAAAAAGTGCAGAGAAAATGAGATGAATTCAAAAAAATATTACAAAAGATGTTATCAATCATGTACATGTTGCCCAGGCACGGCAGAAAACAGAATTCGACAAAAGGAAAAATGTTGATGTCAACTAGTTTAATGAGGGTGAATTAGTTTTGGCAAAGAACCAGAGACGAAAGAAACACGTAGGCAAATCGTTATGGCTTGGTCCATTCAAAACCACTAGTATACCACGGGTCTGTACCATGAAACTGGAGGATAAACATGGTGATCCTGTCGGCACTTACAGGCAGCATAATTTAAAGAAATATTGTCCACCTACTGAAACTGTAACAAGTGATCAACAAGAGAATGATAACGATAAACACGAAGAAAGCGATGGAGACAAAACTGATGAAAACAATAATACTGAAACACACCATGAAGTAGAAAATAAATCCAATGAAAGAGAATCTAGTACAAACTCCGTACAGTGATCGTTTCCGTTCCGGAACTTTTTTCCTTTACTCCTTCAATTTTTGGAACGAATATCTACGCAAATAATTTCCTCTGAACCATTAGTTACCGGCTTGAAAAACGTCAATTTTATAATTTCTTCACAGAATTTAAACAACTTTTCCTAGATTTAACAAATGATCATAAACATGGAGGGAAAAGTGAATCAGATATATATATAATTAAAATGAATGTAGGCGTATAGTTCCTACCTACATGTAAGACCAAAGGAAAAACACGTCCAAACGCTGCAACATTTACTTGCTCAGGTACAAATGATTTAAATTTGAATATGCGGTTGTCAACGAAGAAAGTTTGGTCTCCCCTAGTCCAAATAATTATGACGTCTTGAAAGGCTATTATAATTTTTTTCTTTGACGCCTTACATCGACATATTTTTTCCTTGACGCCTTACATCGACGATGTAAGGCGTCAAAGAAAAAAATTATAATAGCCTTTCAAGACGTCATAATTATTTGGACTAGGTCTCCCCAAGTTCTGCAAGCTTTCGCCTTCCTTTTCTCACTCAATATTATGAACAATCATGGAACTTTTTTATCCATTCATAGTCAGTGCCAGGGTGACTCAGCCCCTGCCTGGAAAATGTTGGTTTATTATATAGGGAATCACTGAAGTATGACTGCACCCCCATTTATTATGTCAGTCAGTGCCCCCTTATAAGACTTTATAGGTTCATATCAATTAAAATTCAAGGTTTAACATTGATAATGATAAGAAAGAAACTATATTATAGTGATACAGTAACACATAGAGACCAATATGCAGTCTTTTAACTTCACACATGTGTGATAAATTACCAAATGGCCATGTTAACTTTCCCTTCAATATGTTCACTAACTTGCGATGCAAATTACATCCCATTAACATGATTTACATGATTAATCACATATAATATTAGCAATTTGATTTTTACACAATGATTGGAACAGAACCTCTTAACACATTATGTGCTGTAATATATGATTATGATATGGAGTTCAGGTTTGATTACTAATGTGACTATCCACCAAAGTTCAAATGATATTGATTTAAGCAACTATAGGTATAAACTGCATGTGCCGCAGTCTGCAATATATAGTCATGTCAAACCTTACAAAATGACAAATTTTCACATTTGTTTCAGATTTTTGTATCTACAATTACAATTATAACGTTTATTCAATTTTATTTTATTTGGGAACATCCACCCATCCAACTTATTATGACATCATCAAGTGTGAATATGGTCAGCCTTTCATTTCACATATAAATACATGGTGAGATTAAGTATATCAAAGTAAGAACCAGGAGAATTTTACTTTTGATGAAAACTAACTAAGTTTAGTTTGGGACCCTTAAGACTTCAATGTGGACTAATTTTATTTCATCAATCATGACACAAGTGTATAAAATTAAATACAAGAAAATACATGAAATACATGTAAGCATTATTTACATTTTATCTCTATAATTTTTTTTCCAAAGTGAATTGTTAAATTAAATTTGTTCCTTCCAAAATAAAATGCTTTGTTGGCATGTTTGGGTGCAGCTAGATACTACCCTAAAGGTGGAACCGTGAACAATAATGGACACAGCATTCAAGCTTGATACAGCTCTCAATTTGGATTATGATTACATATTAAATTTTGACAGCTTGATTTCTGGCACAGAATGAATGTGGACTATAAAGAACTTTAAATTTTCTCAATATGTACTATGGTATAACCGTATTATATATCCAAAATATAAATACATGGTGAGATTAAACATATCAAAGAACCAGGATAATTTTACTTAAATAAGTTTGGAATAAAATAACTGCATTTGCTTTATTTGATAGAGCAAATAACATTTATGTATATATATATACAACTCGTCTAAACATCAACCCAACAATGTTAGATCTGTAAATTTGCTTTCGCAAATTTTTTGTTCTTCCCTCGCCGGGATTCGAACCCATGCTACTGTGATATCGTGACACCAAATCGCCTGCACTGCAGCCGTCCCGCTAGACCACACGACCACCTGGGCTCTCAAAAAAAGAGCTTTCGGTGGGCATGTGTTACCTTTCCACGTCAGTTTTAATCTAGCGGCGTACTACAGTACATGATATATAAGGCATGAAGATGTTATTGTTACAGATCAGCTAAATTATCTATAGTAAAGGATCCTACAAATTAATGTAAGATACAGTCACAGAAAATAATTATATTCATAAGTACGTCTGAGTCAGTGACAACCCTACAACAGATGTATCCATCGGATCATATATATATATATATATAACTCGTCTAAACATCAACCCAACAATGTTAGATCTGTAAATTTGCGAAAGCAAATTTTTTGGTTCTTCCCTCGCCGGGATTCGAACCCATGCTACTGTGATATCGTGACACCAAATTGCCTGCACTGCAGCCGTCCCGCTAGACCACACGACCACCTGGGCTCTCAAAAAAAAGAGCTTTCGCTGGCCGTGTGTTACCTTTCCACGTCTCGTTCCTTCAAGATGCTATGTCGTTCCCTCAAGATTCTATGTCGTTTCCACAAGATAGTTATCTCGTTCCCTAAAGATGATAATTCGTGCCCTCAAGATATTATGTCGTATACACAAGATAGGTATATCGTTCCCTCGGGATATTATGTCATTTCCAAAAGATATTTATCTCGTTCTCTCAAGATGATATGTCGTTCCCTCAAGACATTATGTCGTTCCATCATGATATTATATCTTTACCTCAGGATACTATGTCGTTTCTACAAGATACAAAATGTAGTTATCTCCTTCTTTCATAGCCGCATTCAGCCACCGTATTATTGAGATTCAGAGTTCTCAAGTAATTATCTGCTACCGTTATTTTTGTAGAAAAAAAATAATGTTATTCGTTAAAAGCAGTCGTTTTTGTATCGTCATTAAGCAAATTAATGTACATTTTATCGTCAAGCACCGAAACTATGATTACAATTCACGTCATTTGGCAATATTTTTTAAACCGTTATTTGTCATGAATTACCCCCATTACGACCCCCTTTTACATGGCTATCGTCTGAATATCATTTTCACAATTTTTTAGTGCCATTTTCACAATGAAGCGAGAGAAATAATATATATTTTTTTATCAATTATAGAAAGATGTATGCAATATAATTTGAGCTTTTGATGCTGTTGATGGTGACATTACATTTCAGCAAAATATATATATTAGAAGATGTGGTAGGAGTACCAATGAGACAACTGTCTTGTAATATGTATACAATTTTGAGTCTCTACAATCTTATTTTAGAATTACACAACGATTCAAAACTTGCACTTTAAATGATGAACTCTTAATATATCTCATTCAAATCCAGACCAGTCTTATCATTTTACATGTACACAATTTATTTCCAGTTATTGTAGAGCCTGCGATTTTTCCCCATCAAATGCTGGACATACCGATATAATGTTACGTCGTCAGCGTCGGTGCTGGGTCAACATATAGGTACAGTTCGTAATTAAAGGTTTTTTGAGACATCAATAACTTTGTCCAACCTTCAGGTAATTTCATGGAATTTGACAGAAGGTTGTTTATATGACCAAAAGACAGTACCGAGAGTTAGGTTTTGAAAATGATTATTTTTCCGTATCTTAAAGGTTAATAGACGAAGATTTTTTACAAGTAACAAGTAGATACAGTCTGGGGTTAAAAGTTTTACAGAAGCCTTTAGATGGCTTTTTATAGTGTTTGAAGCCAATGTTTGAAATCATAATATTTTTTTCATTTATTTATTTCTGATTTTATAGTATACATGTATTTCTGATAAATGGACTTTGATTCTTACAGTTCACATTTACAGGCAGTCTGGGATTACATTTTTTTACATGAAAAAAAGTAAACCTTTATGGATTGTTTGGAGACTAGGACAGAAGCTAATCTTCAAGACCAAGAAATTGCATCTAAAGAGAAAGTTATTTTTTTTTAATTCCGTAGTTTACTGATAAATGGACATTTTTTTTAAAGGTTGATCATAGGTATATTAAAATATTAAAGTTTCCCGAGTTAGATTTTGTTTTATACTAAAATAAGGATTTGTCTGTGCTCTTTTCAAAAATATAATAAAATGATTGGGTCACCGTGCTATTTTTCCAGATATGAGTCGTTGAATATTGCCCAGAATGATCTTGTAAAAACACATTTTTGTGCATAAAAGAAATCTATGAGATAGAATTTTGAAATAAATTGTGAGAAGATAGGTTGTAAGAAAAATAAAAGGAAAAGATTGTGTCATTCCTATCAGACCAGTATAATAGTTTTACTAAAAGAGTTATCTCCCCTAAAATAGCTCAGTTGAAACAAATGATTCTAAAACACATATGTTTGGTATTTTGTGTAAATATTTTGAATAATGCAATAAATCAGCAATTTTTCTTCATATAAATAAACAGTTTAACCATTAAAATTGCACATCGGTCAACAAATTTGCAGATTTGGGCATATAACTATACTTATTATGTACTGCGATAGTACAATCCAAGATGGCGGTATACCATGAATCTGCACGTTTGGCAGAAAATGCAAATTTGATCACAAATGCTCAAATGTAACAGGGCACACCCATTTACAAGTTGTAGAAATTAAAAATGTTAAACGGTGTGACTTGTAAGATTTATATAAATTAGGAAATTCCCCTATCAATGTTTGTGAAGTCGAAAAATGTTTATTGGATTATCCGGAAATAACTGCTGCCTCCGAATTGATTAAGGGATTACGTTTTGGCTTTAAATTGATGTACGCTGGGCCTAGATCTTCTTTTACTTGTAAGAATTCTAAAAGTGTTTTAAAGAATACAGAGACCACTAGGAAGAAGTTGAATAAAGAAATTGAGCTCGGGCGTATTTGCAGATCTATTTTCACATCAACCTCTTTCTACATTTCGTTATCCCCCCTCGCTCTCATTCCTAAAACAACTGAAGGAGAATTTCGCTTGGTGTTGAATTTTTCTTCCCCTACTGGTTATTCTGTTAATGATTTCATTGATCGAGAATTTTGTTCTGTGAGTTATGCAAATATTGATGATGCGGTCGAGATGATTCAAAAATTGGGAACATAAGTTTTATTGGCAAAAACGGACGTGAAGTTCGCCTTTAGATTGTTGAGAATTTGGCCAGGTGATTTCGATCAGTTAGAATTTGAATGTGATAATGAGTTTTATTATGATAGTAATTTGCCTATGGGGCAGGTCTCAGTTATTCCTTATTCGAAATTTTTTCAACGGCTTTAATTTCCATTTGTATACGGCAAAGTGCAACCATTCTAAGAATATTTTGCATTATTTAGATGATTTTTTGTTCGCCGGAGAAGCAAACACGAACCAGTGTGCCAATTTATTGAAAACATTTACTAATGTATGCCAGAAATGGGGGTTCCTTTAGCAGAAGATAAAACAGTTTTACCAGTTGGTATTTTAACATTTGTGGGCATAACATTTGATACTATAGCCATGGAGCTCCGGCTGCCGAAAGTTAAGTTAATCGAGATAAAGCAACGGATTACTGTTATACTTTGTTGTAAAAAAGTAAAGTTGCGTGAACTTCGGTCACTTATTGGGTTATTGAACTTTGCTTGTCAGGTTGTCGTTCTGTGAATGTAGATATATATTCCGTATAATATTTATTCATTACAGATGAAATAATATAGAAATAAAATTTTCACAGAAATATTATTATATAATAATTATTCCACCTTTGTTTTATTTATTTCTAACAGTCAAGAAATAATATTATGGAGTATATATCATTAGATGTTTTCCATGACCATGTAATATTTATTCCTTATAACCCAGAAATAATATCACGGAAGCTGTATCATAATTTATTCACCATGATTAATGTCACATGACTTACCTGAACTAATATTTACCTGTAAATAATTAAATAATTAGACAAATGATTTATATGCGATTTTGTGGGTGCAGTGTGTTTAAAAAATGGATGGTGTTGAATATGATAAAATATTTGAATACATAAATGAAGAATCTTATTCAATTAAATGTAAGAATATTTTAAATTGTAGCATAGATAATAAAATAAAAAGATAAAACATTGAAGAGTTAGATGTCCATGAACAGTATAAGAAGAATAAAAAAGTTTTCGGATGAACACTAACAATTATGTATGCAGAGTATTCTTATGAAATACAGTTTAAGGTAAATTAAATATGTACATATTATTCACTTTTAAAATATATAGCAAGGCAACATCATGCAAATGCATAACACTGTTCATAAATCTGCTTAATGTTAATAATATGTATAAATATAAATATATATAATATAAATATTAGTGGCATTTGATTATTTCCGCTGGTCATACTATAGTTATCAAAGGTACCAGGATTATAATTTAGTACGCCAGACGCGCGTTTCGTCTACATAAGACTCATCAGTGACGCTCATATCAAAATATTTATAAAGCCAAACAATTACAAAGTTAAAGAGCATTGAGGATCCAAAATTCAAAAAAGTTGTGCCAAATACGGCTAAGGAAATCTATGCCTGGAATAATAAAATCCTTAGTTTTTCGAAAAATTTAAACTTTTGTTAACAGGAAATTTAAAAATTATTTCCAAAAATAATAAAGGACAAAATATAATAACCATTAGGGATATATGTTATTATTTCTATTGGATAAACTTTAATCATCAGTAGTTATAACATGTATAATATAACTTCAAATTGTCCGTAACAGTATTTCCATTGGATAAAATATAATTTACCAGTAGTTATAATTGAAATTCCGATGGTAATTTTATCATTTCCAAAATATAAACTATTACTACCATCAGTTTTCCCTTAAACTTTTCTATTTCATATCTTTTTTTTTTTTTTTGGATATCGGAGAAAACGAAAAAAAGATGAAAGAGGTAGAGCAGAAAAAAAATCATGGTTATAGGTACATTTTAACTGTCAAGGCTATGTTGAATAAAACCGTACACGATAATTCAGATCAATGAGACACATATCTATCTAGATGCGTTTTATTTATGCAACACCTCACAGCAGTCATCTACACGATTTTCTCCTTTCTTTCTTTTTGATGTATTGGCGGAATCCGATTCTACCCAATGATAACCAATTTGGCGAGACAACAAGTACATTTTCAAGGTATATTGCGATTTTCCCGGAAGAAATAGAAAAAGGTGCAGAGAAAATGATATAAATTGAAAAATATTTACAAAAGATGTTATCGATCATGTACATGTTGACCAGGCACGGCAGAAAACAGAATTCGACAAAAGGAAAAATGATGATGTCAACTAGTTTAATGAGGGTGCATTAGTTTTGGCAAAGAACTAGAGACGAAAGAAACATTTATGCAAATCGTTGTGGCTTGGTCCATTCAAAACCACTAGTATACCACGGGTCTGTACCATGAAACTGGAGGATAAAAATGGTGATCCTGACGGCACTTACAGGCAGCATAATTTAATCAAATAGTGTCCACCTATACTGAAACTGTAACAAGTGATCAACAAGAGAATGATAACGATAAACACGAAGAAAGCGATGGAGACAAAACTGATGAAAACAATAATACTGAAACACACCATGAAGTAGTAAATAAATCCAATGAAAGAGACAACAAAACCGGCGAAAACAACAATGGTGATATACTGAATGAAAATGACATATTCTTAGCCCAATCAACTGTTATAGTAAATCAAGATGAGGCCATAGATTATGATATTGATATCAATGAAATGTTAAATTTTACACTGCCACTTCTAGATGAAGGTTACTTTGAGCCTGAAGAGGCTACCCTACAATGTACCCTCAAAAACAGAAGGAATAGTTTATACGAGTATTTTCGTGTTTGAAAAGGTGATTTTATGTATTAAAAGAACATCTTTACTATAAAAAAAATCAAAAATGTAAATAGTTAATAAATGATTTGTGTTTGTTGTTCAGCTGGTGTCTATTTTTTTACATGTATAATCAATCGTAAAATTATTTCTTGGAGAATTTATTATCTGATAATTTTTCCATTTTTCGGAAATACTTATTTAATATTTTTTCCATTACCATGGCATTTTTATTATGGTAATTGATAAGATATTACATTAAAATATTTCCATATGGAAAAAATATCACATAATAAAATTTCCATGGAAGAAATATTTCATCACAATTGTAGGTAGGACATTTGGTCGTCGATTCATCGATGCAACTTGCAACGTAAAGGAAGCTTGGCATAGAATTCGCGTCTCATCTGAGATGAAAGATGATTTGCAAATTTGGTTATCCTTTTAAAATGAGTATAACGGTGTTTCTGTAATGTAAGACTTGTTTTGGACATCAAACTAGACAATCCAGCTGTACCCTGATAGCGCCGGAGGTTCAATAAGGGTTCGGGATTTATTTTGATGACAAATGGCGGAAGCTTGTTGGCTTCGAGAATGGAGTCGAAACGTTATTTTGAGGGATATCATGTTCTGGAATTTTGTCCAATAGTCGTTGCTATTTAATTGTGGGGGCGATTTTTAGAGAATAAAAAGTTATAGTTTATCATTGCATTGGTTGCAATGAATTACATTGATTTCCCAGTCGATAATTGTGCTGGTTTTTCATGACAAAAAACACAAGGTCTAGTCTCAATATTCTTGTAAGATTCGGACTTTGCCGATTTCGCTCCGGCAAAGAAAGACGATTTTGTGGGCAAATGGTTTTTCGACTCTATCTCTTGTCCTGCGTCCATTATATTGATCTAATCCCTAGCACCGGTTTGAGCGGAATTAAGGTATTTTTCCAACCGGAGAGAAAGAGCAAATGCCACAGAAATTAGCAGCAATGGGTCACCGTACGGCCTTTTACAATGAGCAAATCCCATACCGCATAGCTATAAAAGGTCCCGAAATGACTAATGTAAAACAATTCAAACGAGAAAACTAACGACCTAAGCTATGTAGACAAAATGAACGAAATACAAATGTGTTACACATCAACAAACGACAACCAATAAATTATCGGCTCCTGACTTGGGACAGACACATACATACACAATGGTTAAACATGCTAGTAAGATCTCAACCTTTCCCTAACCTGATACAGTGGTGTAACGATACAACATAAGAACAAACTTTAAAAGCCAGTTGAAAAAGGCTTAACTCATCAAATCGATACAAATAGAAATATTACACAGAGTGGACGTGGCCGGGTACTTGTATATCCAAACAACTAAAAGACACGAAAAAGTACAGATCTGAGAGTACTCGCAGTTACTGACAGCTAGTTCAAAGCCCCTTACAACTTATACAATAAAAAATCATGCATCTACGACTGAATTATCAAACAGTAGACATCCAACCCAATTGATTTAGTGTAAAGAGGCCATAAACAGTCCGGGAAAACACGTCCTCGTGCAATGGTAAGATACAGGTATCGACAGATTGTAGATCCATGAATGTGTGTGTATATATATATATAGACAATAACTGTTTAGTGTCTTTATCCTGCAATTAATTCTGTATATTATTTGTGTTTTGAAAGACACAAAAACACATGTTTTGTATTTATTATCGATTTGAAATCCCTTGAGGCCCGTGAAGTAATACGATACAGTAATCACGCATTCAGCTGATTGATTGATTGTTGGTTGCTTAACGTCCGGTGGGAAATATTTCATGCATATATAACCGGAAGAAAAGTGACTTATGGAACTTTTACCATAATTCGAAAAGTGCTTTATATGAACTCCCATTTTAGATTGAATATTGATATGAACTCTCGTTTAAGATTTGATATTTCTATGAACTCTCGTTTTAGTTTTAAATTGAATATTTCTCCTTTTAGTTTTAGCTGAATATTTCTTGTTTCATTCTTAAATATAATGTTTCTTATTTCAAATATCCAAAGAGATTATAGATTTACTATTTTACAACTTAATCCGATGGCTGTCAAGAGTGTGAGAGATAATACATGTATCTAACACTTGAACTACAAAAGCAATTATCGCTATTTTATAAAGTTTAGCCGGAGGACAATAATCCTATTATTATTACATAACATTGGACAAGTATATTTATATTTTATAAGAACCTTTTCATGTTTTAATACCCTTATCTTTGAATTAATTTATGTTTTGTAAACTGTTGCTGGGGCAGTCTTCCCCTAGCTTTCGAACTGTAAACTTGTGTTAATAAATTTGTATATTTTTTATACGGTCTTGCGTTTAAAGCAGCCATAGTGTCGATTATAGACCTACAGACTTTAATGTAACCCGTGCCGAAGTTCACGGACGTATGCCGGAAATCACGGGGTTATACATATTTCACAATAAATATAATAGGTAGGTCTTGTCATAATAGAGGCTATTCGGGATGATGGTCGGGAAAATTTGGACTGCCACTGGAAAATGAGAGTATATAAGATAGGGACAGAAATTTTGCCTTGCAAATCTGGGGCAACTGTCATCTTCCCGACAGGGCACTGAATCATCACATTTTCTTTTCTTATGTACTAAAGCTGATTTAGAGGGTTGGTTTTGTTGTGCCATATGAAAAGGAGAAAGATTCACCATTCTTGTCATCCACCCACCTCGGAGTGCCTACAAGGGCGATGCTGTGTTTCCGTGGCAAACCGGGATCAAGTGCTAATGCTGAAAACGAGCTCCAAATATCATGTAGCTTGTCCCCAAAATTAGCACCTAAGATCCACTGCGGAAAGCAACAGATGTTCCAAGAATAGTATACTCAAGCAGAGCGTATCCATCAAGCGAAATAGAAAGCGTACCACTTGAATGACCCATAAGCCATCGCCTTATTCTGTTATCTGAAATATAAATAGCTTAATTTAAAACACATGTGTATATAATGAAAATTGTTACAAGAAAACTTATTGTTGAGGATTTACTGAAGGGCTCGACATGACCAGCCGATTGATCGAACCGGGTCCATCCGACCTCCCGTTTAGATGATATCCGAGCCAAAGCAGCCTATTGAACTATAGTCTCGTCCGTCCGGGTATTTTCTGACCGTAAGGAGTCTGGCTATAGCCCTCACCCACAAGGATCTCGTCAACCACCGACACTGGTAGCAACCCACGGCCAACGGGTTGGAGAGCCTATTTTATTCAAAACATCGGGCCACTCGTTCGATGTTCGGATCACTTTAGTCTGGTCTTTACCCTTCGACCTGTACAGCATGGGTAACCCTACCAGGAGACGAAACTCCAGCTGGCATAGCTCTTGGGGTCACAGAGAGACGCAAGCCCCCCGACCACGGCAAGGTTAGCGATCCACCGAGGTTTTTTTTTTAAAGGTACTCGTGTGTTGTTCTTGTATACCCAATACTACATCTAGAAATAACAAAGTGATCTTTTCTGCATATAAAATTATTGAAAGGTTTACCTAAATCAGTTTTAATTTCTTTTCATGTATCATCATCTTTTTTGTTCCGTTCATTTTTTAATATATTAATCAAAGTACTGAAGTACTGAACATTGGATGACCACAAATTCTTGCAAATGTCCAAAAGCACTTGTCTCAGAAAAAAATCGCATATCTCTTTACCTGAGACTAAGATTAATGTAAGGAGATATATTTTTTTCTGAGAGAAGTTCTTGCATGGATGATGAATAAATGACAGGCAATTCAATTTCACCGTAATAACTAATGTAATTGTAGTGATACAATTTGTTGTTATATATTATATTAAAATAGCAGTTGCATGTATATATTGGTTGATTGATTGTTGGTTGCTTAACGCCGCATTAGCACAAAAAGGCTATATCGCGGCGAGAGCTAATTCGAATATTTTTCACAATTCAAAGCATATTTTAAAATTAGACAAAAAGTCCCTCAATAAACTCAAATTCTAGACTTAAGCAAACTGATTATTTACAAATGAAAATCATCAGTAAGATAACGTGATAATAAAAATTACAATCGTTATAAATATAATAACATTTTTATATTTTATAATATATTCCAACTTCTTTTAAGAATGAAACAATATGGAACACTATTAAATAAATCATACATATTATTGATATTGAAATGCTTCCTACGAATATCAGCAAAGTCAATACAATTTATTAAAACATGTTTAATAGTATTCTTACAGTTGCAGGGTATACATTGTGGTTCTATTTCATTTTTTTTAAAGATATTCGTGTGTTATTTTAGTATGACCAATACGACATCTAGAAATAACACACTGATCTTTTCTGCACATAAAATTATTTAAAGATTTACCTAAATTATGTTTAATTTCATGTCATTTATTATCATCTTTTTTACTCCAGTCGTTTTTCAATATATTAAAACATATTCTTTAATATTAGATTAAAATCGGTACATGGTATATCACAGTTAGATAAAGGGTCACCACGGGCTTTCTTTGCCTCAAGGTCTACAGCTGTGTTTCCAAAGATTCCAACATGACTCGGCACCCATAGAAATATTATTGCTTTAAGAAGAATTTTTAAATTCATCATTACATATAAAATTTTGAGAATTATTGGGTTTTTTAATTTTAGTATTTTGTAAAGCTTGTAAGCATGAGAGTGAATAGAACATATAATAAATTTGGATTTATCTGAAGAGGCAATAAATTTCAAAGCAAAAATTATTGCTTCTGCTTCAGCAGTTAAGATGGATGCATCAAATGGCAAACAGAGAATTTCAGCTCTGTCCAGCAGATGCAACTCTGTCACCATCTTTTGATCCATCAGTATAGACAGTTGAAAAATCTGAATAATTGGCTTTAATTTCAGCATAGTGTTGCTGAATGAAAAGAGGATTTGTTTTATTATGTTCACGGAGATCAAATATCATTTTTGGTTTGGGAAGTTCCTATGGAGGACATTTGCAAGTTGTAACTTGAGCAACAGATTTTAAATCAAAAGAAGCTAAATGTGGTTTTAAACGTATACCTAACGGAGGTATTTCATTTTCATGTTTTTCAAAAATATCTTCATAAATTGGAATAAAAACACACCTGAAAGCAGGATTCTCTGAATAGGCTTTTAGTTTGACAGCATACTGAAGTTCAAGCTTCAAACATCTGTCAGAGAGTGAGTGCTCATCAGCGTCTACAAAGAGACTCCCAACTGGTGAGGTTTTAAATGCGCCAAGACAGAGACGCAACCCCTGGTGATGCACAGCATCGAGAATCTGTATGTAGGACTTCCTTGCAGAACCACACACTATAGAGCCATAATCTAGTTTAGATCTAAAAAACGACGTCAAATTAGTACTGAAACCAGATTTAATTTTTTAAAACTTTAATGTTCCGGAAGAACACATAACTAAATCATATATCAATGGATAGAGAAAAACGTGTACAATTAGAAAAGTTTGGTCGTAAAAAATCCAGAGTGGTCACATTTTTGTGAAATTGAGGTCAGAGGTCAGGCCCAAAAATATCAATATTTCAACCACAATGACAAAAAGGAGAAATTTCCTGATATTTATTCAATAAAATGCTACAAAATGGTTCAATCATAAGCATATGATAAAACGATTGTAATACGACAAATTTGACTACTTATATAAAGAGTTGCCATTACAAAATGGCGTTGGTCTGGAACCTTCTATTTTTTTTCTTCAATTTATGACGTAGCAAAAGAAGTGATTGCTTTAACCATATACATCTATGCTTTAACCTTTTCACATGCATAAACTTTCATATTGCTTATACTTTTTCACTACAGTATATTACAGAATTATTTTCTAAACTATAAAACAACATTTTATCAACTTATTTCAATATGTTTTCTATCTTTGAAAAAAATAAAAATAAAAGCACTTGCAGTGTTTTTAAATTTGCATAAAAAAATTAAATACACATTAAATTTTATTTTCAATTATTTAGAAGACAATAAATTAAAAATAATTCGATGGAAATTATTACATTATATATTACCTGTAGGTACACATCTTTTCACATGGAAAATTAAGCACACCAATTTGTGTTCAGTGTGTGGGGTACCAGATACTTATCAACACAATTTCATGGAATGTACTTATTTTAAAGTTTTTTGGAATAAAATTTGTATTTTATTAAATAAGCTTCATATTGGTGAACATATAGTTACTTTAAAACACTTAGTAGTAGGATATAAAATAGAAGAGGACTCATTAAATTATATTAATTATCTCTTGACAGTCATCTTATTCACTTTACATAAATGCAATTGTATTTCAAATAATAAGATAAATCAAGTTAATGTTTATGAAATATTTAAACAAGAATATAAATACAGATATTATTTGATGGAGTATAGAAATAAAACAATAAGTAAGATGCTTAAAAATATTCAAAAATATATGTAATTGAAATGTATTTTGAGTGAAAATGAAAAGCTATGCTAGACTTTATATTTGTACATGTATGTATGTTGTAGTTGTTGTTTTTTCATTTTTTGTATGTATAAACAAACAAAACAAGACACTTTATTTATTATACTTTTTAAAAACTAAAATGATTATAATTCAACACTGATTGTTTTTACACCAAATATCCTCAAGTAATTGTGTGTATCAGAGACATGTATGTGTATATATGTCTCTGTGTGTATGTTGGCTAAATCACATGTTAAAATCTTTATTCTTTCTATTATATTTCCAGATACATTTAAAGTTTTTCACTCTAGATACATTTATTTTGTCTCTATGACAAAATTGCTAACGAATAGTATATAATATTACTTACCAAACAAGTTTTATCTAATCCTACAATTTATTTTCACAACAAACATGTGCTTCCTTTTGCACTAGCTTTCGGACAACGGTAACTAATCCAGCACAAAAGGTCAAGTACAAATAATTAACTGTGTCAATGATTATAAACATGGGAAATTGAATACAAATTCGGAATGCAAATTGATGTTCCGTAAACACGTGATTTATACCATGAAATTTTATTTTTAATATGTATACACTGTATTTAAAAGAATGTATATGTTATATAATTAACACTTGCATAATTTAGCATACTTTACTGAGCTTTCCCCTGGAAATTCAGCAACTAATAACAGGGATACTCGGACTAACGCTGTAATCCGAGTAAATTGTTAAAACAGCAGATTTGTAATAAAAGATATTTTACTTGGAAAAAAAAAAAAAAAAAAAAAAAGGTTGTGTATTTTGTGAAAATTAGTATCTATTGTGTATTTACAAAGTCTGGACATATCAGTTAATATGAGGCAGGCATTACCTGTAAATGGGGACGAAGTCTGTATGAATTATTTTTTTGTAACTTAATTATTTGTCAAAAAAAAAAAAGAAACGGAAATACCGTAACGTTTCCGAGTTTGGTTCTGTTGTTAGGGATTTTAGTTGTGACGTTATTTAAATTATGACGTCATATGCAATGTAAACAAAGAAACGCTATCATTAGATAACGTTTTTTCATATATTGTACATTTCTGCGCAGGTCCGGGATTTCAAAACATGACATAAAAAAAATTGAACGATTTTGAGTTCATTAGTACAATGAAAAATTCGGGAAATTTTCCCGAATTTTTTTTTTTTATTGAATTTTCTACTGTTATTGGGGACTTCGTCCCCATATAACACAAAAATACCATAGTCAACTGAGGCGAATGCGAGGTTTAAAAAAATCATAAGTGTGACTTGCATTGATTTAGCGTTTATTTGAGTGTAAAACAAAGTCAGATTGGTGCATGGATATTGTCTAACTGGGATTATCCTGGGAAGCAAGTGTAGACTCGTCAATTTTTTTAGGGAAGTGATGGAAAATAATACAACTAGTCTTTTAAAAGCGACATACAATAGCTCCAGTCTTCATCAAATAGGTATATATGAATCAATCTTTTCGTCATCATATGCGGATTCACTTCCCTTTCTTTGACACGAACAAGTTCGGCGCAGCACAGAGTTTATTCAAAGCAAACACAGCTTTTAGCACAAAGATTTACCTTCGCAGGTACAAAGTTAATCTTGTAAGTAATTATATAATCTGATGACATTTGTCCCATGAAAAAAGTTTTCTCCATTTTTAGCTAACCTGGCCCAAAGGGCCAAGTGAGCTTTCTCATCACTTGGCGTCCGTCGACGTTAACTTTTACAAAAATCTTCTCCTCTGAAACTACTGGGCCAAATTTAACCAAACTTGGCCACAATCATCATGGGGTATCTAGTTTAAAAATTGTGTCCGGTGACCCGCCAAACCAACCAAGATGGCCGCCATGGCTAAAAATAGAACATAGGGATAAAATGTAGAGTTTGGCTTATGACTGAAACCAAAGCATTTAGAGCAAATCTGACATTAGGTAAAATTGTTTATTAAATCAAGATCTATCTGCCCTCAAATTTTCAGATGAATCGGACAATGGGTTGTTGGGTTGCTGTCCCTGAATTGGTAATTTGAAGGAAATTTTGACCGTTTTCGGTTATCTTGAAAATTATTATAGATAGAGATAAACTGTAAACAGCAATAATGTTCAGCAAAGTTAGATCTACAAATAAGTCAAATGATCAAAATGTTGAGTTGACCCCTTTAGGAGTTATTGCCCTTTATAGTCATTTTTTACCAATTTTTCGTAAAATTTTGTAATATTTTACAAAAATCTTCTCCTCTGAAACTACTGGACCAAATTTAACCAAAATTAGCTACAATCATTATTAGAGTATCTTATGTAAAAAATTGTTGCGGTGACCCGATGAACCAACCAAGATGGCCACCATGGCTAAAATAGAACATAGGGGTAAAATGTAGATTTTGGCTTATAACTCTGAAACCAAAACATTTAAAGCAAATCTTACTAGGGTTAACTTGTTTATCTAGAAAATATCTATCTGCCCGGAAATTTTCAGATGAATTGGACAACTGGTTGTTGGGTTGCTGCCCCCCCCCCCCCCCCAATTGGTATTTTTTAAAGAAATTTAGCCGTTTTTGGTTATTAGCTTGAATACTATTATAGATAGAGATAAACTGTAAACAGCAATAATGTTCAGCAAATTAAGATCTACAAATAAGTAAACATGACCAAAATGGTCAATTGACCCCTGTAGGAGTTATTGCCCTTTATAATCAATTTTTAACAATTTTCATTAATTTGGTAAATTTTGGTAAGTTTTACAAAATGTTTTCCTCTGTAACTAAAGGGCCAAGTTCATTACAGTAGTCATGTAGTCATGAATCCATCTGTTTCCTTTGTTTAATATGCACATAGACCAAGGTGAGCGACACAGGCTCTTAAGGTGGTACCTAACACTACAGGGAGATAACTCTGTAAAGTCAGCTAAACGTTTTAATTACGTTGTGTTGTAAAGGGAATAATAAGCTTCACAAAGATCAAAATTGGTGTTTGTCAAACTGCTATATAACCAGTGTAATTTTTCTGACAAAACGGTTGGTTCAAAATTTTTGAAATTTTTATATTTTTGTTTAAGGGTCAAAGTAAATACTATTAAAATTAAACGAGCCAAATAAATTTTAGTGAAAGTGTTAGGTACCACCTTAAGAGCCTCTAGTTTGTCTTTCCAGTCGGAATTTTGGAATAATTCGGAACACGAACAGGACCACTTTTACCTTTGGTATAATGAAACAGCCGCCAACGATGATGCACTGTCAGTCAATTGAAAAGTGTTATATGTACCTCTCTTCACTGTCATCTTACGCATTCTGGAATCAATTGTGGATTGATAATAAAATTGAAAAATTGGAAATGTGGAATGTGTCAAAGAGACAACAACCCGACCATAGAGCAGACAACAACCGAAGGCCACCAATGGGTCTTCAATGCAGCGAGAAAGCTGAAAGTCTGCTCGTGCCATGGAATGAAACGTTCTTTCCTATCAATTGTCTTCGTGTTGGTGACTATATTGTCGGCACGTTTTTGCATCATACATCCATCCTCTTGGTGTTTTGAAACAATGCCATCTGGAACGTAAATAACGTCTTGATTCTGTCAAACTCGTGCACGGCAATGCCTGTCAGGTATAGTATTATCTTTGCATAGGAAACACAAAAGCCCTGTGAGTACAAAGTTTATATCAATGTTCATGACCCATATTCCCATATTCATGATATGCACGCCAAATCCCAAATGTAATGGGAAGAATGTTGCTACAGAAACATTTTATTTTGTAACAGCCATACATTTACGCATTTTTGTTATCTTTAGGGACAAAATAAGGTTCAGAAGCGCCTTTGTGTGATTTTGCATCAATTGACTAACAAATGAAATTAAGAAGCGATGCGGGCATCTTTTCCATGGAAACACCCAACGATTGATTGATTGTTGGTTGCTTTACGCCGCATTAGCACAAAAAGGCTATATCGCGGCGAGAGCTAATTCGAATAATTTTACAATTTAAAGCATATTTTTAAAATAAGACAAAAGGTCCTTCAATACACTAAAATTCTTGACTAAAGCAAATTGATTATATACAAATAAAAATCAACAGTAAAATAACGTGATAAAAATTAAAATCGATTTAAATATAATAACATTTTTATATTTTATTGATTGATTGATTGATTGTTGGTTGCTTTACGCCGCATTAGCACAAAAAGGCTATATCGCGGCGAGAGCTAATTCGAATATTTTTACAATTTAAAGCATATTTTTAAAATAAGACAAAAGGTCCTTCAATACACTAAAATTCTTGACTAAAGCAAATTGATTATATACAAATAAAAATCAACAGTAAAATAACGTGATAAAAATTAAAATCGATTTAAATATAATAACACTTTTATATTTTATAATAAATTCCAATTTCTTTTAAAAAAGCAACAATATTTGTAAATGGAACATTATTAAATAAATCATACATATTATTGACATTGAAATGCTTCTTACGAATATCAGCAAAGTCAATACAATTAATTAAAACATGTTTAATAGTATACTTGCAGTTGCAAGGAACACATTGTGGTTCATCTTCATTTTTTAAAAGATACTCGTGTGTTATTCTAGTATGACCAATACGACATCTAGTAATAACACACTGATCTTTTCTGCACATAATATTATCAAAAGGTTTGCCTAAATTAGGTTTAATTTCATGCAATTTATTATCGTCTTTTTTACTCCATTTATTTTTCAATATATTAAAAACATATTCTCTAATATTAGATTTAAAATCAGTATATGGTATATCACAGTTAGATAGAGGGTCACCCAGGGCATTCTTCGCCTCAAGGTCTACAGCTGTGTTTCCAAGGATTCCAACATGACTCGGAACCCATAGAAATATTATTTCTTTCAGAAGAATTTTTAAATTCCTCATTACATATAAAATTTTCAGGATTGTTGGGTTTTTAATTTTAGTATTTCGTATAGCTTGTAAGCATGAAAGTGAATCCGAACATATAATAAATTTGGATTTATCTGAAGAAGCAATAAATTTCAAAGCCAAAATTATTGCTTCTGCTTCAGCAGTAAAGATGGATGCATCAGATGGCAAACGGAGGGTTGCAGCTCTGTCCCTGAAGACAGCAGCAGATGCAACTCTATCACCATCTTTTGATCCATCAGTATAGACAGTTGAAAAATCGAGATAATCGGCTTTAATTTCAGCATAGTGTTGCTGAATTAAAAGAGGATTTGTTTTATTTTTATTGTGTTCACGGAGATCAAATATCATTTTTGGTTTGGGAAGTTCCCATGGAGGACATTTGCAAGTTTGAACTTGAGCAACAGATTTTAAATCAAAAGAAGCTAAATGTGGTTTTAAACGTAAACCTAACGGAGGAATTTTATTTTCATGTTTTGCAAAAATATCTTCATAAATCGGATTAAAAACACAGCTGTAGGCAGGATTATCTGAATGGGCTTTTAGTTTGACAGCATATTGAAGTCCAAGCTTCAAACGTCTGTCAGTGAGTGAGTGCTCATCAGCCTCTACATACAGACTCTCAACTGGTGAGGTTTTAAATGCGCCAAGACAGAGACGCAAACCTTGGTGATGCACAGCATCGAGAATCTGTATGTAGGACTTCCTTGCAGAGCCATACACTATAGAGCCATAATCTAGTTTAGATCTAACAAGAGATCTATATAAATTGAGTAAAATGTTGCGATCAGCACCCCAGTCAGTGCTGCCGACAACTTTTAAAATATCTAAAGCTTTTAAACATCTCGCTTTTAACATTTTGATATGGGGTAGAAAGGTTAACTTTTTATCGAAAATTAACCCAAGAAATTTGGTTTCATCAACCATTTTAATTGGGTTGCCGTACAAAGTTAGTTCTGGATCAAGATGCAATTTTCTTTTGTTACAAAAATGCATCCCGACCGTTTTTGAAGTGGAAAATTTAAAACCATTTTCCGAGGCCCATTTTTCAATTCTTCCAAGACATAATTGTAATTGTCTTTCAATGTTATTCATATTTTTGCCTCTGTAACATATTAAAAAATCATCAACGTACAATGAACCTTCAATATTACTTTTTAAAACTTCAACAAGGCTGTTGATTTTAAGACTAAATAATGTAACAGATAAAATACTGCCCTGAGGGACACCCATCTCTTGATCATAAAGATCAGACATGGTCGAATTAACTCTAACATTAAATTGTCTGTTAGAGAGAAAATTAGAAATAAAATTAGGCATATTGCCTTTCAACCCCATATCAAATAGATCTTTTAAAATACCATATTTCCATGCAGTATCATAGGCCTTCTCAAGGTCGAAAAAGACCGACACCACATGCTCATTTTTCGCAAAACCATTACGGACAAATGATTCGAATCGAACAAGATGATCAAGAGTACTGCGACCCTGTCGGAATCCACACTGAATATTGGCTAATAGCCCATTGGATTCCAGGAACCAAACAAGGCGATCATTGACCATCCGTTCGAGTGTTTTACAGACACAACTGGTAAGAGCAATTGGTCGATAATTAATAGGATCCGTATGATCTTTACTTGGTTTTGGAATAGGCACGACGGTTGCAAGCTTCCAGATTGATGGTAAATCACCAGATTCCCAGATGTTATTCATGAGCTGCAAGAGAGCTTCTAGCGAGGAATCTGGCAAGTGTTTTAAGAGTTGGTAGTGAATATTATCAGGCCCACAAGCTGTATCATGGCTTTTGACAGAGATGTTTTAAGTTCTTCAAGAGAAAATAGTTTATTATAATTTTCACCATTTTTTGATTTAAAGTTTAATTTAATTTTTTCTTTTTGTTTTTTAACTTTTTTAAAGTCTTCCCTGTAGTTGTTACAAGAAGAAGACTTTGCAAAAGTTTCACCAAGTTTGTTGGCAATATCCTTTTCAGATGTTAATAAATTATTGCCGTCTTTCAAATGTTTTACAGTGGCTTTAGAATTTTTACCTTTTATTTTATTTACCATATTCCAAACTTTTGTCATCGGAGTGCGAGATGTAATCCCCGAGAAAATTTTTTCCAGGATGTTCGTCGGGCTTGCCTACAAGTCCGCCGTGCCTTAGCGCGAAAAATACAGAAATTACTCAAGTTTTCCGTCGTTGGTTGTTGATTGAACCGTCTTTCAGATTTTTTACGGTCACCTATGGCTTGATCACATGCGTCATCAAACCATGGTTTACTGGGATGTTTTGGATTTGCCGAGGTCTTAGGAATAGTTCTGTCAGAAATTGACGTTAGAACTGTATTAAAAGTTAAAATTGGATCTTGCACAGTCTCAAACATCTTTGACTGAAGTTCCGTTCGACAGAGATTCTCAAACAAGGACCAGTCCGCCTTGTCAAGTTTCCAACGTGGTACTCTCTGTTGGGCAGAATTAAAAAAATGTTCAAGTACTATTGGAAAGTGATCACTTCCACATAGATCATCATGAACACGCCATGAATAATCCAGGAGCAGAGAGGGATCGCATATAGTGATATCAATAGAAGAATAAGACCCGTTTCCAGGATGAAGATACGTATTAGATCCATCATTAAAAATGCATAATCCTTCTTGAGAGACAAAGTCCTCAATGATCTTACCTTTGGCATTATGAGTCTTGCTACCCCATAATGGATTGTGGGCATTGAAGTCGCCCATAAGTATAAATGGTGAGGGTAATTGATCAGTGAGGTTTTTGAGTTTTGCTTTATCGATAATTGAATTAGGTGGAATATATATCGAACATAATGTAATTGTTTTGTCTAATGATAAACGAATTGCAACTGCTTGCAGATCCGTTGTGAGTTGGACTGTGCTATGAATGACGTTGTCCTTCACAAAAATGGATGATCCGCCTGCAGCACGTTCATCTACCTTAGAAAATGTGCTATACATGTTGTATCCTTTTAAAGATACGTTGTCACTTTCTTTTAGATGCGTTTCTTGAAGACAAAATGCAATAGGTAAAAAAGACTGAACTAGAAGTGTTAACTCGAGAAGATTTATTTTAAGACCTCGGCAATTCCATTGGATTATATTTGTCATTATTTAATAAAAGAAGGGCGAATGCTGTCGAGTTTGCCAGCATTCTTATTTCGCTCACCCTGAGATCTTGATCTTTCGGGTGGCGGAACACTTTCGGTTTCCATTTCAGTTTCGATGATAAGTGTTGAAAATCTGTTGTGCGAGGAGAGTCGTCGATCTCCAGGACTACGCGCAGCTGGTGTTACTCCGCCTCGACCCCTACCCCGCGACCTCGAATCAGAAGACTTCTGAGAGGATGTATTTCCTGGCTTCTTTTGGACATCCTTCTTTTCTTGAGAACGAAGAGGAGATGGGGCTCTGGTAGACTGTTTACTGGACGAAGAAGATACCTTCTTGGATGCAGATGAAGGAAGACTTTTGGAGGTGGAAGAATCATCTATATCACTGGGAAGATCCCAGACAGATTCACCGCTCCAATTGTGTATTTCTACTGTTTCTTTTTTATTTGATTTTTTTTTCTCATTTTTTTTTGGTGATGATAGTGAGCTCTGTAGGGAAGATTGAGTTGACTGAGTACTGGTTTTGGAAGATATTGGTTTTCTTGGAATTAATATTCTATCGGTAGGTTCTGTTTCAACAGGCAGCATTTTAAAATTGTCCGCATCAATTGGCCAAGTCATGCGAGTTTGTGTATTCTCGTGACAGAATGAGCGGACAACTTTGCTGGCGTACGATGGTCTGTTTGAAACAAGGAGATCATTCGAAACAGAAGCTATCTGTTTAGCTTCTGGGTAACTAATGTTTCTTTCTGTTTTAATTTTAATAATATTTTTTTCTTTAAGGTAAACAGGGCAGTTCCTAGACGATGAAAAATGGGATTCACCACAGTTTACACATTTAGAAGATTCAGAGTGACAGTTTGTTCCCTCGTGTCCTTCGTCAGAACACTTGAAGCATCTCTGCTTACCACGACATTGTTTGCTTCCATGACCAAACTTTTGACAAGTAAAGCATCGAATTGGGTTTGGGATAAACATGTCAACTCTGATTCCGAAGCAACCTAAAGTAATAGATGGAGGAGGAGTTGGAGTTCTAAAGGTCAAAAGATAAGTATTTAATTTGATATATTTCCATTCTTTTTAATTTGAAATCTAATAACATTAGTTACACCTTGGCTTGAAAGTTCCTCACCGATTTCTTCCACGGTAAGGTCACCAAGGTATTGACTTCTGTCTCGAATGATCCCCTTACAGCTGTTCAAACTGTTATGAGGAGAGGCAGAAACAGGAAAGTTTGATATTGTAGACATTGTAAGTAAATTTGTTGATTGACTTTTGTTGGAACATTCAACCAACAAATTGCCAGATCTCATTTTTGAAACTTTTTTAACAGTACCAGCAACGCTTTGAATTTGTTTGTGAATTACAAAGGGCGATATTTTTGAAATTGGTTTTTCTTCTGTTCCTTTTATTACAATAAATCTGGGCCAACTGTCATCTTCCCGACAGGGCTCTGAATCATCACATTTTCTTTTCTTATGTATTAAAGCTGATTTCGAGGGTTTGTTTTGTTGTGCCATATGAAAGGAGAAAGATTCACCATTCTTGCCATCCACCCACCTCGGAGTGCCTACAAGGGCGATGCTGTGTTTCCGTGGCGAACCGGGATCGAGTGCTAATGCTGAAAACGAGCTCCATATATAATGTAGCTGGTCCTCAAAATCAGCACCCAAGATCCACTGCGGAAAGCACCAGATGTTCCAAGAATAGTATACTCAAGCAGAGCGTATCCATCAAGCGAAAAAGAAAGCGTACCACTTGATTGACCCATGAGCCATCGCCTTCTTCAGTTATCCAAAATATAAATAGCTTAATTTAAAATACATGTGTATATTATGAAAATTGTTACAAGAAAGCTTATTGTTGAGGATTAACTGAAGGGCTCGACATGACCAGCCGATTGATCGAACCGGGTCCATCCGACCTCCCGTTTAGATGATTTCGAAGCCAAAGCAGCTTATTGAACTGTAGTCTCGTCCGTCCGTGTATTTTCTGACCGTAAGGAGTCTGGCTATAGCCCTCATCCACAAGGATCTCGTCAACCACCGACACGGGTAGCAACCCACGGCAAACGGGTTGGAGAGCCTATTTTATTTAAAACATCGGGCATCTCACGATGTTCGGATCACTTTAGTCTGGTCTCTACCCTTCGACCTGTCCAGCATGGGTAACCCTACCAGGAGACGAAGCTCCAGCTGGCATAGCTCTTGGGGTCACTGAGACACGCAAGCCCTCCGACCACGGCAAGGATAGCGATCCACCGGAGGGTTTATATTTTATAATAAATTCCAATTTCTTTTAAAAAAAGCAACAATATTTGTAAATGGAACATTATTTAATAAATCATACATATTATTGACATTGAAATGCTTCTTACGAATATCAGCAAAGTCAATACAATTAATTAAAACATGTTTAATAGTATACTTGCAGTTGCAAGGAACACATTGTGGTTCATCTTCATTTTTTAAAAGATACTCGTGTGTTATTCTAGTATGACCAATACGACATCTAGTAATAACACACTGATCTTTTCTGCACATAATATTATCAAAAGGTTTGCCTAAATTAGGTTTTATTTCATGCAATTTATTATCTTCTTTTTTACTCCATTTATTTTTCAATATATTAAAAACATATTCTCTAATATTAAATTTAAAATCAGTATATGGTATATCACAGTTAGATAGAGGGTCACCCAGGGCATTCTTTGCCTCAAGGTCTACAGCTGTGTTTCCAAGGATTCCAACATGACTCGGAACCCATAGAAATATTATTTCTTTCAGAAGAATTTTTAAATTCCTCATTACATATAAAATTTTCAGGATTGTTGGGTTTTTAATTTTAGTATTTCGTATAGCTTGTAAGCATGAAAGTGAATCCGAACATATAATAAATTTGGATTTATCTGAAGAAGCAATAAATTTCAAAGCCAAAATTATTGCTTCTGCTTCAGCAGTAAAGATGGATGCATCAGATGGCAAACGGAGGGTTGCAGCTCTGTCCCTGAAGACAGCAGCAGATGCAACTCTATCACCATCTTTTGATCCATCAGTATAGACAGTTGAAAAATCGAGATAATCGGCTTTAATTTCAGCATAGTGTTGCTGAATTAAAAGAGGATTTGTTTTATTTTTATTGTGTTCACGGAGATCAAATATCATTTTTGGTTTGGGAAGTTCCCATGGAGGACATTTGCAAGTTTGAACTTGAGCAACAGATTTTAAATCAAAAGAAGCTAAATGTGGTTTTAAACGTAAACCTAACGGAGGAATTTTATTTTCATGTTTTGCAAAAATATCTTCATAAATCGGATTAAAAACACAGCTGTAGGCAGGATTATCTGAATGGGCTTTTAGTTTGACAGCATATTGAAGTCCAAGCTTCAAACGTCTGTCAGTGAGTGAGTGCTCATCAGCCTCTACATACAGACTCTCAACTGGTGAGGTTTTAAATGCGCCAAGACAGAGACGCAAACACCCAACGAGGACATAAGAGCGCTGACGGTAGAGTGAAGTATCCTTGATATCTTCAGACACATCTTAATTGGGATGCCGTACAAAGTGAGTTCTGGATCAAGATGCAATTTCCTTTTGTTAGAAAAATGCATCCCGACCGTTTTTGACGTGGAAAATTTAAATTTATTTTCCGAGGCCCATTTTTCAATTCTTCCAAGACATTATTGTAATTGTCTTTCTATGTTATTCATATTTTTGCCTCTTCCTTGTTCTTCTTTCGCAATTCCCTCCTGTTAAGACGCACTCGAATGAGACCGATAAATGTTAACAGTATATGTACATAAACATATTAAAAAATCATCAACGTACAATGAACCTTCAATATTACTTTTTCAAACTTCAACAAGGCTGTTGATTTAAAGACTAAATAATGTAACAGATAAAATACTGCCCTGAGGAAAATCTCTTGATCATACAGATCAGACATGGTCGAATTTACTGTAACATTAAATTGTCTGTTAGAGAAAAAATTAGAAATAAAATTTGGCATATTGCCTTTCAACCCCATATCAAATAGATCTTTTAAAATATCATATTTCCTTGCAGTATCATAGGCCTTTTCAAGGTCGAAAAAGACCGACACCACATGTTCATTTTTCGCAAAACCATTACGGACAAATGATTCGAATCAAACAAGATGATCAAGAGTACTACGGCCCTGTCGGAATTCACACTGGATATTGACTAATAGCCCATTTGATTCCAAGAACCGAACAAAGGGATCATTGACCATCCGTTCGAGTGTTTTACAGACACAACTGGTAAGAGCAATTGGTCGATAATTAATAGGATCCGTGTGATCTTTACTTGGTTTTAGAATAGGCACGACGGAAAGGAATGTATCTCCCTCATGCAAAGCTCTTATTCCTTTCACGGATTTGGCTATACTTTTTGGACCTTATGGATTATAGCTCTTCATCCTTTATATAAGCTTTGGATTTCAAATATTTTGGCCACGAACCTCACAGAAGAGACATGTATTGTCGAAATAAGAACATCTGGTGCAAGAAAATTGGTACCGTTAATTTTATTACTACAACTGGGTCGATGCCTCTGCTGGTGGACTATTTGTCCCCGAGGGTATCACCACCCCAGTAGCCAGTACTTCGGTCCTGGCATGAAAATACGGATTTTTTGTGTTATTAAAATTTACTGTTACAAAATGATAGAAATTATTATAAATTAAGGAATGTATCTCCCTCATGCAAAGCTCTGATTCCTTTCACGGATTTGACTATACTTTTTGGACCTTATGGATTATAGCTCTTCATCTTTTATATAAGCTTTGGATTTCAAATATTTTGGCCACGAGCATCACTGAAGAGACATGTATTGTCGAAATGCGCATCTGGTGCAAGAAAATTGGTACCGTTAATTTTATTACTACCACTGGGTCGATGCCTCTGCTGGTGGACTATTAGTCCCCGAGGGTATCACCACCCTAGTAGCCAGTACTTCGGTACTGGCATGAAAATACGGATTGTTTTGTGTTATTAAAATTTACTGTTACAAAATGATAGAAATTATTATAAATTAAGGAATGTATCTCCCTCATGCAAAGCTCTGATTCCTTTCACGGATTTGGCTATACTTTTTGGACCTTATGGATTATAGCTCTTCATCTTTTATATAAGCTTTGGATTTCAAATATTTTGGCCACGAGCATCACTGAAGAGACATGTATTGTCGAAATGCGCATCTGGTGCAAGAAAATTGGTACCGTTAATTTTATTACTACCATTGGGTCGATGCCTCTGCTGGTGGACTATTAGTCCCCGAGGGTATCACCACCCCAGTAGCCAGTACTATTAAAATTTACTGTTACAAAATGATAGAAATTATTATAAATTAAGGAATGTATCTCCCTCATGCAAAGCTCTGATTCCTTTTACGGATTTGGCTATACTTTTTGGACCTTATGGATTATAGCTCTTCATCTTTTATATAAGCTTTGGATTTCAAATATTTTGGCCACGAGCATCACTGAAGAGACATGTATTGTCGAAATGCGCATCTGGTGCAAGAAAATTGGTACCGTTAATTTTATTACTACCACTGGGTCGATGCCTCTGCTGGTGGACTATTAGTCTCCGAGGGTATCACACCCCCAGTAGCCAGTACTTCGGTACTGGCATGAAAATACGGATTTTTTGTGTTATTAAAATTTACTGTTACAAAATGATAGAAATTATTATAAATTAAGGAATGTATCTCCCTCATGCAAAGCTCTGATTCCTTTCACGGATTTGGCTATACTTTTTGGACCTTATGGATTATAGCTCTTCATCTTTTATATAAGCTTTGGATTTCAAATATTTTGGCCACGAACATCACTGAAGAGACATGTATTGTCGAAATAAGAACATCTGGTGCAAGAAAATTGGTACCGTTAATTTTATTACTACAACTGGGTCGATGCCTCTGCTGGTGGACTATTTGTCCCCGAGGGTATCACCACCCCAGTAGCCAGTACTTCGGTCCTGGCATGAAAATACGGATTTTTTGTGTTATTAAAATTTACTGTTACAAAATGATAGAAATTATTATAAATTAAGGAATGTATCTCCCTCATGCAAAGCTCTGATTCCTTTCACGGATTTGGCTATACTTTTTGGACCTTATGGATTATAGCTCTTCATCTTTTATATAAGCTTTGGATTTCAAATATTTTGGCCACGAGCATCACTGAAGAGACATGTATTGTCGAAATAAGAACATCTGGTGCAAGAAAATTGGTACCGTTAATTTTATTGCAAGCTTCCAGATTGATGGTAAATCATTAAATTCCCAGATGTTATTCATGAGCTGGAAAAGAGCTTCCAGCGAGGAAAAAATCTGGATTATTGTCTTTAATTTCAGCATAGTGTTGCTGAATTAAAAGAGGATTTGTTTTATTTTTATTGTGTTCACGGAGATCAAATATCATTTTTGGTTTGGGAAGTTCCCATGGAGGACATTTGCAAATTTTAACTTGAGCAACAGATTTTAAATCAAAAGAAGCTAAATGTGGTTTTAAACGTATACCTAACGGAGGAATTATATTTTCATGTTTTGCAAAAATATCTTCATAAATCGGATTAAAAACACAGCTGTAGGCAGGATTATCTGAATAGGCTTTTAGTTTGACAGCATATTGAAGTCCAAGCTTCAAACGTCTGTTAGAGATTGATTGATTGATTGATTGATTGTTGGTTGCTTTACGCCGCATTAGCACAAAAAGGCTATATCGCGGCGAGAGCTAATTCGAATATTTTTACAATTTAAAGCATATTTTTAAAATAAGACAAAAGGTCCTTCAATACACTAAAATTCTTGACTAAAGCAAATTGATTATATACAAATAAAAATCAACAGTAAAATAACGTGATAAAAATTAAAATCGATTTAAATATAATAACATTTTTATATTTTATAATAAATTCCAATTTCTTTTAAAAAAGCAACAATATTTGTAAATGGAACATTATTAAATAAATCATACATATTATTGACATTGAAATGCTTCTTACGAATATCAGCAAAGTCAATACAATTAATTAAAACATGTTTAATAGTATACTTGCAGTTGCAAGGAACACATTGTGGTTCATCTTCATTTTTTAAAAGATACTCGTGTGTTATTCTAGTATGACCAATACGACATCTAGTAATAACACACTGATCTTTTCTGCACATAATATTATCAAAAGGTTTGCCTAAATTAGGTTTAATTTCATGCAATTTATTATCGTCTTTTTTACTCCATTTATTTTTCAATATATTAAAAACATATTCTCTAATATTAGATTTAAAATCAGTATATGGTATATCACAGTTAGATTGATTGTTGGTTGCTTTACGCCGCATTAGCACAAAAAGGCTATATCGCGGCGAGAGCTAATTCTAATATTTTACAATTTAAAGCATATTTTTAAAATAAGACAAAAAGTCCTTCAATATACTAAAATTCTAGACTAAAGCAAATTGATTATTTACAAATAAAAATCAATATGAGTAAAATAACGTGATAAAAATTAACAAGAGGCTCTCAAGAGCCTGAATCGCTCACCTTAATTCTTTTGGTTAAATCTCTCATCAATGATTATTTTGGCTTTTCAATTTATTTAAATGTTTTTTGGATCGTCCTATTTTCTTCAAAAGCCAAAAAAAATAATCATTTTCTCCTATGTTCTATTTTAGCCATAGGAGCTATGTTTCTTGACATACAAGGAAATAAAATATAAATTTATACTAGATACTCTGAAACTCATTTAGCCTAAGTTTGGCTGAAATTGATACAGCAGTTTCAAAAGAGAAATTTTTTTAAAGTAAGTCAACATGATGAACAAATTGTGAAAAAAGTCTTTAAAGGGCAATAACTCCTTAAGTGGTCAATTGACAATTTTGTTTATTTCTATCTATAATTATATTCAAGATAATAAACAAAAACAGCAAAATTTCCTTAAAATTACTAATTCAGGGGCAGCAACCCAACAACAGGTTGTTTGATTCATCTGAAAATTTCAGGGCAGATAGATCTTGACCTGATAAACAATATTACCCAACGTCAGATTTGCTCTAAATGCTTTGGTTTTTTAGTTATAAGCCAAAAACTGCATTTGACCCCTATCTTCTATTTTTAGCAATGGCGACCATGTTTGTTGATAGATCATAACTTCGGATACAATTTACAAACTAGATACCCTAAGGAACATTCAGTTAAAGTTTGAAAGTATTTGGCCCAGTAGTTTCAGAGGAGAAGATTTTTGTAAAAGATTACTAAGATTTACGAAAAATGGTTAAAAATTGACCATAAAGGGCAATAACTCCTAAAGGGGTCAACTGACCATTTCCGTCATGTTGACTTATTTGTAAATCTTACTTTGCTGAACATTATTGCTGTTTACAGTTTATCTCTATCTATAATAATATTCAAGATAATAACCAAAAACAGCAAAATTTCTTTAAAATTACCAATTCAGGGGCAGTAACCCAACAACAGGTTGTCTGATTCATCTGAAAATTTCAGGGCAGATAGATCTTGACCTGATAAACAATATAATCCCGTGTCAGATTTGCTCTAAATGCTTTGGTTTTTGAGTTATAAGCCAAAAACTGCATTTGACCCCTATGTTCTATTTTAAGCAATGGCGACCATGTTTGTTGATAGATCACAACTTCGGATACAATTTACAAACTAGATACCCTAAGGAACATTCAGTTAAAGTTTGGAAGTATTTGGCCTAGTAGTTTCAGAGGAGAAGATTTTTGTAAAAGATTACTAAGATTTACGAAAAATGGTTAAAAATTGACTATAAAGGGCAATAACTCCTAAAGGGGTCAACTGACCATTTTCGTAATGTTGACTTATTTATAAATCTTACTTTGCTGAACATTATTCCTGTTTACAGTTTATCTCTATCTATAATAATATTCAAGATAATAACCAAAAACTGCAAAATGTCCTTAAAATTATCAATTCAGGGGCAGCAACCCAACAACAGGTTGTCTGAGATATCTGAAAATTTCAGGGCAGATACATCTTGACCTGATAAACAATATTACCCCATGTCAGATTTGCTCTAAATGCTTTGGTTTTTGAGTTATAAGCCAAAAACTGCATTTGACCCCTATGTTCTATTTTTAGCAATGGCGACCATGTTTGTTGATAGATCAAAACTTCAGATACAATTTATAAATTAGATACCCTAAGGAACATTCAGTTAAAGTTTGAAAGTATTTGGCCCAGTAGTTTCAGAGGAGAAGATTCTTGAAATAGTTTACGACGACGACAGACGACGGACGACGACGGACGCCAAGTGATGGCATAAGCTCACTTGTCCCTTCGGGACAGGTGAGCTAAAAACGACTTAAATATAATAACATTTTTATATTCTATAATAAATTCTAATTTCTTTTAAAAATGCAACAATATTTGGAAATGGAACATTATTAAATAAATCATACATATTATTGACATTGAAATGCTTCTTACGAATATCAGCAAAGTCAATACAATTAATTAAAACATGTTTAATAGTATACTTGCAGTTGCAAGGTACACATTGTGGTTCATTTATCTTCATTTTTTAAAAGATACTCGTGTGTTATTCTAGTATGACCAATACGACATCTAGAAATAATACACTGATCTTTTCTGCACATAAAATTATTAAAAGGTTTACCTATATTAGGTTTAATTTCATGTAATTTATTATCATCTTTTTTACTCCATTCATTTTTTAAAATTGATTGATTGATTGTTGGTTGCTTTACGCCGCATTAGCACAAAAAGGCTATATCGCGGCGAGAGCCAATTCGAATATTTTTACAACTCAAAGCATATTTTTAAAATAACACAAAAAGTCCTTCAATATACTAAAATTCTAGACTAAAGCAAATTGATTATTTACAAATAAAAATCAATATGAGGAAAATAACGTGATAAAAATTAAAAACGACTTAAATGTAATAACATTTTTACATTCTATAATAAATTCCAATTTCTTTTAAAAATGCAACAATATTTATAAATGGAACATTATTAAATAAATCATACATATTATTGACATTAAAATGCTTCTTACGAATATCAGCAAAGTCAATACAATTGATTAAAACATGTTTAATAGTATACTTGCAGTTGCAAGGTACACATTGTGGTTCATCTTCATTTTTTAAAAGATACTCGTGTGTTATTCTAGTATGACCAATACGACATCTAGAAATAACACACTGATCTTTTCTGCACATAAAATTATTAAAAGGTTTACCTATATTAGGTTTAATTTCATGTAATTTATTATCATCTTTTTTACTCCATTCATTTTTTAAAATATTAAACACATATTCTCTAATATTAGATTTAAAATCAGTATATGGTATATCACAGTTAGATAAAGGGTCACCCAGGGCATGCTTTGCCTCAAGGTCTACAGCTGTGTTTCCAAGGATTCCAACATGACTCGGAACCCATAGAAATATTATTTCTTTCAGAAGAATTTTTAAATTCCTCATTACATATAAAATTTGGAGAATTGTTGGGTTTTTAATTTTAGTATTTTGTATAGCTTGTAAACATGAAAGTGAATCAGAACATATAATAAATTTGGATTTATCTGAAGAAGCAATAAATTTCAAAGCCAAAATTATTGCTTCTGCTTCAGCAGTAAAGATGGATGCATCAGATGGCAAACGGAGAGTTGCAGCTCTGTCCCTGAAGACAGCAGCAGATGCAACTCTGTCGCCATCTTTCGATCCATCAGTATAGACAGTTGAAAAATCTGGATAATTGGCTTTAATTTCAGCATAGTGTTGCTGAATTAAAAGAGGATTTGTTTTATTTTTATTGTGTTCACGGAGATCAAATATCATTTTTGGTTTGGGAAGTTCCCATGGAGGACATTTGCAAATTTTAACTTGAGCAACATATTTTAAATCAAAAGAAGCTAAATGTGGTTTTAAACGTATACCTAACGGAGGAATTTTATTTTCATGTTTTGCAAAAATATCTTCATAAATCGGATTAAAAACACAGCTGTAGGCAGGATTATCTGAATAGGCTTTTAGTTTGACAGCATATTGAAGTCCAAGCTTCAAACGTCTGTTAGAGAGTGAGTGCTCATCAGCCTCTACATACAGACTCTCAACTGGTGAGGTTTTAAATGCGCCAAGACAGAGACGCAAACCCTGGTGATGCACAACATCAAAAATCTGTATGTAGGACTTCCTTGCAGAGCCATACACTATAGAGCCATAATCTAGTTTAGATCTTACTAGAGATCTATATAAATTAAGTAAAATGTTGCGATCAGCACCCAAGTCAGTACTGCCGACAACTTTTAAAATATCTAATGCTTTTAAACATCTTGATTTTAACATTTTGATATGGGGTAGAAAGGTTAACTTTTTATCGAAAATTAACCCAAGAAATTTAGTTTCATCAACCATTTTAATTGGGTTGCCGTACAAAGTGAGTTCTGGATCAAGATGCAATTTCCTTTTGTTACAAAAATGCATCCCGACAGTTTTTGAAGTGGAAAATTTAAAACCATTTTCCGAGGCCCATTTTTCAATTCTTCCAAGACATAATTGTAATTGTCTTTCTATGTTATTCATATTTTTGCCTCTGTAACATATTAAAAAATCATCAACGTACAATGAACCTTCAATATTACTTTTTAAACTTCAACAAGGCTGTTGATTTTAAGACTAAATAGTGTAACAGATAAAAACTGCCCTGAGGGACACCCATCTCTTGATCATACAGATCAGACATGGTCGAATTCGCTCTAACATTAAATTATCTGTTAGAGAGAAAATTAGAAATAAAATTTGGCATATTGCCTTTCAACCCCATATCAAATAGATCTTTTTAAAATACCATATTTCCATGCAGTATCATAGGCCTTCTCAAGGTCGAAAAAGACCGACACCACATGTTCATTTTTCGCAAAACCATTACGGACAAATGATTCGAATCGAACAAGATGATCAAGAGTACTGCGGCCCTGTCGGAATCCACACTGGATATTGGTTAATAGCCCATTTGATTCCTTTTCAGATGTTAATAAATCATTGCCGTCTTTCAAATGTTTTACAGTGGCTTTAGAATTTTTACCTTTTATTTTATTTACCATATTCCAAACTTTTGTCATCGGAGTGCGAGATGTAATCCCCGAGACAATTTTTTTCCAGGATGTTCGCCGGGCTTGCCTACAAGTCCGCCGTGCCTTAGCGCGAAAAATACGGATATTACTCAAGTTTTCCGTCGTTGGTTGTTGATTGAACCGTCTTTCAGATTTTTTACGGTCACCTATGGCTTGATCACAAGCGTCATCAAACCATGGTTTGCTGGGATGTTTCGGATTTGCCGAGGTCTTAGGAATAGTTCTGTCAGCAATTGACGTTAAAACTGTATTAAAAGTTAAAATTGGATCTTGTACAGTCTCAAACATCTTTGACTGAAGTTCCGCTTGACAGAGATTCTCAAACAAGGACCAGTCCGCCTTGTCAAGTTTCCAACGTGGTACGCTCTGTTGGGCAGAAGTACTATTGGAAAGTGATCACTTCCACATAGATCATCATGAACACGCCATGAATAATCCAGAAGCAGAGAGGGATCGCAAATAGTGATATCAATAGAAGAATAAGACCCGTTTCCAGGATGAAGATACGTATTAGATCCATTATTAAAAATGCATAATCCTTCTTGAGAGACAAAGTCCTCAATGATCTTACCTTTGGCGTTTTGAGTCTTGCTACCCCATAATGGATTGTGAGCATTGAAGTCGCCCATAAGTATAAATGGTGAGGGTAATTGATCAGTGAGGTTTTTGAGTTTTGCTTTATCTATAATTGAATTGGGTGGAATATATATCGAACATAAAGTAATTGTTTTGTCTAATGAACAACGAATTGCAACTCCGCCTCGACCCCTACCCCGCGATCTCAAGCTTCAAAGAGCCAGTGGTGATAATGACACCCACAAAAAGTACCTAAAATCTGATGGATCAAGTCCCTCTCTCTCATATTGTCTATAAAGAATATTAATAAATTAACAACATCAAAAGGTCATCCTACTTTCACCAGTACCAACCATTGCGTAAAGTTTTCAGTATTTGATCATAACATGGAAGTAAACAAGTTAAGATTAAATTTGCAAATCAAAGAGTCTTAATATTTTTTTTTATTTTATTCAAAGACGATTTCATCCAAACAATTGGAAATGACCGATGCCTACTGACATCAATAGGCTTGATAAAAAAAAGAAAAGAATAACTGTGCAGAAGAAGTACCAACATTGTTTTGTCCTTTATTAGGTGCTTGAAAGGCAGCACTTTCCAAGTGAAGAGGATTTTTCCACATCAATAATAAAGTGCCTTAAGGAGGCAGGAATAAACTTCCTGATATGTGTAGAATCTTCATTAACAGGTAGAAAAGTTTTCATTAACAATGTCAAGTTCTGTTCCATTATAAGGTAATTAAAAATAGTGCCTGTGAGTTTTTAAAGGTAAATATTACATCCATTTTGCATTAGGATCTTAACATTTGAATAGCACAGTATTGCATTTAACGCTGGATTAATTGATTGATACATTGTTTGCTAAATCGTGGTGGAGGAAGTTGGGATGCCCACAGGGAACCAATGACAATCGGTAAGAAAACTTGCAATCCGAGTAAATTAATCCGAGTAATGATCAGGAATAAAACATTAAATGCCAGGAAAAACTCTTTAACGTCCACTTCTCACAACTATATTTAACAGGAAAGAACAAACAGACTATCAGCATTGCAGAATATTGTTCTGGAAGAATTTCTAGATGGTGCAGAAATTTCAGTATGTTTAATTATTTCATCTAATTTCATGCACATGTACACTTAATCCCCCCAAAAGTTATTACTTTTAAGTTAATTTATCCCATTATAAGTTTTCTAAAAATCTGGTAAGAATTGCACCTGTGACTTAAAGCTATATATCTTGGACTGTGCAGCCCCTAAATGGTCACTTGGTGAAATATTTACAATGCCAACCTTAAATGTTTTACCTCAATGACTGATGTCTCAAATTTTGTTGTAAAGGTGTTTTGTGGGCAAGATTGGTTTTAACAAAAAATGGCGGACCTAAAGTTGTTAATATGACATGCAAATTCATGGATCCAGAAACACCGGTAAAAGTTTCTCTTGCTAAATAATTATGGTCTACTAGGCCATATAATTGGCTGATACAATGACTGATTATATGCTCCATTAACCCTTCTGTGTATGAATATTGCCTTTAGCCTTAAATAACTTTGGAACAAACAAACCTAAACACTATAAAAAATCTCAAGTATTTGACTTGTATTCTTCTATCGCAACAACAGTATACAGTTTATAGTACTTTAATCCAAGCTTCAAAGAGCCAGTGGTGATAATGACACCCACAAAAAGTACCTAAAATCTGATGGATCAAGTCCCTCTCTCTCATATTGTCTATAAAGAATATTAATAAATTAACAACATCAAAAGGTCATCCTACTTTCACCAGTACCAACCATTGCGTAAAGTTTTCAGTATTTGATCATAACATGGAATTAAACAAGTTAAGATTAAGATTTGCAAATCAAAGAGTCTTAATATATTTTTTTTTATTCAAAGACGATTTCATCCAAACAATTGGAAATGACCGATGCCTACTGACATCAATAGGCTTGATAAAAAAAAAGAAAAGAATAACTGTGCAGAAGAAGTACCAACACAGAAGAAGTACCAACATTGTTTTGTCCTTTTTTAGGTGCTTGAAAGACAGCACTTTCCAAGTGAAGAGGATTTTTTCACATCAATAATAAAGTGCCTTAAGGAGACAGGAATAAACTTCCTGATATGTGTAGAATCTTCATTAACAGGTAGAAAAGTTTTCATTAACAATGTCAAGTTCTGTTCCATTATAAGGTAATTAAAATAGTGCCTGTGAGCTTTTAAAGGTAAATATTACATCCATTTTGCATTAGGATCTTAACATTTGAATAGCACAGTATTGCATTTAGCGCTGGATTAATTGATTGATACATTGTTTGCTAAATCGTGGTGGAGGAAGCAGGGATGCCACAGGGAACCAATGACCATCAGTAAGAAAACTTGCAATCCGAGTAAATTAATCCGAGTAAAGATCAGGAATAAAACATTAAATGCCAGGAAAAACTCTTTAACGTTCACTTCTCACAATTATATTTAACAGGAAAGAACAAACAGACTATCAGCATTGCAGAATATTGTTCTGGAAGAATTTCTAGATGGTGCAGAAATTTCAGTATGTTTAATTATTTCATCTAGTTTCATGCACATGTACACTTAATCCCCCAAAAAGTTATTACTTTTAAGTTAATTTATCCCATTATAAGTTTTCTAAAAATCTGGTAAGAATTGCACCTGTGACTTAAAGCTATATATCTTGGACTGTGCAGCCCCTAAATGGTCACTTGGTGAAATATTAACAATGCCAACCTTAAATGTTTTACCTCAATGACTGATGTCTCAAATTTTGTTGTATAGGTGTTTTGTGTGCAAGACTGATATTAACTAAAAATGGCGGACCTAAAGTTGTTAATATGACATGCAAATTCAGGGATCCAGAAACACCGGTAAAAGTTTCTCTTGCTAAATAATTATGGTCTACTAGGCCATATAATTGGCTGATAAAATGACTGATTATATGCTCCATTAACCCTTCTGTGTATGAATATTGCCTTTAGCCTTAAATAACTTTGGAACAAACAAACCTAAACACCATAAAAAAATCTCAAGTATTTGACTTGTATTCTTCTATCGCAACAACAGTATACAGTTTATAGTACTTTAATCCAAGCTTCAAAGAGCCAGTGGTGATAATGACACCCACAACAAGTACCTAAAATCTAATGGATCAAGTCCCTCTCTTTCATATTGTCTATAAAAAATATTAATAAATGAACAACATCAAAAGGTCATCCTACTTTCACCAGTACCAACCATTGCGTAAAGTTTTCAGTATTTGATCATAACATGGAAGTAAACAAGTTAAGATTAAGATTTGCAAATCAAAGAGTCTTAATATATTTTTTTCATTTCATTCAAAGACGATTTCATCCAAACAATTGGCAATGACCGATGCCTACTGACATCAATAGGCTTGATAAAATAAAAGAAGAAAAGAATAACTGTGCAGAAGAAGTACCAACATTGTTTTGTCCTTTTTTAGGTGCTTGAAAGACAGCACTTTCCAAGTGAAGAGGATTTTTCCACATCAATAATAAAGTGCCTTAAGAAAGCAGGAATAAACTTCCTGATATGTGTAGAATCTTCATTAACAGGTAGAAAAGTTTTCATTAACAATGTCAAGTTCTGTTCCATTATAAGGAAATTAAAAATAGTGCCTGTGAGCTTTTAACGGTAAATATTACATCCATTTTGCATTAGGATCTTAACATTTGAATAGCACAGTATTGCATTTAGCGCTGGATTAATTGATTGTTACATTGTTTGCTAAATCGTGGTGGAGGAAGCAGGGATGCCACAGGGAACTAATGACCATCAGTAAGAAAACTTGCAATCCGGTAAATTAATCCGAGTAAAGATCGGGAATAAAACATTAAATGCCAGGAAAAACTCTTTAACGTTCACTTCTCACAATTATATTTAACAGGAAAGAACAAACAGACTATCAGCATTGCAGAATATTGTTCTGGAAGAATTTCTAGATGGTGCAGAAATTTCAGTATGTTTAATTATTTCATCTAGTTTCATGCAACATGTACATCCCCAAAAAGTTATTACTTTTAAGTTAATTTATCCCATTATAAGTTTTCTAAAAATCTGTTAAGAATTGCACCTGTGACTTAAAGCTATATATCTTGGACTGTGCAGCCCCTAAATGGTCACTTGGTGAAATATTTACAATGCCAACCTTAAATGTTTTACCTCAATGACTGATGTCTCAAATTTTGTTGTATAGGTGTTTTGTGTGCAAGACTGATATTAACTAAAAATGGCGGACCTAAAGTTGTTAATATGACATGCAAATTCAGGGATCCAGAAACACCGGTAAAAGTTTCTCTTGCTAAATAATTATGGTCTACTAGGCCATATAATTGGCTGATAAAATGACTGATTATATGCTCCATTAACCCTTCTGTGTATGAATATTGCCTTTAGCCTTAAATAACTTTGGAACAAACAAACCTAAACACCATAAAAAAATCTCAAGTATTTGACTTGTATTCTTCTATCGCAACAACAGTATACAGGTTATAGTACTTTAATCCAAGCTTCAAAGAGCCAGTGGTGATAATGACACCCACAAAAAGTACCTAAAATCTAATGGATCAAGTCCCTCTCTTTCATATTGTCTATAAAAAATATTAATAAATGAACAACATCAAAAGGTCATCCTACTTTCACCAGTACCAACCATTGCGTAAAGTTTTCAGTATTTGATCATAACATGGAAGTAAACAAGTTAAGATTAAGATTTGCAAATCAAAGAGTCTTAATATATTTTTTTCATTTCATTCAAAGACGATTTCATCCAAACAATTGGCAATGACCGATGCCTACTGACATCAATAGGCTTGATAAAATAAAAGAAGAAAAGAATAACTGTGCAGAAGAAGTACCAACATTGTTTTGTCCTTTTTTAGGTGCTTGAAAGACAGCACTTTCCAAGTGAAGAGGATTTTTCCACATCAATAATAAAGTGCCTTAAGAAAGCAGGAATAAACTTCCTGATATGTGTAGAATCTTCATTAACAGGTAGAAAAGTTTTCATTAACAATGTCAAGTTCTGTTCCATTATAAGGAAATTAAAAATAGTGCCTGTGAGCTTTTAACGGTAAATATTACATCCATTTTGCATTAGGATCTTAACATTTGAATAGCACAGTATTGCATTTAGCGCTGGATTAATTGATTGTTACATTGTTTGCTAAATCGTGGTGGAGGAAGCAGGGATGCCACAGGGAACCAATGACCATCAGTAAGAAAACTTGCAATCCGAGTAAATTAATCCGAGTAAAGATCAGGAATAAAACATTAAATGCCAGGAAAAACTCTTTAACGTTCACTTCTCACAAATTATATTTAACAGGAAAGAACAAACAGACTATCAGCATTGCAGAATATTGTTCTGGAAGAATTTCTAGATGGTGCAGAAATTTCAGTATGTTTAATTATTTCATCTAGTTTCATGCACATGTACACTTAATCCCCAAAAAGTTATTACTTTTAAGTTAATTTATCCCATTATAAGTTTTCTAAAATCTGGTAAGAATTGCACCTGTGACTTAAAGCTATATATCTTGGACTGTGCAGCCCTAAATGGTCACTTGGTGAAATATTAACAATGCCAACCTTAAATGTTTTACCTCAATGACTGATGTCTCAAATTTTGTTGTATAGGTGTTTTGTGTGCAAGACTGATATTAACTAAAAATGGTCACTTGGTGAAATATTAACAATGCCAACCTTAAATGTTTTACCTCAATGACTGATGTCTCAAATTTTGTTGTATAGGTGTTTTGTGTGCAAGACTGATATTAACTAAAAATGGCGGACCTAAAGTTGTTAATATGACATGCAAATTCAGGGATCCAGAAACACCGGTAAAAGTTTCTCTTGCTAAATAATTATGGTCTACTAGGCCATATAATTGGCTGATAAAATGACTGATTATATGCTCCATTAACCCTTCTGTGTATGAATATTGCCTTTAGCCTTAAATAACTTTGGAACAAACAAACCTAAACACTATAAAAAATCTCAAGTATTTGACTTGTATTCTTCTATCGCAACAACAGTATACAGTTTATAGTACTTTAATCCAAGCTTCAAAGAGCCAGTGGTGATAATGACACCCACAAAAAGTACCTAAAATCTGATGGATCAAGTCCCTCTCTCTCATATTGTCTATAAAGAATATTAATAAATTAACAACATCAAAAGGTCATCCTACTTTCACCAGTACCAACCATTGCGTAAAGTTTTCAGTATTTGATCATAACATGGAATTAAACAAGTTAAGATTAAGATTTGCAAATCAAAGAGTCTTAATATATTTTTTTTTATTCAAAGACGATTTCATCCAAACAATTGGAAATGACCGATGCCTACTGACATCAATAGGCTTGATAAAAAAAAAGAAAAGAATAACTGTGCAGAAGAAGTACCAACACAGAAGAAGTACCAACATTGTTTTGTCCTTTTTTAGGTGCTTGAAAGACAGCACTTTCCAAGTGAAGAGGATTTTTTCACATCAATAATAAAGTGCCTTAAGGAGACAGGAATAAACTTCCTGATATGTGTAGAATCTTCATTAACAGGTAGAAAAGTTTTCATTAACAATGTCAAGTTCTGTTCCATTATAAGGTAATTAAAATAGTGCCTGTGAGCTTTTAAAGGTAAATATTACATCCATTTTGCATTAGGATCTTAACATTTGAATAGCACAGTATTGCATTTAGCGCTGGATTAATTGATTGATACATTGTTTGCTAAATCGTGGTGGAGGAAGCAGGGATGCCACAGGGAACCAATGACCATCAGTAAGAAAACTTGCAATCCGAGTAAATTAATCCGAGTAAAGATCAGGAATAAAACATTAAATGCCAGGAAAAACTCTTTAACGTTCACTTCTCACAATTATATTTAACAGGAAAGAACAAACAGACTATCAGCATTGCAGAATATTGTTCTGGAAGAATTTCTAGATGGTGCAGAAATTTCAGTATGTTTAATTATTTCATCTAGTTTCATGCACATGTACACTTAATCCCCCAAAAAGTTATTACTTTTAAGTTAATTTATCCCATTATAAGTTTTCTAAAAATCTGGTAAGAATTGCACCTGTGACTTAAAGCTATATATCTTGGACTGTGCAGCCCCTAAATGGTCACTTGGTGAAATATTAACAATGCCAACCTTAAATGTTTTACCTCAATGACTGATGTCTCAAATTTTGTTGTATAGGTGTTTTGTGTGCAAGACTGATATTAACTAAAAATGGTCACTTGGTGAAATATTAACAATGCCAACCTTAAATGTTTTACCTCAATGACTGATGTCTCAAATTTTGTTGTATAGGTGTTTTGTGTGCAAGACTGATATTAACTAAAAATGGCGGACCTAAAGTTGTTAATATGACATGCAAATTCAGGGATCCAGAAACACCGGTAAAAGTTTCTCTTGCTAAATAATTATGGTCTACTAGGCCATATAATTGGCTGATAAAATGACTGATTATATGCTCCATTAACCCTTCTGTGTATGAATATTGCCTTTAGCCTTAAATAACTTTGGAACAAACAAACCTAAACAGCATAAACAAATCTCAAGTATTTGACTTGTATTCTTCTATCGCAACAACAGTATAACAGTTTATAGTACTTTAATCCAAGCTTCAAAGAGCCAGTGGTGATAATGACACCCACAAAAAGTACCTAAAATCTAATGGATCAAGTCCCTCTTTCATATTGTCTATAAAAATATTAATAAATGAACAACATCAAAAGGTCATCCTACTTTCACCAGTACCAACCATTGCGTAAAGTTTTCAGTATTTGATCATAACATGGAATTAAACAAGTTAAGATTAAGATTTGCAAATCAAAGAGTCTTAATATATTTTTTTATTTCATTCAAAGACGATTTCATCCAAACAATTGGCAATGACCGATGCCTACTGACATCAATAGGCTTGATAAAATAAAAGAAGAAAAGAATAACTGTGCAGAAGAAGAAAGTACCAACATTGTTTTGTCCTTTTTTAGGTGCTTGAAAGACAGCACTTTCCAAGTGAAGAGGATTTTTCCACATCAATAATAAAGTGCCTTAAGAAAGCAGGAATAAACTTCCTGATATGTGTAGAATCTTCATTAACAGGTAGAAAAGTTTTCATTAACAATGTCAAGTTCTGTTCCATTATAAGGAAATTAAAAATAGTGCCTGTGAGCTTTTAACGGTAAATATTACATCCATTTTGCATTAGGATCTTAACATTTGAATAGCACAGTATTGCATTTAGCGCTGGATTAATTGATTGTACATTGTTTGCTAAATCGTGGTGGAGGAAGCAGGGATGCCACAGGGAACCAATGACCATCAGTAAGAAAACTTGCAATCCGAGTAAATTAATCCGAGTAAAGATCAGGAATAAAACATTAAATGCCAGGAAAAACTCTTTAACGTTCACTTCTCACAATTATATTTAACAGGAAAGAACAAACAGACTATCAGCATTGCAGAATATTGTTCTGGAAGAATTTCTAGATGGTGCAGAAATTTCAGTATGTTTAATTATTTCATCTAGTTTCATGCACATGTACACTTAATCCCCCAAAAAGTTATTACTTTTAAGTTAATTTATCCCATTATAAGTTTTCTAAAAATCTGGTAAGAATTGCACCTGTGACTTAAAGCTATATATCTTGGACTGTGCAGCCCCTAAATGGTCACTTGGTGAAATATTTACAATGCCAACCTTAAATGTTTTACCTCAATGACTGATGTCTCAAATTTTGTTGTATAGGTGTTTTGTGTGCAAGACTGATATTAACTAAAAATGGTCACTTGGTGAAATATTAACAATGCCAACCTTAAATGTTTTACCTCAATGACTGATGTCTCAAATTTTGTTGTATAGGTGTTTTGTGTGCAAGACTGATATTAACTAAAAATGGCGGACCTAAAGTTGTTAATATGACATGCAAATTTAGGGATCCAGAAACACCGGTAAAAGTTTCTCTTGCTAAATAATTATGGTCTACTAGGCCATATAATTGGCTGATAAAATGACTGATTATATGCTCCATTAACCCTTCTGTGTATGAATATTGCCTTTAGCCTTAAATAACTTTGGAACAAACAAACCTAAACAGCATAACAGCATAAACAAATCTCAAGTATTTGACTTGTATTCTTCTATCGCAACAACAGTATACAGTTTATAGTACTTTAATCCAAGCTTCAAAGAGCCAGTGGTGATAATGACACCCACAAAAAGTACCTAAAATCTAATGGATCAAGTCCCTCTCTTTCATATTGTCTATAAAAAATATTAATAAATGAACAACATCAAAAGGTCATCCTACTTTCACCAGTACCAACCATTGCGTAAAGTTTTCAGTATTTGATCATAACATGGAAGTAAACAAGTTAAGATTAAGATTTGCAAATCAAAGAGTCTTAATATATTTTTTTCATTTCATTCAAAGACGATTTCATCCAAACAATTGGCAATGACCGATGCCTACTGACATCAATAGGCTTGATAAAATAAAAGAAAAAGAATAACTGTGCAGAAGAAGTACCAACATTGTTTTGTCCTTTTTTAGGTGCTTGAAAGACAGCACTTTCCAAGTGAAGAGGATTTTTCCACATCAATAATAAAGTGCCTTAAGAAAGCAGGAATAAACTTCCTGATATGTGTAGAATCTTCATTAACAGGTAGAAAAGTTTTCATTAACAATGTCAAGTTCTGTTCCATTATAAGGAAATTAAAAATAGTGCCTGTGAGCTTTTAACGGTAAATATTACATCCATTTTGCATTAGGATCTTAACATTTGAATAGCACAGTATTGCATTTAGCGCTGGATTAATTGATTGTTACATTGTTTGCTAAATCGTGGTGGAGGAAGCAGGGATGCCACAGGGAACCAATGACCATCAGTAAGAAAACTTGCAATCCGAGTAAATTAATCCGAGTAAAGATCAGGAATAAAACATTAAATGCCAGGAAAAACTCTTAACGTTCACTTCTCACAATTATATTAACAGGAAAGAACAAACAGACTATCAGCATTGCAGAATATTGTTCTGGAAGAATTTCTAGATGGTGCAGAAATTTCAGTATGTTTAATTATTTCATCTAGTTTCATGCACATGTACACTTAATCCCCCAAAAAGTTATTACTTTTAAGTTAATTTATCCCATTATAAGTTTTCTAAAATCTGGTAAGAATTGCACCTGTGACTTAAAGCTATATATCTTGGACTGTGCAGCCCCTAAATGGTCACTTGGTGAAATATTAACAATGCCAACCTTAAATGTTTTACCTCAATGACTGATGTCTCAAATTTTGTTGTATAGGTGTTGTGTGTGCAAGACTGATATTAACTAAAAATGGTCACTTGGTGAAATATTAACAATGCCAACCTTAAATGTTTTACCTCAATGACTGATGTCTCAAATTTTGTTGTATAGGTGTTTTGTGTGCAAGACTGATATTAACTAAAAATGGCGGACCTAAAGTTGTTAATATGACATGCAAATTCAGGGATCCAGAAACACCGGTAAAAGTTTCTCTTGCTAAATAATTATGGTCTACTAGGCCATATAATTGGCTGATAAAATGACTGATTATATGCTCCATTAACCCTTCTGTGTATGAATATTGCCTTTAGCCTTAAATAACTTTGGAACAAACAAACCTAAACAGCATAAACAAATCTCAAGTATTTGACTTGTATTCTTCTATCGCAACAACAGTATACAGTTTATAGTACTTTAATCCAAGCTTCAAAGAGCCAGTGGTGATAATGACACCCACAAAAGTACCTAAAATCTAATGGATCAAGTCCCTCTCTTTCATATTGTCTATAAAAAATATTAATAAATGAACAACATCAAAAGGTCATCCTACTTTCACCAGTACCAACCATTGCGTAAAGTTTTCAGTATTTGATCATAACATGGAAGTAAACAAGTTAAGATTAAGATTTGCAAATCAAAGAGTCTTAATATATTTTTTTCATTTCATTCAAAGACGATTTCATCCAAACAATTGGCAATGACCGATGCCTACTGACATCAATAGGCTTGATAAAATAAAAGAAGAAAAGAATAACTGTGCAGAAGAAGTACCAACATTGTTTTGTCCTTTTTTAGGTGCTTGAAAGACAGCACTTTCCAAGTGAAGAGGATTTTTCCACATCAATAATAAAGTGCCTTAAGAAAGCAGGAATAAACTTCCTGATATGTGTAGAATCTTCATTAACAGGTAGAAAAGTTTTCATTAACAATGTCAAGTTCTGTTCCATTATAAGGAAATTAAAAATAGTGCCTGTGAGCTTTTAACGGTAAATATTACATCCATTTTGCATTAGGGTCTTAACATTTGAATAGCACAGTATTGCATTTAGCGCTGGATTAATTGATTGTTACATTGTTTGCTAAATCGTGGTGGAGGAAGCAGGGATGCCACAGGGAACCAATGACCATCAGTAAGAAAACTTGCAATCCGAGTAAATTAATCCGAGTAAAGATCAGGAATAAAACATTAAATGCCAGGAAAAAACTCTTTAACGTTCACTTCTCACAATTATATTAACAGGAAAGAACAAACAGACTATCAGCATTGCAGAATATTGTTCTGGAAGAATTTCTAGATGGTGCAGAAATTTCAGTATGTTTAATTATTTCATCTAGTTTCATGCACATGTACACTTAATCCCCCAAAAAGTTATTACTTTTAAGTTAATTTATCCCATTATAAGTTTTCTAAAAATCTGGTAAGAATTGCACCTGTGACTTAAAGCTATATATCTTGGACTGTGCAGCCCCTAAATGGTCACTTGGTGAAATATTTACAATGCCAACCTTAAATGTTTTACCTCAATGACTGATGTCTCAAATTTTGTTGTATAGGTGTTTTGTGTGCAAGACTGATATTAACTAAAAATGGCGGACCTAAAGTTGTTAATATGACATGCAAATTCAGGGATCCAGAAACACCGGTAAAAGTTTCTCTTGCTAAATAATTATGGTCTACTAGGCCATATAATTGGCTGATAAAATGACTGATTATATGCTCCATTAACCCTTCTGTGTATGAATATTGCCTTTAGCCTTAAATAACTTTGGAACAAACAAACCTAAACACCATACAAAAATCTCAAGTATTTGACTTGTATTCTTCTATCGCAACAACAGTATACAGTTTATAGTACTTTAATCCAAGCTTCAAAGAGCCAGTGGTGATAATGACACCCACAAAAAGTACCTAAAATCTAATGGATCAAGTCCCTCTCTTTCATATTGTCTATAAAAAATATTAATAAATGAACAACATCAAAAGGTCATCCTACTTTCACCAGTACCAACCATTGCGTAAAGTTTTCAGTATTTGATCATAACATGGAAGTAAACAAGTTAAGATTAAGATTTGCAAATCAAAGAGTCTTAATATATTTTTTTCATTTCATTCAAAGACGATTTCATCCAAACAATTGGCAATGACCGATGCCTACTGACATCAATAGGCTTGATAAAATAAAAGAAGAAAAGAATAACTGTGCAGAAGAAGTACCAACATTGTTTTGTCCTTTTTTAGGTGCTTGAAAGACAGCACTTTCCAAGTGAAGAGGATTTTTCCACATCAATAATAAAGTGCCTTAAGAAAGCAGGAATAAACTTCCTGATATGTGTAGAATCTTCATTAACAGGTAGAAAAGTTTTCATTAACAATGTCAAGTTCTGTTCCATTATAAGGAAATTAAAAATAGTGCCTGTGAGCTTTTAACGGTAAATATTACATCCATTTTGCATTAGGGTCTTAACATTTGAATAGCACAGTATTGCATTTAGCGCTGGATTAATTGATTGTTACATTGTTTGCTAAATCGTGGTGGAGGAAGCAGGGATGCCACAGGGAACCAATGACCATCAGTAAGAAAACTTGCAATCCGAGTAAATTAATCCGAGTAAAGATCAGGAATAAAACATTAAATGCCAGGAAAAACTCTTTAACGTTCACTTCTCACAATTATATTTAACAGGAAAGAACAAACAGACTATCAGCATTGCAGAATATTGTTTCTGGAAGAATTTCTAGATGGTGCAGAAATTTCAGTATGTTTAATTATTTCATCTAGTTTCATGCACATGTACACTTAATCCCCCAAAAAGTTATTACTTTTAAGTTAATTTATCCCATTATAAGTTTTCTAAAAATCTGGTAAGAATTGCACCTGTGACTTAAAGCTATATATCTTGGACTGTGCAGCCCCTAAATGGTCACTTGGTGAAATATTTACAATGCCAACCTTAAATGTTTTACCTCAATGACTGATGTCTCAAATTTTGTTGTATAGGTGTTTTGTGTGCAAGACTGATATTAACTAAAAATGGCGGACCTAAAGTTGTTAATATGACATGCAAATTCAGGGATCCAGAAACACCGGTAAAAGTTTCTCTTGCTAAATAATTATGGTCTACTAGGCCATATAATTGGCTGATAAAATGACTGATTATATGCTCCATTAACCCTTCTGTGTATGAATATTGCCTTTAGCCTTAAATAACTTTGGAACAAACAAACCTAAACACCATACAAAAATCTCAAGTATTTGACTTGTATTCTTCTATCGCAACAACAGTATACAGTTTATAGTACTTTAATCCAAGCTTCAAAGAGCCAGTGGTGATAATGACACCCACAAAAAGTACCTAAAATCTAATGGATCAAGTCCCTCTCTTTCATATTGTCTATAAAAAATATTAATAAATGAACAACATCAAAAGGTCATCCTACTTTCACCAGTACCAACCATTGCGTAAAGTTTTCAGTATTTGATCATAACATGGAAGTAAACAAGTTAAGATTAAGATTTGCAAATCAAAGAGTCTTAATATATTTTTTTCATTTCATTCAAAGACGATTTCATCCAAACAATTGGCAATGACCGATGCCTACTGACATCAATAGGCTTGATAAAATAAAAGAAGAAAAGAATAACTGTGCAGAAGAAGTACCAACATTGTTTTGTCCTTTTTTAGGTGCTTGAAAGACAGCACTTTCCAAGTGAAGAGGATTTTTCCACATCAATAATAAAGTGCCTTAAGAAAGCAGGAATAAACTTCCTGATATGTGTAGAATCTTCATTAACAGGTAGAAAAGTTTTCATTAACAATGTCAAGTTCTGTTCCATTATAAGGAAATTAAAAAGAGTGCCTGTGAGCTTTTAACGGTAAATATTACATCCATTTTGCTTTAGGATCTTAACATTTGAATAGCACAGTATTGCATTTAGCGCTGGATTAATTGATTGATACATTGTTTGCTAAATCGTGGTTGAGGAAGCAGGGATGCCACAGGGAACCAATGACCATCAGTAAGAAAACTTGCAATCCGAGTAAATTAATCCGAGTAAAGATCAGGAATAAAACATTAAATGCCAGGAAAAACTCTTTAACGTTCACTTCTCACAATTATATTTAACAGGAAAGAACAAACAGACTATCAGCATTGCAGAATATTGTTCTGGAAGAATTTCTAGATGGTGCAGAAATTTCAGTATGTTTAATTATTTCATCTAGTTTCATGCACATGTACACTTAATCCCCCAAAAAGTTATTACTTTTAAGTTAATTTATCCCATTATAAGTTTTCTAAAAATCTGGTAAGAATTGCACCTGTGACTTAAAGCTATATATCTTGGACTGTGCAGCCCCTAAATGGTCACTTGGTGAAATATTTACAATGCCAACCTTAAATGTGTTACCTCAATGACTGATGTCTCAAATTTTGTTGTAAAGGTGTTTTGTGTGCAAGATTGGTTTTAACAAAAAATGGCGGACCTAAAGTTGTTAATATGACATGCAAATTGAGGGATCCAGATGCTTCTTACGAATATCAGCAAATTCAATACAATTAAAACATGTTTAATAGTATACTTGCAGTTACAAGGTATACATTGTGGTTCTACTTCATTTTTTAAATTGATTGATTGTTGGTTGCTTTACGCCGCATTAGCACAAAAAGGCTATATCGCGGCGAGAGCTAATTCGAATATTTTTACAATTTAAAGCATATTTTTAAAATAAGACAAAAAGCCCTTCAATATACTAAATTTTTTGACTAAAGCAAATTGATTATTTTAAAAGATATTCGTGTGTTATTCTAGTATGACCAATACGACATCTAGAAATAACACACTGATCTTTTCTGCACATAAACTTATTGAAAGGTTTACCTAAATTAGGTTTAATTTCATGTAATTTATTACCATCTTTTTTACTCCATTCATTTTCAATATATAAAAAACATATTCTCTAATATTAGATTTTATATCAGTATATGGTATATCACAGTTAGATAAAGGGTTAACCAGGGCATTCTTCGCCTCAAGGTCTACAGCTGTGTTTTCAAGGATTCCAACATGGCTCGGCACCCATAGAAATATTATTTCTTTAAGAAGAATTTTTAAATTCCTCATTACATATAAAATTTTGAGAATGGTTGGGTTTTTAATTTTAGTATTTTGTATAGCTTGTAAGCATGAAAGTGAATCAGACATATAATAAATTTGGATTTATCGGAAGAAGCAATAAATTTCAAAGCCCAAATTATTGCTTCTGCTTCAGCAATAAAGATAGATGCATCAGATGGCAAAGGGAGAGTTGCAGCTCTGTCCTTGAAGACAGCAGCAGATGCAACTCTGTCACCATATTTTGATCCATCAGTATAGACAGTTGAAAAATCTAAATAATTGGCTATAATTTCAGCATAGTGTTGCTGAATTAAAGGGGATTTGTTTTATTTTTATTGTGTTCACGGAGATCAAATATCATTTTTGGTTTGGGAAGTTCCCATGGAGGACATTTGCAAGTTTTAACTTGAGCAACAGATTTTAAATCAAAAGAAGGTAAATGTGGTTTTTAACGTATACATAACGGAGGAATTTTATTTTCATGTTTTGCAAAATTATCTTCATAAATCGGATTAAAAACACAGCTGTGGGCAGGATTATCTAAATAGGCTTTTAGTTTGACAGCATATTGAAGTCCAAGCTTCAAACGTCTGTTAGAGAGCGAGTGCTCATCAGCCTCTACATACAGACTCTCAACTGGTGAGGTTTTAAATGCGCCAAGCCAGAGACGCAAACCCTGGTGATGCACAACATCGAGAATCTGTATGTAGGACTTCCTTGCAGAGACATACACGATAGAGCCATAATCTAGTTTAGATCTAACTAGAGATCTATCTAAATTAAGTAAAATGTTGCGATCAGCACCCCAGTCAGTAGGCCGACAACTTTTAAAAATATCCAATGCTTTTAAATATCTCGATTTTAACATTTTGATATGGGGTAGAAAGGTTAACTTTTTATCGAAAATAACCCAAGAAATTTGGTTTCATCAACCATTTTAATTGGGTTGCCGTACAAAGTGAGTTGTGGATCAAGCTGCAATTTCCTTTTGTTACAAAAATGCATCCCGACCGTTTTTGACGTGGAAAATTTAAAACCATTTTCCGAGGCCAATTTTTCAATTCTTCCAAGACATAATTGTAATTGTCTTTCTATGTTATTCATATTTTTGCCTCTGTAACATATTAAAAAATCAGGTATATAAGAAGGTATGTGTGAATAAAAATGTGAGATCTGACTTATTTTGTTTATTGTGCTATTGCTAATTCACTAGAATAGAATTGTCTCCTTTTTTTCCATTTTCATTTTTTATTTTTTATATAATCAATAAATACGATCAGAGACATATAATACATTATTATCTGTGTCAAATTTTTAATCAAACAGATATACAGTAACGTTTTTTTCCAGCTTTTGATAATTTCTTTAAAAATAGATATATTTTCAATATTGTCTTTTAATATTGTCTTTATGCTACTATTTTACAGATAGATAAGAAGAAGGAAAGATAGCAAAATTTTGCTCAGATAAGAATGTCACACTTATTGTATCAAATAAAGAAAAATACTTCTCTGCAGGTATATAAGAAGGTATGTGTGAATCAAAATGTGAGATCTGACTTATTTGTTTATTGTGCTATTGCTAATTCACTAGAATAGAATTATCTCCTCTTTCCCATTTCCATTTTTATTTTTTTTTTATATAATCAATAAATATGATCAGAGACATATAATACATTATTATTTTATTACAGTATTACATGTCTCTGATACAATATAACGAGATATGCAAATCATTGAGGGGGCAATAGGGGTCCAACATGTTAACAACAAATTCAACAAGAAGTAATTGTAGCAGGATGCTGTTACTAAGTCTCCCAAACATTAAGCTCCCATAATTCGCCATTCCTTGATAGGGAAACCGCTAATACCGGTTATTCTGAAGGTGGGGTCTTAGTAGAAGCCAGTTTTAGATAGGCTAGCAAAGCTGAAAAGGGACCATGTTTTGACCGACTACTCTTTAGAAGAACTAAGTTTGGAGTTCGAGGGTCTAACAGGGGAAACAGTAAATGATGTAATGGTGCTCACAGGGAAAGAGATTATTTTGGAAAATGTCCGAATGCTGTTGCATTTTTCAATACTGCAGGCCCAGGCCAATCTAGTTGGTGCCCCTAAAGGGAAGGCTTTACGTGAATCGTCTAACGCACCACCAGGATCTTCAAGTAGCGGTTTGACTGAGGGAGTTTCTTTCTTAGCAACAACTTCATCTACGAGTACAAGTACTAGAGATGGTGTATTGATAGCTAGCACATGGTTGGCTAACACTAGTGTTTCATTAACAAGTGCAGGAAGTGCGGTGTCGTGCAGTAGACTATTAACAGACACAAGCAATGTTTCTGGTATGTTTGATAATTAGGGTTTTTGTCAGGAATTTTTAGGTTCGTGCGTGGATGATAAATTAATGACAAGGAATTCATCCTTACCGTAATGGCTGTTATATGGTAGTGATACATATCAGTATACTCGGTTTATTGTTATTTATTATTTTAATACTTGTTTATTACAGGTACACGCATTAAAACTTTTCATGCACTTGTATATCATTTTATTCTACTATATTAATAATAGTGCTGTGCAAGTCCATGGTGAATACTTCACTTTTTTGTAAAATTCAATTTTTCTTATAGAATGGATTTGAGTAGGCATTCGTATTTTCCAGCAAAAGATGTTTGATCATCCATGCAGTTATGGTTCCTTGAGATTGCAAACGTTCTTGAGATATTCTTCCACATGCATGTTGGTGAATTTTTGCTTATATGTTATTGTGTATACATTAAACAAAACGTTTTGATATTATTAATTTATCTTCTTTAAAACGCATTTGATGAGTTTTCTTTGAAGAAATGAATTTATCACGAGCGATAAGGAATGTTAGCACTTGAAGATGTCTACATATTCATCTTGTTTAAAGATCGGTTAAAAACCCAAAACGAATATTACGTAATGAAATCTAGGCGATACCAATACATCGGAATGCCCTCAGTCATCCGCATTTAAAATAAGATATTTAGCATCTATACATCATTATTTGTACATCGTATATAAATCTTTAATTTGGCATTAAATTAAGAAAGATCATAGCATAGGGCACATGTTTTCTAAGTTTCGAGCTGATTGGACTTCAACTTCATCAAAAACTTTAACCTGAAGCGGGACAGACGGACGAATGGACGCACAGACCAGAAAACATAATGCCCCTCTACTATCGTAGGTGGGGCATAAACAATTCTGATTTGAAATAAATCTTTTCACAGATTTATTTGCTTACCTGATTAAATGCTTCAATTGTCAGTTTTTACTTATATATTAACAGGTTTACCTTATTTCTGTACAAAATTTTTGCTTTCAATGATGAAGAATCAGAGAAAGTCATAGCTTTAGATGCGCTAGAATGCACAAAATAAAGAGCAGAAAAGATGGTTAGAGAAAGGCACACGAAATAAATTTGATACACAAGATTGACACAGAAAGGTATTAGTTTACGCACATTTAAAATCAAAGCTGACAGCTTAATATATATATATTTTTTTTGGAACAGCAACTTAGTTACAAATCAATTTCCTTCTAAGATCATAATTTAAGGTTTGTTGACATCTGCCAACAGTTTAAAATATGAAGAGTTAAACGTGTATACATGTAACTTAAATTTGATGTGAATGTTATATCTTCGAGGTTAGGAACACCCACATGTGAACGCTGCGAGACAATATTAGTAAGGTACTGGCCCAATCTATATTGTTTGCAGCTGTCAATTTCTTAATAACAATGCTTGAGCAAATGTTTGAAAAAAAAACCCAACATGTTTTCAAAAGTAGTTCGTTTAAATAAAAGGAAAGGATAGTTACAACTATCTCAAAAAAGATAATTAACCCCGCCGCATGTTTGCGCCTGTCCTAAGTCAGGAGCCTCTGGCCTTGTAGGATTTTTAATTTTAGTTTCTTGTGTATATCTCGGAGTTTGGTATGACGTTCAATATCACTGAACTAGTATACCATATATGTTTAGGGACCCTCTGAAGGACGCCTCCGGGTGCAGGAGTTTCTCGCTTCATTGACGACCCAGTGGGGGCTTTCGGCTGTTGTCTGCTCTTTTGTCGGGTTGTTGTCTCTTTGACACATTCACCATATTCATTCTCCATTTTATTATCGTCTTAATTTGACTTATTTAAAGTAAGTTCATATGGGTGAAATTAAAATTTCGGCAGTATATTTAATTTGATTCTATAACGAAACAATATCATCATGATAACGATATGTACATGAAAATAATATTAGGAAATCTGGACACAAACAGGACCATGTAACACTGGCCAAGTCAGATGTTACAAAAAATCATTATATGCATACAGACAACGTTGGCGCATTAGCCAAATGAACGACCAGAATTCAAAAACAATGCATTGACGGGATGTAGAGGTACAGATCCATGTTAAATGGATATTACCATAGAAAAAACTTCAAAAGCTGTTTTCTAATGGTAAATACAATTCATTATTAATGTATTTTGTTTGAACGTCATTTTTGTGGAGGCCATTTTTGATTGGTGATGGAAGGTAGAATGCCCGGAGAAAACCACCGACCTACGGTAGAAAAACTGAAAATCCTAGTCAATTAAGATTGGAGTCGAGTGCACATGCACACACGGCTCAGTGTTGACTGGCTTGTGACTTCAGAAGTCACTACTTAAGACTGCTCGCCCCCGGTGCTTCAAGACAAGTAAAAGAATACTATCACACGTTATGAAGATCATAAACAATGTCAGTACCAAGAACCTACACTTCACAATAATCGTGTATTATTTGTGGAGTTAATACGGATTATTTATAAACAAGGTCTTGGTACCTTCTGGCTATTTTTTAAGGAAAAGAATCATCAACTTTCTATTCAGACCCACAAGACAATGGTAAATGCTTAGTAATCAAAACATAAAATGTCAAAATGAGCCAATCTAAATGCAACCAGTACAGTATTGAACTAATGAAACTATAACACGGAGTTCACAAATATTACCTGTACAGGTAAAATTTACCTGATAATGATTTGCTATTCATAAAAAAAACCGGTTGACATCTAATCTTGAACTTCATACGAAATATTTTAAAAGAAAGCTCAATTATGAAAATAATCATTAATAGCAAAGATACAAAAAAAAAAAAGAAAAGATAATTATAGGTTAGACAATACTTTGTCATGTTTTATGAAGATTTAAGGTTCATTTTTTTAGAAAATGTATTGGTTTACAAGTTTGACTTATTTTCATTTATCTAAGTGAACGAATATCAAAGGTACAACTTAGAAATTGGACACATGTTTATATGACAAATAAACATTAGCTTGTACTGCATTACATGTACCAGTGCTCGTCCTTACCAATTTTAAACAAATTAAGTCATCTCGCAGACCTCAAGATTTTTTGGAAAATTTTGTGTTCACCCCAAAAACCCGTTTTGTCCACAACATCAAATTTCAAGTTTAATTACAATTTTCACAGTGTGTATATGTTAAGTATGTTTAAATGAAAATATGTTTCCATAGTTTAAGACTTTATTCATTTTAGGTTGAGAAAAACAGGTAGAGTTCAGATGTTTCTGTAGTGTCCTATATTTTGACTTAAGTGGAACCTTAAGCCCCCAGCTTCGTAAAACATGCCTAAGTATTGTCTGACCAATTCATAACATGATACTATCATAATTAAAGGTTTCTCAAATAGACAAGGGTTCGGTTAAGTATTGGGGTAAAGTAGATATAAAACCCGAAGTCATTTAAGAAAATTTTACCTGATAAAATTCATTCTCTTGCCATGTTTAAAAGTTTTTGTCAATGTTTGTTTTTCTTTTTCGTTCTCCCCGAATCAAGTTAATATTTCGTCCAATTATACACAATATGACAATTCCTTACTCACAGAACTACAGTTCAGCAAAGAATGACAGGATAATTCACCTGGTCTATTCTCGCGTGATCTCATTTAAGATATTCATTCTTTCATTCATTCATATCTTTATTTCCTCTTTACAGAGATTCCAAGAATTACATAATCATGAACAATACATTAAAACATTAATAACAGAATATATAAATGATAAAGTTGTGAGCAATACGCAATATTTACATATAAATGAAAATGATCAGTTCAAGAGCAAAAGAGTGTATATCGCGTGCTGCCGATATTACATGTGCTAGCATTATACTATATTGTTCAATTGACGATTGTATTCGGATGCAGATGTAGCAAAGTCGCTTGAATGACTCTAAGTCGAAATCACTGAGCATAGTTGAAGGGTTTTTTCCTAGACAGATTGTATATAAAGATTCATCATCACACTCACTTAGTTCAACATAGAGGTCGAGACAAAAGTTTTCTCTGATTAAGTCCATCCAAGTGCTGTGCCTATTTGATGTACACGTACTGCCAAAGCATGCATGCACGAAAACGTCAGTGAACGGACGGTCGCAAATTTCACAAAATTTGAAAACATGGTTTGGAGCGGTAGATATAAGTTTTCCGATAAACAATGCAGTGCGAATTTCAGAGCTGTTCGAGGGGAATTTCCACACATGAGCTGCAGATACGGATTTATGAATATATTTGAACCTATTAAAGTCATTGTCCAAATTAATGCGAATCAGCCAGTCATTATCATGTTTTGATTCAACTGCATTTACAACAGAAAGTTTCTATTGCAGCTTATCAGGAAAGTTGTCATCACTAATATAGGTTATAAGCAATTCATATAGATTGTATTTACATATAATGTTTAATATGTCCGGAATAAATCCAATATGGTTTCGTCCATCTAACAGGCACGAAAAAAGTCTTTGTAACAAGATTTGTTTTGTAAGACAAGAGTTTTTCGTTTTACAAAGTTTTCCAAAGAAATATAGTTTACGTGTTTCAATGTCACAGGTTATATTACGTAGTCCAACCATGCTTTCACACATATCTGATCTTGTTGACGTCTTAAACTTTTGTACGTGTTTTACAACAAAATGCTGAAGTCTATTCAGTAATGTGATATCTTGGTTCTTCAGGTCACACCAAACTTCACAGCCATATAAAAAAGGAATTACTACTGACTAGTACAGTTTGACGAGAACTAAAGGATTCGTATTATCACCTCTTAAGTTGGCAATTGCAAAATAAGTGTTTCTACCCTTCCTACAAGCTTTTGTCGTTCGTGCAAGTGCGTTTAATTTTCCGTTTAGTTCAATGCCTAGATGAATATGACTGTCTTCAACAGGTACAGATTCTTGGTTAATTTTCCAGTCATAGTCTGTTTTTATAGAGGATTTTGAGAATTGAATAACATGATTTCTTTTCGTTGAACTGAAACCTCCATTTATTTGAATAGTTTGTACATATATCCAGCATGTGTTGTAAACGTTGTGGTGTTGTAGCAATACATGTAATATTGTCAGCAAGTGATGGTGCGCAAAATGTTTATACTATAAACACCAGTGACTCTTTTACATCTTTCTAATTCATTAATTTGTTCATTAATAAACACTAAGTATAAAAAACCAGACAATACCCCTCCTTGTCTAATACCTTCTTTGAATACAAAGTTATTTAATTTACATTTATTTACAACAACTGAACCTTGTGTTTTACTATATATATCATTACTCAGGGACCATGCTTTCCCTTTGACACCCAAATTGAATAATTTAAACATAAGTGCTTTGCGCCACACTGTATCAAAGGCCTTTCAACTGTCTAAAAACGCTACAAAAACTTTGCTATTTTGTTCTATGTTATGGTAAATTGTTCCAAGGAGACAAAAGGACGCAGTCAGACAACCAAGACCTTTTTTGAAATCCATGTTGGAAAGGATTCGGAAACGTCTCTGGTAATACGACAAATGTTTGCAGACGGATAAGTACTCAAACCTTAAAATTAACCAATACCATCAGCCTTTTGAAAACAGAAAGTACATACATCACGGCTGGTAATCTACACACGCAGAACATTTGGTTCTGCAATGAAAACCGTGAGAGGATTTCCCGGTTGTGCTTGAGTGGAGTAATTGTCACCGCTTCAAAAGGTATCCTACAAAATCAGTTGCCCCACGAGAAATTGCTTAAAAAAGTGACATTTCAATTTTGAAATGGTTCTAATAACAGACCTACAAGTTCAAATTTAGTTTTTTTTGGGGCAATGGGTATGAATGTTGTTTTTGGCGGCGTGTACGCTGTCCGGTGTTGATAGACGTCTTAATAATTCCAAAAACTACATTTTTCCATTAAGTCATGCGTGAGGGGATCGGTTCTGATTGAGGACATCGTGAATGCGTGAGGGGAAGTACAAATTATGTCTTTATATTCAAGCTATATGAGTCGTTGAAACTTACCTAAATTAGGCTACATTGTTCATTAAAAAACACATAATAATTATTATATAAACACATATTAATTAAACACATAATAATTATTATGTGTGCTTAAAAAAATTTATGAGATTGAATTATGAAATAAATTGTGGGAACCTAGGTTTAATAATATGTTTCACGAAGAATAAAAACAAAAAATGTTGTCAACGATAACCAAAAATACTGCAGAGATGTTGGGGAGTATCTCATTAATCTTGATTCGTCCTTTTCAAACCCTCAACAATGTCCAAAAACAGGTCGTTTAAAGGAAAACGTCCACTCTATACTAATGAAAAAAATCTTTCCCTTTTCCCTACGTCAAAGAGTTTTCTAAAGCACTTTAAAAAACTTTATATTCTTCCTCAAGGTCTTCCATGTGGTCTCTCTCGTGGTCTTCTACGCGGACTTCTTCGTTGTCTAATACATGCTCTTCCTTATGGTCTTCCTCGAGATTAGCTTGGCTTTCATCGATGTTCGTGAATCTGCCTTTTTTGTTTCAAAATGTCGTGAACAGATTACGTCTAATATATATAGGTGTTGAAGTTTTGATCGGCGATATACTTTTCTTAAATATATGTGGTGATCTCTGTGACGTATATTTGACGACAGGACTACTTCCAGAGGGTCTAGTTCGCTTCGAGGGCGGGAGTGACTTGTATCACCATGGCTATTTGTAGAGAGTCAATGTTAGTCCTCTTTTCCTTTTTCCTTTGAACAATGACATTTTTTTAAATTGAACAAACAATTAATAGTTTGATTTTATTGAATCAGTGATCAGTTTACATCTATTAAAGTATAAGGATAAATCTGTGCTTTTTAATCAGCATTGATCACATTTATTGAGTCAACAAAAGTCACAAAGCCAAAGATTAAAAAAAATATTTGTCCTTCCCCTCACGCATTCACGATGTCCTCAATCAGAACCGATCCCCTCACGCATGACTTAATGGAAAAATGTAGTTTTTGGAATTATTAAGACGTCTATCAACACCGGACAGCGTACACGCCGCCAAAAACAACATTCATACCCATTGCCCCAAAAAAAACTAAATTTGAACTTGTAGGTCTGTTATTAGAACCATTTCAAAATTGAAATGTCACTTTTTTAAGCAATTTCTCGTGGGGCAACTGATTTTGTAGGATACCTTTTGAAGCGGTGACAATTACTCCACTCAAGCACAACCGGAAAATCCTCTCACGGTTTTCATTGCAGAACCAAATGTTCTGCGTGTGTAGATTACCAGCCGTGTACATAAATTGGTTACGGGAGACGTTCTAAACGTGCAGCAAGGTGCAATTATTCAATGTTCCTGTTGAAAAGTGTCAGTGACTTTGAGATATAGACATGACGATCATATCATGATCGCATGTTAATCTCATTTATTAAAAATCTGTTATTTGAAATGATTTTTGCCTCAAATATTTTCAACCATACATCTCTTAACCCCCGATATATCCACATTGATGATACCAATAAGGAGAACTATCAAACTTCTAACAATACAATAAAGATGGCACTCATACCACATATTCTTATATCAAGTAATACGTATGCCTCTATTGTATTATGTATGACAATCTTGTAAATCTCCATCTCCAACAGCATTAGCCATTATCAGTACAAAAATAAGACAGATGTAAACGGGTAACTTAAAATGTAAGTTCTGAATCACTTAACTACATGTTCTTGTAGAAGAATAAAACATTACCTGTGTCTCACTCTGTCTTCTGAAAGTTGAGCACCATCACAGGAAGCAATACTAAAGTCTCATATATTAATGACATGATCATGGTCACTTTCATTATATACAGAATAATGTCAGGATATCATTTATCATCATATCATTGAAAAGAAACCTTTTTTTAAACATTTTATTATATATATCTCAAAACCAAAATTAAACCCCCCATAATACAATACAAAATATTCATTATCACAATTTTACAAATATGACATGTATCTCTGAAAAATTTGTATACAGACATAATATGCCAAATGAAATACTTACCAACATATATACATTAAAGCAAGTCTACAATAAATTACAGAATTGTTGTAATATGCCAAGTTGTAATATGCCAAGTGAAAAACAATTAAAATACCTGTAATTTCACTTAAACTAAGGCATTATTATTTTTTTTTTTATTATTTTTGTTTATCTTTACTTCTTTCATTAGAAAGCTTTATCCAAAGATGTCACATTACCAAGTTTATCAGAAATTTCATGAGTTTTTATGAAATCTTCCTCGGCCACTTTGGCAAACAGAGAGCTTACATATGTAGAATCAACTAACTGATTAACCCTTGAATATGTATTACAAGCATCTTTTTGAAACCACCCGACACGATCCATTATACCTTGACAAGAAGCCACCCCTGTTAACATTTACGTTATTGCGCATCCCCCACTAATTCAATGTTGTGTCTCACCCTCAAAGATGTTCAACTTTTTAAAATAATTTTGAAGTCGTGCGCTCATACCAGATGATGAAACTGGCGATTCTAACACTTTCGTACGAGAAGCATCTAGTGCTCCAAACAAAAAACCTGTTGTGACATCTATATCCATAACCCCAATATTTTTAACATATCTATATAAACCCTCAACTGGACAAAGGACCTCACCATTTAATTTTTGAACAACAAATTCATTCACTTTACCATTTTTCAAAGTGTTTCCAATGTTTTGATGTTCAGTGTGGCAAAATAATAACCCTTTTACATCAGGACGTTTTTTCACTTCTTGTGCTACACACAAACTCAAGTCATGTTCCCGATCGCCGGCAAAAAAATGTAGTTTAAAGAAAGCCTGATCTCTTAAATATAAAAATCGTTTGGAAAGTTTTAAATTTGGAGTATTTAATTCTTTATTGATATGATAAAAAATCTCCCTTAATTTGTCCAAAAATAGTGGTTTTGCTTGCTTGATTGTTCCATTTGAATAGCCCGCAGATATCTACTTATAACTGTACTAGAAACAGGATTGCCTTGTTTTAACAGGCTAAATTCTGCCCATTCACCTTGTCGTCCACAATCGTCAAATAACGACTTTAATTGTCGCATCAAAGAAGAAACGGTATCTGAGGCAAGTCTTGTTGGACAAAAACAATTTCGTTTTTTTTTACTTTTGCCTAAAAAAGGACAATTTAGCTCATGAACTTGAGTTTTCCCTTTTTTGTCCTTAAACATTAAAAATAAACGCACATCTTCAGGAGTAGCCGAAATCAATGTCTTTGATCGACTTACAAGAAATGTGTCAAGCTCTTTCTTTAAGTTCACCTTTTTCTTGTTATAGGCTGTAGAAATTATCATACTTTTTAAATGGAGAATCCTATTCTGGTCATTATACTCATCTAAAAAAAAATGATCAACAGTTTCCTCATTCAGTAGCCATCTTTTTTCTTCACAGACTTGACAGAATCGATAATTTTGGTAATTATAACCACCACAACTTAAACAGGTCCAATTAACTCTAAATATGGCCAAATAGCTGCCCATGCTCTACAATGAAAATCTCAAAATGTCAATTTAGCAGCCCAAAGGTCAAATGATACATGTAACCCGAACTTACTCGTTACATATCCTTTTTTGGAAAGGAACATTACAACACCCTTTTCCCCCTTTTTAGCGACATCATGTCTACTGTGTGTGGCCCAAAAGTGCTATCCACCAAACAAAATTTTTCCCTAGACAACATATAATCATGAGCTGAAATATTTCTTCAAACACTAGCAGCAGGATTACTTTTTGAAGGAATATAAATAAACTAAAGATCCAGATGGAAATTGACTGTAAAGTTATACAACTCTTTCATTATGTTATTCAATTGGTGATCTTTTTCTTTCTGATTTCCCAAGAAAATACACAAGCAAGATTGTCAACATATGCATCTACCCTATGATTCATTACTCTATCTGGCACAGACCTTAGCGTATTAAGGTGGGCTTCCTTCAAATGAATAGCCCTATCATCATTTTGGAGCCAAAAATCAGAAACTTTCATCTCGCTTGTGTCAGAAAAAATCAAAGCACCCCACACTACTGGAACAATGCCCCGTAGATAGGCCGTACAAATGCTGGTGTTTTTTTTACAGTGTTTGTCACGGTTAATTTACGATGAGCCGTAAAACTTATCCGCGACAATGCCGTAAAATGACTGTCGTGAACAGGTTGTGAAAAGTTTGTGAAGAGGTGCCACCTGAAAACTTGGGTGAAAAGACAGTAGAAATCCTGTGAAAAAAAAACAGAAGTGTACACCGTGAAAAAGTCTTGACAAATTATGTGCCTATTGTGAAAAGACCGTGAAATTTACATGTACTACTGTGATAAAACAGCCATTCACTGATTCTGAAAAATCCTGTAAAATAGGCCTTCAGGTCATAATTTAACAAACAAAAATTAAATCCTGTTTCAATAAAGTGAAGTGAAATCCTAAAAACCTAGTGTAAACATCTACAGACAACTTATTTAAGTACACTGTAAGTAAGACGACAAAGAATAAATATATTAATTTTAATAGAACTGTAGTAATTATGTAAAGAACACATAAAAGCACACACATGTCAATGTGAGTAAGTAGCTAAAGTCAGCTGTAACATGTATTGTAGAAATTTTGTACATGTCTTGGGTCTGATTTTATCAGCAATATTTGTCTTATGTAATCCTTCACTTCACTGCCCTTTTAAGTAACTATTCCAGAAAAATATTTATAGAAGTTCCTGATAATTCCCATGAAATACTTTTAACTGAAAAGCTCTATTTGGTCTTCCAACAGACTATTGGAATTCCAATGGGTACCAATTGCGTTCCTCTACTTGCAGATTTGTTTTTGAATTCCTATGAAGCAGAATTTATCCAAGGGCTTGTACAGAAAGGAGTAAAGAAATTAGCCCAGTCTTTTAATTTCACCTTTTGTATATTGATGATGTACTACGTCTTAATAATATTAGATTCAGTGATCACTTACATTTAATATATCCAAGTGACTTTGACATTAAAGATACTACCGACACATAAAACTGCTTCATATTAAGAACTTTTTTCTCGAATTGACTACTGATGGTACTCGGGTAGGTTGAAAACCAAAATTTATGACAAATGCGATGATTTAACTTTTCCTATAGTCAACTTTCCATTTCTGTGTAGCAACATCCCAGCGGCACCAGCATATGGAGTATATGTGTCTCAATTGATACGTTACTCTAGAGTTAGATCAAAGTACGTTGATTGTGTTGCACGAGGTATACTGCTTTCCCTAAGGTTGCTAAGAAAGCGCTATGAATCAATCAAATTAAGGTCATCACTCAAGAAAGTCTACGGTCGCCATCATGAGCTGATTGGACATTATGACAATAAAATCAACGGTACCAATTTTGTTGCACCAGATGCGCATTTCGACAAAATATGTCTCTTCAGTGATGCTCGTGGCCAAAATACAAAAGTTTGTCAGAAATCATATCTTATATTCTTCCTCAGTCATAACAACGTTCCATCATCACCGAACTGAACAAAGAATTAACACGACGGTTGCCGTATACGGTACAGGAAATGCTTACCCTTCCGGAGCACCTGATTTCACTCCCGGTTTTTTAGTGGAGTTCGTGTTGTTTCTTAATCATTATTTATAACTTGATGTAAATGTCCTTTGGTTTTGTGAGTCTTTGTTTATTCCTTGGTTTTGATTGTTATTGTCTTCTTTCCAACTGGATTCCTGAACTATTTTTTTTAAAGACTGCTATATCCTTTTGCTCTTCATTCCTAGAATAAATAAAGAAACATAACATACATTATACATGTCTATAAAAAAACAGTTAATATATTCAAATTTATTTTTGGCATTTATGTACATACATGTACTTAAAACAGCTACAATATTATTCCATGCAATATAGGACTTCGCAATTAATTACCTCATATTGAATAGGGGCAGATTTCCATACTGGAGGTGAATATGGTATGAAAAATACTAAAAAACATCATTGAAACAGAACAGCCACTTGGAAACATACATAGGCTTTCCCATATTTTCATACTATTTTCCAGAAAATCTGACCACTATCCAATATTGCATCATTAGTTGACGAAGTACTGTATTGTCAACTTATATTCTTTTTTTGAAGACTAAAGACATTTTTAAGACAGACTATTAAATTTAAATGTTTCTTTGAAGTAATGTGTATGGCTTAAGCCAAACTTGTCTAGACTAAGTGGCCGTAATGAGTCACAGCTACATGTATTTATTTTACAGGGGGCCGGTTTCTGCAAATTCAGTGAAAATCAGTTTAGTGGAATTGCTCACAAACGTCATCAACATTTTGGTGATATGATGCATAAAAGAATAAAAACAATTAATAACTTAACTTTCCTCAAACTTGCTGTCACTCGTTTTGCATCTATTAAGTAAATTTTTATTGACCTTCTGCGACTTTCAAATTTCCGACGTTGCGGAAATGTTACAATTACTCTAAAAGAAACACGAATCCGGATACGGTCTGACATTCCGGGAAGTTCTCGTTTTTACATGTTTCGGTTCCAATGAAAATTCATGTTTACATTGTTCATAATAATGTACAGACGAGAAGCAAAATACTTTTCTTTACATACAAAATATTTTTTGGCACAAAGTCATTAATTATAACAATGAAAGGTTCCATTGAAAAGTCATGATCAGTCCTCTACAGTAGTATTGCATATAATAATATTTAAACAGACATATATTTATAATGAAAAGTTTATAGGATATTTACAAAATTGTGAGTGGAAATAATAAGACCATATTACAATAATCATATGGGATGTTCTAAATCTGAATAAGGATGAGAAAAAAAAGACATAAAGAAATATGAAGGCCTTTTCACTGGTTTTAACAAGTGAAAAGGCCGTGACATTTTTTTAATTAAGCATGAAAGGATTATCACTGCCTTTTCACGGGATATCGAAATTTTACGGTCCTTTTCTAACATCAAATATTTTTCACTTCCTTTAGAATTTTTTTTTTTTACAAATATTGAAAAGTCACGGCGTATTTTCAAGGAGTTTCACCGCCCTGTGATATTTCACAGATATTTCACGGCCTGTTGTTACAGTAGTGCCATTTGAAGGATGATGCATCAGTTTTCAATGAAATTTGTAAGTGCTTTTCACTTCTCCAAGAAAAACATGGTTTCCAACCATCCAAAAACGACCAATAAAAGCAACAGTAGTATACCGCTGTTCAAAATTCATAAATCGATAGAGAAAAAACAAATCCGGGTTACAAATTAAAACGTAGGGAAACGTATCAAATATAAGAGAACTACGACACAACATCGAAACGTAACACACACAGAAACGAACTATAATGTAACAATGTCCTTTTTCCTGACTTGGTACAGGGCACTTTATGAAAAATAGTGGGTTGAACCTCAGGCTGGCTTTGTGGCATGCTCGTTATCCTGTCTCAACTCCGTAGAAATATCCACTATTCTTATAAGCTAGACTAATAGCCCTATTCACCTCCTTTGTAAACAATTTGCACTAGAAATAGCTAGTAAAAAAAGAAATCCATTTCCCTACAAACGTTTGCAACGTATTTTAAAAGATCTACCACCTTACTCGACAAAATTTGGTTGCGGAGCACAGCAAATCTTTCTAACTTCATTTCTGGAATGACAAATGCCAACCGACTACAATCAATTAGCATACTCAAAAACTTCAACAATGTTGTTGGAATAAATACTGACTTTTGTAAATTTACAAAATATCCTAATCTGCACAGCACTCCACATACATTATATAAAGCTTTAGCAGCTATTAAAGCCTTTTCATTGTCTTTAGAATCTTAATAAGATAACTCCTTATTCTTAAAGCCACTACCTATCCACATATCATCAATGTTCTGTAAACAAGATACGCATAAAGACCTACACTGAGAAGATTGTTACTACCATGCCTGTAGTTTGGTAGACAACACAAGCACTAGCCTTGAATTCAAAGGAATTATATTAAATATCATGAAATATCCACCAAACTGCACCCCAAAATATTTTCTAGATTTTTCACATAGAAAAACATGGTCGTACCCTGATTTATCATTAACTGACGTCATCAAGTCATCTCTTCCCGACAACCGGGGTATGTCCCTTAGCGTATCAAGGTTAACTGGGGAATCTTTTATCCATCTGTCCATAAATCCACAACTGTAAATGGTAAAATTAAATGCGGAGGTTTGCATTCACCAACCTTTCCAAAGAATGTCAAAGACCCATTACATATTCTTTCTGAAAGAGTATTCACTATAAATACCTTATGCTCCTCACATATCTTAGCATTAGGAAAATGTCTTTTAGGAGGAGTGTTTGAATTGAACAACTCCCTTCTAAAATTTCCTTTACAATGTTTGAAAAAATCTTCTATATTAACACAATTTTAAACCCAGTTCAAAACATTATCAGGTGCGCCTAAATTTTCCCATTCATTTACATTTAAATGGATATTCCCAGCTATAAAATTATTACGGTCTCTAAACCGCAAGTCACCCAGGTTGACACCATCATCTGTAGTATTACCCACTGATTTCACCAAAGGGTTGAGCCTTTTCACCTCTGTAATTAACCCAGCTTAATTGTGTTCGCTTTTCTAAGAAGTCGGGATGAAAACCTGAAGAAATGTAGATAGCTTTCGCTTCCTATCCTCTAATCAAATTTCTTCAAAAATCAAATCCTAAAATAAAACAATTACTTTCTGTTTTTTGTATATCTTATATTTCTATCTAACAGGAAAATTACAGAGGTGGATACTCAACTCTCAATCCGCGTGACAATAAAATCACTAGGGCTTCAGAGCCCCTTGAGTCAAAGGTTCTATATCCAAAAAATGAATTACTGCTATATATGTCGCGGGCAGGATTCCATTATGATTGGATCCATATCATAGTGACCTGGTTTTAGTTTATGACCATCCCCTATTATATGATGTATATGCATACTTACTTTGGAAAACCCAGGTCTAACGGTTCAAAAGATATGGACCGGACACAAACCAGACAAGCACGAATCAACAATGTTTGAAAACTTGACAGCTCAAATGTCAATGTCAAAATTTACTGATTTAATTTATGAAGAACCAAGTGCAATCCAATAATACGTCTCTGAACTAAGTGTGTTTAACATCAGTTTTATAGTTCAAAGCAATGCATTTTATATTTAAAATCATTGGTTTTTGGATGAACTGTATATCTGTATACCTGATATAATTCGACACAGGCCGCAAACAAGTGGGGACTGACGGACGGACAGACTTAAAATGTGATTCATATATCCTCTTAACTTTGCTTGTTGTTGTATTAAACATGAAAGATAGTGATTTCCGGTCTTGACATAGTTTGTAGGCTGTTAACAAACATCTGACTATTGTCACTGTTAATGTGACAAAGACGTCCACTTTTTACTCTCTTTATTGCGTTGTTTTCTCTCCCTTTTACTCGTCCAACTTACAAATATTTCATCATATTTTTTTATTTTGCATGGCACACCATCAATTATAGTAAATATTAACACATTTAAATTCAAATATTTGTTATTATAAGTCGTTTTTGTAGGAAGTACCGTTTTACCTATAGCAGAGTGAAAACGTCAAAATAACGTCAATTATTGCCAAACCATGATGAACTGACACAGATGGATTAACAGACAGACAGACATATGGTTAAAAAAATATACCTAACACAAAAAATTGGGTGGGGTATAATAAAAGCAAAAGAAATGGACAGTAGGAATAAGTCACATCTTATAATGTGATGATATGATAAATCAAATGCAGCCTTATTGTATGGTGGTTTTTTTTATAATTATCATATCAGTCAATTCATAGTTTTATTGACCGATGAATATTGCTCTCTTGCTACATCTTCAGTCAATATATTTTACTGAGGTTGATCAATATACAATATCTATTCCAAAATGTTTGGTTAGAAAGAAATCAACCGCCATAATTTTGCATGAGACCAGAAGAGTACAATTATCAGATTATTCTTATATAACTGTTTAATCATATCTGAGACTATTATATAACACAAAAACAATTGAATCTGATACTGCTATAGTACCAGTGATTAGGTAGTGATATATGTCGTCTGCTACGGTAAAATACGATACTACAGTTAAATATGAAACTACGATTTTAACGTAGCTTACTCTGTGGAGACTCAATTACGGGATCAATTGGTAGTGACCAATCCCTGTGTTATAGTAGTCTCAGATCCTATTGATGATTGATTGAATATTGATGTTTTAAGGTAGCACAATACAAAAATTTTTCACCTAAAATCAGACAACTATAAACTGATGTAATTTCTTCATTTCAACTTTGAATTTTATAAATGAGGTACCAAAAGAAAGAAGAAAGATTAATCTTTCAAATGGTGATAATTTCATTATGACATGATTATTACATAATTAATTATTATGTAATTAGTTGCTATGTTGTGATGTCCACACTTGAATGAAATTATCTTCTTTGTTATGTATAGCATCCCAAAATATTTTATAGATTCTTGTACAACACAGTTTAACCTCCAAAATCGTGTTTCAGTCTCAGTTTTTTCCTATTGTATTTGATTCTCTCATAAACCTCCAATGAAGTTTGTAACCTCGATTCTTAAGAGATCACTAAATTCAATTGGGTATAAAATTTGTGATGAAAATCAGGAATTTATTGATTGATTGTTGGTTGCTTTACGTCGCATTAGCACAAAAAGGCTATATCGCGGCGAGAGCTAATTCGAATATTTTTACAATTTAAAGCATATTTTTAAAATAAGACAAAAAGTCCTTCAATATACTAAAATTCTAGACTAAAGCAAATTGATTATTTACAAATTAAAATCAATATGAGTAAAATAACGTGATAAAAATTAAAAACGACTTAAATATAATAACATTTTTATATTCTATAATAAATTCCAATTTCTTTTAAAAATGCAACAATATTTGTAAATTGAACATTATTAAATCATACATATTACTGACATTGAAATGCTTCTTACGAATATCAGCAAAGTCAATACAATTAATTAAAACATGTTTAATAGTATACTTGCAGTTGCAAGGTACACATTGTGGTTCATCTTCATCTTTTAAAAGATACTCGTGTGTTATTCTAGTATGACCAATACGACATCTAGAAATAATACACTGATCTTTTCTGCACATACAATTATTAAAAGGTTTACCTATATTAGGTTTAATTTCATGTAATTTATTATCATCTTTTTTACTCCATTCATTTTTTAAAATATTAAACACATATTCTCTAATATTAGATTTAAAATCAGTATATGGTATATCACAGTTGGATAAAGGGTCACCCAGGGCATGCTTTGCCTCAAGGTCTACAGCTGTGTTTCCAAGAATTCCAACATGACTCGGAACCCATAGAAATATTATTTCTTTCAGAAGAATTTTTAAATTCCTCATTACATATAAAATTTGGAGAATTGTTGGGTTTTTAATTTTAGTATTTTGTATAGCTTGTAAGCATGAAAGTGAATCAGAACATATAATAAATTTGGATTTATCTGAAGAAGCAATAAATTTCAAAGCCAAAATTATTGCTTCTGCTTCAGCAGTAAAGATGGATGCATCAGATGGCAAACGGAGAGTTGCAGCTCTGTCTCTGAAGACAGCAGCAGATGCAACTCTGTCGCCATCTTTTGATCCATAGACAGTTGAAACATCTTGATAATTGGCTTTAATTTCAGCATAGTGTTGCTGAATTAAAGAGGATTTGTTTTATTTTTATTGTGTTCACGGAGATCAAATATCATTTTGGGTTTGGGAAGTTCCCATGGAGGACATTTGCAAATTTTAACTTGAGCAACAGATTTTAAATCAAAAGAAGCTAAATATGGTTTTAAACGTATACCTAACGGAGGAATTTTATTTTCATGTTTTGCAAAAATATCTTCATAAATCGGATTAAAAACACAGCTGTAGGCAGGATTATCTGAATAGGCTTTTAGTTTGACAGCATATTGAAGTCCAAGCTTCAAACGTCTGTTAGAGAGTGAGTGCTCATCAGCCTCTACATACAGACTCTCAACTGGTGAGGTTTTAAATGCGCCAAGACAGAGACGCAAACCCTGGTGATGCACAGCATCAAGAATCTGTATGTAGGACTTCCTTGCAGAGCCATACACTATAGAGCCATAATCTAGTTTAGATCTAACTAGAGATCTATATAAATTAAGTAAAATGTTGCGATCAGCACCCCAGTCAGTGCTGCCGACAACTTTTAAAATATCTAAAGCTTTTAAACATCTCGATTTTACCATTTTGATATGGGGTAGAAAGGTTAACTTTTTATCGAAAATTAACCCAAGAAATTTGGTTTCATCAACCATTTTAATTGGGTTGCCGTACAAAGTGAGTTCTGGATCAAGATGCAATTTCCTTTTGTTACAAAAATGCATCCCGACCGTTTTTGACGTGGAAAATTTAAAACCATTTTCCGAGGCCCATTTTTCAATTCTTCCAAGACATAATTGTAATTGTCTTTCTATGTTATTCATATTTTTGCCTCTGTAACATATTAAAAAATCATCAACGTACAATGAACCTTCAATATTACTTTTTAAAACTTCAACAAGGCTGTTGATTTTAAGACTAAATAATGTAACAGATAAAATACTGCCCTGAGGGACACCCATCTCTTGATCATACAGATCAGACATGGTCGAATTAACTCTAACATTAAATTGTCTGTTAGAGAGAAAATTAGAAATAAAATTAGGCATATTGCCTTTCAACCCCATATCAAATAGATCTTTTAAAATACCATATTTCCATGCAGTATCATAGGCCTTCTCAAGGTCGAAAAAGACCGACACCACATGTTCATTTTTCGCAAAACCATTACGGACAAATGATTCAAATCGAACAAGATGATCAAGAGTACTGCGGCCCTGTCGGAATCCACACTGGATATTGGCTAATAGCCCATTGGATTCCAAGAACCAAACAAGGCGATCATTGACCATCCGTTCGAGTGTTTTACAGACACAACTGGTAAGAGCAATTGGTCGATAATTAATAGGATCCGTATGATCTTTACTTGGTTTTGGAATAGGCACGACGGTTGCAAGCTTCCAGATTGATGGTAAATCACCAGATTCCCAGATGTTATTCATGAGCTGCAAGAGAGCTTCTAGCGAGGAATCTGGCAAGTGTTTTAAGAGTTGGTAGTGAATATTATCAGGCCCACAAGCTGTATCATGGGCTTTTGACAGAGATGTTTTAAGTTCTTAAAGAGAAAATAGTTTATTATAATTTTCACCATTTTTTGATTTAAAGTTTAATTTGATTTTTTCTTTTTGTTTTTTTTAACTTTTTTAAAGTCTTCCCTGTAGTTGTTACAAGAAGAAGATTTCGCAAAAGTTTCACCAAGGTTATTGGCAATATCCTTTTCAGATGTTAATAAATCATTGCCGTCTTTCAAATGTTTTACAGTGGCTTTAGAATTTTTACCTTTTATTTTGTTTACCATATTCCAAACTTTTGTCATCGGAGTGCGAGATGTAATCCCGAGACAAATTTTTTCCAGGATGTTCGTCGGGCTTGCCTACAAGTCCACCGTGCCTTAGCGCGAAAAATACGGAAATTACTCAAGTTTTCCGTCGTTGGTTGATGATTGAACCGTCTTTCAGATTTTTTACGGTCACCTATGGCTTGATCACAAGCGGCATCAAACCATGGTTTGCTGGGATGTTTAGGATTTGCCGAGGTCTTAGGAATAGTTCTGTCAGCAATTGACGTTAAAACTGTATTAAAAGTTAAAATTGGATCTTGTACAGTCTCAAACATCTTTGACTGAAGTTCCGCTTGACAAAGATTTTCAAACAAGGACCAGTCCGCCTTGTCAAGTTTCCAACGTGGTACTCTCTGTTGGGCAGAAGTAAAAAGATGTTCAAGTACTATTGGAAAGTGATCACTTCCACATAGATCATCATGAACACGCCATGAATAATCCAGAAGCAGAGAGGGATCGCAAATAGTGATATCAATAGAAGAATAAGACCCGTTTCCAGGATGAAGATACGTATTAGATCCATCATTAAAAATGCATAATCCTTCTTGAGAGACAAAGTCCTCAATGATCCTACCTTTGGCATTATGAGTCTTGCTACCCCATAATGGATTGTGAGCATTGAAGTCGCCCATAAGTATAAACGGTGAGGGTAATTGATCAGTGAGGTTTTTGAGTTTTGCTTTATCTATAATTGAATTGGGTGGAATATATATTGAACATAATGTAATTGTTTTGTCTAATGATAAACGAATTGCAACTGCTTGCAGATCCGTGGTGAGTTGGACTGTGCTATGAATGACGTTGTCCTTCACAAAAATGGATGATCCGCCTGCAGCACGTTCATCTACCTTAGAAAATGTGCTATACATATTGTATCCTTTTAAAGATACATTGTCAATTTCTTTTAGATGAGTTTCTTGAAGACAAAATGCAATAGGTAAAAAAGACTGAACTAGAAGTGTTAACTCGAGAAGATTTATTTTAAGACCTCGGCAATTCCATTGGATGATATTTGTCATTATTTAATAAAAGAAGGGCGAATGCTGTCGAGCTTTCCAGCATTCTTATTTCGCTCACCCTGAGATTGTGATCTTTCGGGTGGCGGAACACTTTCGGTTTCCATTTCAGTTTCATCGACAAGTGTTGAAAATCTGTTGTGCGAGGAGAGTCGTCGATCTCCGGGACCACATGCAGCTGGTTTTACTCCACCTCGACCCCTACCCCGCGATCTCGAATCAGAAGACTTCTGAGAGGATGTATTTACTGGCTTCTTTTGGACATCCTTCTTTTCTGGAGAACGAAGAGGAGATGGGCCTTTAGTAGACTTTGTACTGGACGAAGAAGTTAACTTCTTAGATGAAGATGAAGGAAGACTTTTTGAGGTGGAAGAATCATCTATGTCACTGGGAAGATCCCAGACAGATTCACCGACCCAATTGTGTATTTCTACTGTTTCTTTTTTATTTGATTTCTTTTTCTCATTTTTTGTTGTTGATGATATTGAGCTCTGTAGGGAAGATTGAGTTGACTGAGTACTGGTTTTGGAAGATGTTGGTTTTCTTGGAATTAATATTTTATCGGTAGGTTCTGTTTCAACAGGCAGCATTGTAAAATTGTCCGCATCAATTGGCCAAGTCATGCGAGTTTGTGTATTCTCGTGACTGAATGAACGGACAACTTTGCTGGCGTACGATGGTCTGTTTGAAACAAGGAGATCATTCGAAACAGAAGCTATCTGTTTAGCTTCTGGGTAACTGATGTTTCTTTCTGTTTTAATTTTAATAATATTTTTTTCTTTAAGGTAAACAGGGCAGTCCCTAGACGATGAAAAATGGGATTCACCACAGTTTACATCACAAACCATTAAAGTCTGAAATGGCCTATATCTGTACTCGACTGTACTGATTTTTACTCGACCAGTCTGAATTTTTCTGACTTTTACTTGACATTACTCGACCCCAGTCTGAACCATACTTGACTGTACTGAATCGTACCGGACCCTTATATTTGCCGTTGAAAATAGTCTGAACTATTACTCGACCAGTCTGAAACAGTCTTAACCCATTCTCGACATGTACTTGACCTTTTTTTCCAGTCTAAACCATACTTAACCAAAGGTCTGAACAATACTCGACCAGTCTGAACCATACTAGACCAAAAAACTGTTAAAATAAATTTCTTTTTAACTTATATATATATAAAACAACAGCCAACAAAATTTATAAAAAAATTAACCTTATAAAAGAAATATATCTCTGATTATATTTAGGATAAAAAAAATATATTATATATAGCTTATATAAAAAAGGGATAAAATTAAATAAATAAATAAAAGTGTTTTTCTGATTAGTGGTGAAATATAAAGTATAACCTCTGCTTGGGGGCAAACTCATAAATAAGATCACACCTGGCCAGAGGTATTAAATTCTAAATAACATTGATTCAAAATCCGGTTTAAATTTAATAACAAGGCCTTTCGAATATACATGTATGTATTAGATAAGTAATACACGATTTTAAGAAAATAGGGTTTTCTTTTTACCTGTAAAACACACATATACTGAGGTAATAAGAACATATTAAAGTGCTTTATGTATGCCATGTTAATTTGCCAAAAAAATACTTAAACTAATTGAAATATTTTTTTACTGTTACTTTGGAATACATTTCCTTTTTCAAAAAGGTTATCAAGGATTGCTATGGAAATTCTATTATCATGATTATATTAAATTCTTGGTTTAATAAAACAAAACAATTAAGCTCTCATTTTTTTTTAAATGTATTAAGTTGTTTTATATACTATTTTATATATATCTTAATAAAAACATTCACTGCATTATTACCTGAACTTAACTGACACCATAGATCTATACTAGGCTTAAGTTAATGGTGAAAATAGTCCAGTTACCATAAAATACTTCCGAAATATTTATAAAATTTTGAATAATATTGAAAATATACATATACATCATTATGTAAGTGTTGATTAATATTGAGTTGAAGTTATATTATGATTGATTATTGTAAAATTTTAATTTCAATACTGTATTGAATACATTTTTAATTTCAAGTTGCTGTTCAAATTTCATTTTTATTAAAAGAATTCCTAAATTGATAAAATTCAGTTGATAGATACAAAGAATAGGTATAGGTTGGTTAAGACTTGGTCGAGTATGGTTCAGACTAGGTCGAGTATGGTTCAGACTAGGTCGAGTACGGTTCAGACTACGGTCGAGTACGGTTCAGACTAGGTTGAGTACGGTTCAGACTCGTATAAAATGGTTTAGTACACATTCAGACTGTTAAGTATGGTTCAGACTACAGTCGAGTACTATCAAGTAAATCTCAGACGAATTCAGACTGGTCGAGTAAAAATCAGTACAGTCGAGTACAGATATAGGCCATTTCAGACTTTTAATGGTTTGTAGTGTTACGCATTTAGAAGATTCAGAGTTACAGTTTGTTCCCTCGTGTCCTTCGTCAGAACACTTGAAGCATCTCTGCTTACCACGACATTGTTTGCTTCCATGCCCAAACTTTTGACAAGTAAAGCATCGAATTGGGTTAGGGATAAACATGTCAACTCTGATTCCGAAGCAACCTAAAGTAATAGATGGAGGAGGAGTTGGAGTTTTAAAGGTCAAAAGATATGTATTTAATTTGATTATATTGCCATTCTTTTTAATTTGAAATCTAATAACATCAGTTACACCTTGGCTTGAAAGTTCCTCACCGATTTCTTCCACGGTAAGGTCACCAAGGTATTGACTTCTGTCTCGAATGATCCCCTTACAGCTGTTCAAACTGTTATGAGGAGAGGCAGAAACAGGAAAGTTTGTTATTGTAGTCATTGTAAGTAAATTTGTTGATTGACTTTTGTTGGAACATTCAACCAACAAATTGCCAGATCTCATTTTTGAAACTTTTTTTTACAGTACAGCGATATTTTTGAAATTGGTTTTTCATCTGTTCCTTTTATTACAATAAATCTGGGCCAACTGTCATCTTCCCGACAGGGCTCTGAATCATCACATGTTCTTTTCTTATGTATTAAAGCTGATTTAGAGGGTTTGTTTTGTTGTGCCATATGAAAGGAAAAAGATTCACCATTCTTGTCATCCACCCACCTCGGAGTGCCTACAAGGGCGATGCTGTGTTTCCGTGGCGAACCGGGATCAAGTGCTAATGCTGAAAACGAGCTCCAAATATAATGTAGCTGGTCCTCAAAATCAGCACCTAAGATCCACTGCGGAAAGCACCAGATGTTCCAAGAATAGTATACTCAAGCAGAGCGTATCCATCAAGCGAAAAAGAAAGCGTACCACTTGATTGACCCATGAGCCATCGCCTTCTTCAGTTATCCGAAATATAAATAGCTTAATTTAAAACACATGTGTATATTATGAAAATTGTTACAAGAAAGCTTGAGGATTAACTGAAGGGCTCGACATGACCAGCCGATTGATCGAACCGGGTCCATCCGACCTCCCGTTTAGATGATATCGAAGCCAAAGCAGCTTATTGAACTATAGTCTCGTCCGTCCGGGTATTTTCTGACCGTAAGGAGTCTGGCTATAGCCCTCATCCACAAGGATCTCGTCAACCACCGACACGGGTAGCAACCCACGGCAAACGGGTTGGAGGGCCTATTTTATTTAAAACATCGGGCATCTCACGATGTTCGGATCACTTTAGTCTGGTCTCTACCCTTCGACCTGTCCAGCATGGGTAACCCTACCAGGAGACGAAGCTCCAGCTGGCATAGCTCTTGGGGTCACAGAGACACGCAAGCCCCCGACCACGGCAAGGATAGCGATCCACCGGAGGGTGATATCAATAGAAGAATAAGACCCGTTTCCAGGATGAAGATACGTATTAGATCCATCATTAAAAATGCATAATCCTTCTTGAGAGACAAACTCCTCAATGATCTTACCTTTGGCATTATGAGTCTTGCTACCCCATAATGGATTGTGAGCATTGAAGTCGCCCATAAGTATAAATGGTGAGGGTAATTGATCAGTGAGGTTTTTGAGTTTTGCTTTATCTATAATTGAATTGGGTGGAATATATATCGAACATAAAGTAATTGTTTTGTCTAATGATAAACGAATTGCAACTAATTGCAGATCCGTGCTGAGTTGGACTGTGCTATGAATGACGTCCTTCACAAAAATGGATGATCCGCCTGCAGCACGTTCATCTACTTTAGAAAATGTGCTATACATGTTGTATCCTTTTAAAGATACATTGTCCTTTTCTTTTAGATGAGTTTCTTGAAGACAAAATGCAATAGGTAAAAATGACTAAACCAGAAGTGTTAACTCGAGAAGATTTATTTTAAGACCTCGGCAATTCCATTGGATGATATTTGTCATTATTTAATAATAGAAGGGCGAATGCTGTCGAGTTTGCCAGCATTCTTATTTCGCTCACCCTGAGATTGTGATCTTTCGGGTGGCGGAACACTTTCGATTTCCATTTCAGTTTCGTCGACAAGTGTTGAAAATCTGTTGTGCGAGGAGAGTCGTCGATCTCCAGGACCACATGCAGCTGTTTTTACTCCGCCTCGACCTCTATCCCGCGACCTCGAATCAGAAGACTTCTGAGAGGATGTATTTACTGGCTTCTTTTAATCATCCTTCTTTTCTGGAGAACGAAGAGGAGATGGGGCTCTAGTAGACTTTGTATTGGACGAAGAAGTTAACTTCTTAGATGAAGGAAGACTTTTTGAGGTGGAAGAATCATCTATGTCACTGGGAAGATCCCAGACAGATTCACCGCTCCAATTGTGTATTTCTACTGTTTCTTTTTTATTTGATTTCTTTTTCTCATTTTTTTTTGGTGATGATATTGAGCTCTGTAGGGAAGATTGAGTTGACTGAGTACTGGTTTTGGAAGATTTTGGTTTTTTTGGAATTAATATTTTATCGGTAGGTTCTGTTTCAACGGGCAGCATTGTAAAATTGTCCGCATCAATTGGCCAAGTCATGCGAGTTTTTGTATTCTCGTGACTGAATGAGCGGACAACTTTGCTGGCGTACGATGGTCTGTTTGAAACAAGGAGATCATTCGAAACAGAAGCTATCTGTTTAGCTTCTGGGTAACTGATGTTTCTTTCTGTTTTAATTTTAATAATATTTTTTTCTTTAAGGTAAGCAGGGCAGTCCCTATAAATTTGTTGATTGACTTTTGTAGGAACATTCAACCAACAAATTGCCAGATCTCATTTTGGAAACTTTTTTTACAGTACCAGCAACGCTTTGAATTTGTTTGTGAATTACAAAGGGCGATATTTTTGAAATTAGTTTTTCATCTGTTCCTTTTATTACAATAAATCTGGGCCAACTGTCATCTTCCCGACAGGGCTCTGAATTATCACATTTTCTGTTCTTATGTATTAAAGCTGATTTAGAGGGTTTGTTTTGTTGTGCCATATGAAAGGAGAAAGATTCACCATTCTTGTCATCCACCCACCTCGGAGTGCCTACAAGGGCGATGCTGTGTTTCCGTGGCGAACCGGGATCAAGTGCTAATGCTGGAAACGAGGTCCAAATATAATGTAGCTGGTCCTCAAAATCAGCACCTAAGATCCACTGCGGAAAGCACCAGATGTTCCAAGAATAGTATACTCAAGCAGAGCGTATCCATCAAGCGAAAAAGAAAGCGTACCACTTGATTGACCCATGAGCCATCGCCTTCTTCAGTTATCCGAAATATAAATAGCTTAATTTCAAATACATGTGTATATTATGAAAATTGTAACAAGAAAGCTTATTGTTGAGGATTAACTGAAGGGCTCGACATGACCAGCCGATTGATCGATCCGGGTCAATCCGACCTCCCGTTTAGATGATATCGAAGCCAAAGCAGCTTATTGAACTATAGTCTCGTCCGTCCGGGTATTTTCTGACCGTAAGGAGTCTGGCTATAGCCCTCATCCACAAGGATCTCGTCAACCACCGACACGGGTAGCAACCCACGGCAAACGGGTTGGAGAGCCTATTTTATTTAAAACATCGGGCATCTCACGATGTTCGGATCACTTTAGTCTGGTCTCTACCCTTCGACCTGTCCAGCATGGGTAACCCTACAAGGATACGAAGCACCAGCTGGCATAGCTCTTGGGATCACTGAGACACGCAAGCCCCCCGACCACGGCAAGGATAGCGATCCACCGGAGGGTACAATTAATTAAAACATGTTTAATAGTATACTTGCAGTTGCAAGGTACACATTGTTGTTCATCTTCATTTTTTAAAAGATATTCGTGTGTTATTCTAGTATGACCTTACTGGAAGTCAGTTATGGTCAAAACTCCGCCCACCACGATAAACCTTTACTATTAATGATCTCAGGAGTTTAATTACACATTGCATTTACTTTCTTCAATATGGATTTCATTCATTTAGTACATAAAATAATATGTATTGATTTTTGCATTGTTACAAAAAGTAAGTTATGCATGTGTACACAAAATGATCAGTTGGTCAGTCTAGAGAATCCATATTGGGGATTTCTAAAATTTTAATTGTATACAATGACAATATGGTGTTTAACCTCATTGGTTGATATCTTTGGCGGAAGTACATGTGATACATCCTCATTCTTTCAATATCCAAGCTGTGGGAAGGTCGTGCTCCACGTGTTGTCGGCAAAGTAACTATATTCTTTAACTTTTCCTTACATTTGCCTTGGTGGCTTTAAGACCTTGGTGGTCATTTATATATGCCTTGGTGGCAAAAGACCTAGGTGGTCATTTATATATGCCTTGGTGGCAATAGACCTAGGTGGTCATTTTTATATGCCTTGGTGGCAATAGACCTAGGTGGTCATTTTTATATGCCTTGGTGGCAATAGACCTAGGTGGTCATTTGAATTAAAAATTAACCGTGCGCCGGTTAAACGCAGGGCAAAGTGCTATCGCTATATAAAATATATGTGGAAGTGGGGGCTCTGGCCATTTTGGAAAATTGTAGTTGAAAGGAGAATAATAAATTGTTTATAGGGTAAATAGTTTCTTTTGTTACGTTTGACTGTGTTGTGGACTTTTCATTTATTTTTACATCGTACATATTGATAGAAATGCTATTTAAAGACTTTGTTAGAAAAGAATAGAATTATTGAGAAAGTGGAATAATTTAGTGTGACATGTCACTTGATATTCATGTTTTTTATCGGAGTGATGTGTATTGAATTATAAGGTGTCTTCGTCGAGGTCCGCGTTCAGCGGTCTGTTTGATTGTATATAGAATTGAATAGAATGTTTTTGTTTTCAGACGGTGTTACCTACAGCTTTGACAGGGTGACGAAGGAAGGAGAAGTAATATGACATTGCACGATGATTCATGTCAATGAATTCGAACAACCTTTTTAAAAGGAAAGGATTTTTTCTAATCAGAATATGGTGAGAACAAATTACAATTGAAGTAATGTTTTGATTTCTGAAAATAGGAAAATAATGAATAGGAAAAATATTGATACTACACTAAATTATGTATGTCTGTGTTGAGAAAGGCAGAAGATGCCAATATGGCACGCTACTAAAAAAAAAAAAATTTGTGATGGAAGCAGCTTTATGTTCAAATGAACCTATTTAAAAGTAATGCTAATAATTTTTCCGTAATTTCATGATGTTTTATATTGATTGTGTATTTAATTTCATTGATGTGTTGAAATATGTCACAAAAATCTTTTTGTCATGGGAGATTAAATAATGGTTGCAATATTTTTGTTTTGTTTTGTTTTATCTAAATTAATAAATAAATATAATGTTGAATGATTTTGTATACTAGTACAAATGTATACTTAAATTTTATGTATGGTTAAATTTTTTAATTTAAATTTCTTTGTCTACAGTTCGAGGGACACTGATTCCCTAGTGGTTTTCCACGTGGATTGTAGGCAAAGGGATTTTTCCTTTTCAAAGTGTGACTAATGCTGTCTTTAGTACAAATAAACAATTTGTTATTGGTTAATATATTTTCAGCAGACATGTGAAGAATCGAGTGGAAATACAATTGTCAATGTTCCTGATTATGAAGTAAAGAGTGTGTTTGATTCAACAACAGTAAAGAAAGAGACAAGCCAGCATAGTTTACACTTGGAGGTTAAGTCCCTTTGCTTACAAGCTTTCCACATGCTGAAGATGTTATTAGAATAATGACAATGTTCATTTTGATATGAGTTCATTGCCTTAACTCAACTTTTAAAAGTCCGTATGTGGTCAAATTCATGAGAATTTATTGAATTATGAACGATTTATAAAGAACTGTTTACATGCATCTTTAAATGTTTAGAAGTGTTTTAACGTAATTTGAAAAGGAATAGTATTTAATAAAAGTGTTGAATTTGTTTTGAGTATTGGGAATACTATTAAGGGAAAGCCTTGCTAGTGTTGTATTTTGAGATTGGCCTGCAAATATGCTGTATGGACTATAGAGTTTTCTATGCCCATAACTTAACATGAACTGGATGCAAGATTATATCAATCACTGAGGATATGTGTATAACCTCATTGGTTGATATCTTTGGCGGAAGTACATGTGATACATCCTCATTCTTTCAATATCCAAGTGGTGGTTGGTTTAAGGGCTATGTTTGGTCAGGCAATACATATTGCCTGTTTGGGTTGATGAGGTTCTTGATAAGTTCCCCCCTCTCCCACCCATAAGTACCAAAATGTGGATATGTTTTTATATTTATATTTCAATATTGGTATTACATGTATGCATTTTGGGTTGATGAGCACGAGACAACATTAGAAAAACATGAGCATTACCATGGGATCATGTTGACAAAACAAACCTTCGCTTTATCGATTTTCAAGGGAAAGGTCAATTAGGGCAAGTGTATTGGCATGTTTGTGTTTGCTTTTTCATTACAATGGTAAAAATAAGATTATATATCTCTGATGACAAAAATTTTGATTATAATGCTTCATTTTATGAGCTCCAGAGTAGTTTTATAACTGAAAAACAACTGTGCACTATATCTAGTGAGCTCTTCTGCATTGCATTGTGCATGGTAGTCCACATTTTGGTTTCTGAAACGTTAAGATATTATCTTGTATTCGGTTCTTTCCTCTAGAGTTTTCTATGCCCATAACTTAACATGAACTGGATGCAAGATTATATCAATCACTGAGGATATGTGTTTTACACAAAGTACATTTTTTTTTTCATTTTTGCAGTTTCATAATGAAATATTCAATTTGTATTTTCTTTTAAAAAGAATTCATATTTCAACATTCTCCTTAAGAAATTCTAGTATAAACATCAGAAACATTAATTGTTGTACAATTATATTTGTTTAATATCTACATTTATATTTTGATTCCCTCTATATCTCCAAATATTGATTAACCAAAAAGTACTGCCGTCACGTTTTTATCTTGTATCATCAGTCAGACATGTGCATTTTTTTTTTTATAAAACTAATTATCATCAAATCATTAACAGTGCAAAATATGTAAATACATTTTTCTTCTGTGGTTTTGGAATATTAAGAAGTTACAAAAACAGCTGAAAATGAAATTTTGATTAAATTTAGTTGCTTTTGTATTGTGCTACCTTAATACTACCACTTTAAACACTATTGGCTATCTTGTTTCAGCCAGTTTTTTTACTCTAAAATATACACAAACTAGAGGCTCTTAACTTGAGAGCCTGTGTCGCTCACGTCTATGTTCATATTAAACAAAGGACACAGATGGATTCACGACAAAAATGTGTTTTGGTAATGTTGATGTGTATTTACTTTACTGAAAGTTCTTGCTACTTACAATTATCTTTATCTATAATGAACTTTGCCCATTAGTAACAAAGGAAATTATTTTGTAAAAATTTACAAAAATTTACCAAATTGATAAAAATTGTAAAAAATTTACTATAAAGGGCAATAACTCCTTAAAGGATCAACTGATAATTTTGGTCACGTTGACTTATTTGTAGATCTTACTTTGCTGAACACTATTGCTGTTTACAGTTTATCTCTATCTATAATAGTATTCAAGATAATTATAACTAAAAACGGCAAAATGTCTTTAAAAATTACCCATTGGGGGGCAGCTACCCAACAACCAGTTGTCCAATTCATCTGAAAATTTCAGAGCAGATAGATCCTCACTTGATAAACAATTTTACCCAATCTCAGATTCGCTCTTAATGCTTTGGTTTCAGAGTTATAAGCCAAAATCTACATTTTACCCCTATGTTCTATTTTTAGCCATGGCGGCCATCTTTGTTGGTTGGCCGGGTCACCAGACACATTTTTTAAACTAGATACCCCAATAATAATTGTGGCAAAGTTTGGTTAAATTTAGGCCAGTAGTTTGAGAGGCGAAGTTTTTTGTAAAAAGTTGACGACGACAACAGACGACCGACGCCAAGTGATGAGAAAAGCTCACTTCGCCATTTGGGCCAGGTGAGCTAAAAACTAAAATGAATAATTGCTTTACTGAGCCCAGCTGGATACAACCGCAGATGTCCAACCCCGAAAAGATGGGGCAGTAATGGACACAATATTCACGCTTGATACAGGTCTGAATTCAGATTGTAATTAAATTTTTGACACACAATAGACCACGTAAAGAACAGTTATTTCGAAGGGCATTTTTTTAACCAATAAGTTTAAATTAAAACCAGATGCTCTGCAGGGTACAGCTTTATACAACCGCAGAGGTCGAACCCTGAACAGTTTAGGCAAGTATGGACACAACATTTAAGCTTGATACAGCTCTGAATTTGGATTGTGATTAAATAGTTGACACACAACATAGGTTTCTGACACAGAATGAATGTGGTCTAAGAACTTAAACTTAAAAATTTTAAATTGGATATTGGACCTATTATGGTCCAATATCCAAAATCTAAATACATGGTTAGATTCAGCATAGCATCGAACCCCAATAATTCAGTTTTTGATGAAATCAATTAATGTTCAATTTTAGACCTCAATGTGGACCAATTTGATAACCGGGCCCAAATATCAAAAATCTAAATACATGGTTAGATTAATAAAGTGCCTTAAGGAAGTATAAACTTCCTGATATGTGTTGAATCATTCTTATCAGGTAAGAGGAGTTTTCATTAAGAATGTCAATTTCGTTCCATTATCAGGTAATTGAAAATAGTGCTTGTGAGGTATTTTCTGACCGTAAGGAGTCTGGCTATAGCCCTCATCCACAAGTATCACGTCAACCACCGACACGGGTAGCAACCCACGGCAAACGGGTTTGAGAGCCTATTTTATTCAAAACATCGGGCATCTCACGATGTTCGGATCACTTTAGTCTGGTCTCTACCCTTCGACCTGTCCAGCATGGGTAACCATACCAGGAGACGAAGCTCCAGCTGGCATATATAGTTCTTGGGGTCACTGAGACACGCAAGCCCCCGACCACGACAAGGATAGCGATCCACCGGAGGGAATTGTCACGGAATAAAAGTTCCTTTATGATATAAGTTTCAAATGGAAACACTATTCTGGAATATTATTTCCACTTGAATAAATATTACAGTATATGTTCCTAACGGAATAAATGGTATAGAATATTTGTTCCAACATGAACATATATTATGACATTGTTTATAACAAATTGTCCAGTGGAACTACTGTTAGGTGGAACAAATATACGTTGATATAACAAGTTTACTTAAACACTGACGTTTTTGATACGAAGACAGATTTGTCATTCACTTTCAATGCACACGTCATGTCATTTCTTCAGTAGTATTTTATATTCAAGTACGATTCATAGATACTATAAATGTGAATAAATGTGTGTTGACATGAATATCAATTATATGGTAATTTTTATAAATTTTCTATTTACAAAACTTTTGAATTTTTCTAAAAACTAAGGATTTTCTTACCCCAGGAGTAGATTACCTTAGCCGTATTTGGCACAACTTTGTGGGAGTTTTGGGTCCTCAATGCTCTTCAACTTTGTATTTATTTGGTTTTTTAACTATTTTGATCTGAGCGTCACTGGTGGGTCTTATGTAGACAAAACGCGCGTCTGGCGTATAAAACTATAATCCTGGTACTTTTGATAACTATTTAGGTATAAAACATAATGAGTGGTTGATTGATGATATTCAAAATTATCCAACCAAATGATAAGTGTCAGTTGTATGTTATGTTGTCATAATCAATTATCTAGATTAAACATTCGAACTTCATAACCAATACACAATCTTAGTGCTAGAGAATTTAATCTTAAGATTTGAAAATCAAAGATTCTTTAATATTTTTTTATTTCATTCAAAGACGATTGCATCCAAGAATTTGGATGCCATAGGTGTCTTCATACATCAGTTGGATTGATAAAAAAAAAAGAAGACAAGAAAAACTGTACATTTGAAGAGGTACACACATTGCTGTGTACACAGTCTAGAGTCACTGGTGTGACTGTACTTTCTTTTCAAATGTAAGTAATTTCTTCTTTCTTGTCAGTTCATATTTTATTGCCTGCTATTTACTGACAGTGAGACTTAGGCATGCTGTTTTAGGCTGCAGCAGGTTTGATTTCAGCTTTAAAAATTGTGAAAGTGATTGGTAAGGTCGGTTTAAGTTCAAACTAATTAAACAAGTAACCACAATCTTACTCTAGATGCAAAGAAATAAAAAGAAAGCAGAATATAACTGACAACAACAGTGGTTGATACTAACATGACTAATTTAGGTATGTGGTTGATTGATGATATTCAAAATTATCCAACCAAATGATAAGTGTCAGTTGTATGTTATGTTGTCATAATCAATTATCTAGATTAAACATTCGAACTTCATCACCAATACATAATCTTAGTGCTAGAGAATTTAATCTTAAGATTTGAAAATCAAAGATTCTTTAATATTTTTTTATTTCATTCAAAGACGATTGCATCCAAGAATTTGGATGCCATAGGTGTCTTCATACATCAGTTGGATTGATAAAAAAAAAGAAGACAAGAAAAACTGTACATTTGAAGAGGTACACACATTGCTGTGTACACAGTCTAGAGTCACTGGTGTGACTGTGTACTTTCTTTTCAAATGTAAGTAATTTCTTCTTTCTTGTCAGTTCATATTTTATTGCCTGCTATTTACTGACAGTGAGACTTAGGCATGCTGTTTTAGCTGCAGCAGGTTTGATTTCAGCTTTAAAAATTGTGAAAGTGATTGGTAAGGTCGGTTTAAGTTCAAACTAATTAAACAAGTAACCACAATCTTACTCTAGAAGCAAAGAAATAAAAAGAAAGCAGAATATAACTGACAACAACAGTGGTTGATACTAACATGACTAATTTAGGTATGTGGTTGATTGATGATATTCAAAATTATCCAACCAAATGATAAGTGTCAGTTGTATGTTATGTTGTCATAATCAATTATCTAGATTAAACATTCGAACTTCATCACCAATACATAATCTTAGTGCTAGAGAATTTAATCTTAAGATTTGAAAATCAAAGATTCTTTAATATTTTTTTTATTTCATTCCAAGACGATTGCATCCAAGAATTTGGATGCCATAGGTGTCTTCATACATCAGTTGGATTGATAAAAAAAAAAGAAAACAAGAAAAACTGTACATTTGAAGAGGTACACACATTGCTGTGTACACAGTCTAGAGTCACTGGTGTGACTGTGTACTTTCTTTTCAAATGTAAGTAATTTCTTCTTTCTTGTCAGTTCATATTTTATTGCCTGCTATTTACTGACAGTGAGACTTAGGCATGCTGTTTTAGGCTGCAGCAGGTTTGATTTCAGCTTTAAAAATTGTGAAAGTGATTGGTAAGGTCGGTTTAAGTTCAAACTAATTAAAAAAGTAACCACAATCTTACTCTAGAAGCAAAGAAATAAAAAGAAAGCAGAATATAACTGACAACCACAGTGCTTGATACTAACATGACTAATTTAGGTATGTGGTTGATTGATGATATTCAAAATTCTCCAACCAAATGATAAGTGTCAGTTGTATGTTATGTTGTCATAATCAATTATCTATAATACTAAAATTACGAGGTCCAGTTTGTCAGCCGTCATCACGTAAAAACGACGAATCAAAGAATTCAACTTTATATATAACTAATATAGTACAAAGGTGTAGATTAAACATTACACCACTCCAGGCGCTTTTGTTTTCCACGTAATTAATATTGCCAATAATTAAGAAGTTTCGGGTTGAGTCCGATACCGATACCAATAGTATATTCACCTGTTACCTATTGCCTTATTTGTACGTTCCGTATCTGACAGGCGCACCACCAAACGGTGTAATCAGGATTAATATGCTATATACACGGGTCATATTCACAGGGTTGACACTACTAGATTGTCAAATTGTTACCTATTGTAGCATTTTAATCAGTAAAATTTTCTAAGATAACAATACAAATACTAAAAATCTGGACTAAAATAAGGCGTATAGGTACAGTTTTCAATTTGTATCTTATAATCGGCACGACTTTATCAGATGACAATACTAATATTAAAATAAGGCTTGCGCATAGTTATATACTTTAATTCAGTCACGGACCCGCGATATCACGGGTGTGTTCTAGTCTAGATTAAACATTCGAACTTCATCACCAATACATAATCTATGCTAGAGAATTTAATCTTAAGATTTGAAAATCAAAGATTCTTTAATATTTTTTTATTTCATTCAAAGACGATTGCATCCAAGAATTTGGATGCCATAGGTGTCTTCATACATCAGTTGGATTGATAAAAAAAAAAGAAGACAAGAAAAACTGTACATTTGAAGAGGTACACACATTGCTGTGTACACAGTCTAGAGTCACTGGTGTGACTGTGTACTTTCTTTTCAAATGTAAGTAATTTCTTCTTTCTTGTCAGTTCATGTTTTATTGCCTGCTATTTACTGACAGTGAGACTTAGGCATGCTGTTTTAGGCTGCAGCAGGTTTGATTTCAGCTTTAACAAGAATGTGTCCTCAGTACACGAATGCCCCACTCGAACTATAATTTTTCATGTTCAGTGGACCGTGAAATTGGGGTTAAAACTCTAATTTGGCAATAAAATTAGAAAGATCATATCATAGGGAACATGTGTACTAAGTTTGAAGTCGATTGGACTTCAACTTCATCAAAAACTACCTTGACCAAAAACTTTAACCTGGAGCGGGACAGACGGACGAACGGACAGACAGACGGACGGACGAACGGACGCACAGACCAGAAAACATAATGCCCCTCTACTATCGTAGGTGGGGCATAAAAATTGTGAAAGTGATTGGTAAGGTCGGTTTAAGTTCAAACTAATTAAAGAAGTAACCACAATCTTACTCTAGAAGCAAAGAAATAAAAAGAAAGCAGAATATAACTGACAACAACAGTGCTTGATACTAACATGACTAATTTAGGTATGTGGTTGATTGATGATATTCAAAATTATCCAACCAAATAATAAGTGTCAGTTGTATGTTATGTTGTCATAATCAATTATCTAGATTAAACATTCGAACTTCATCACCAATACATAATCTGTGCTAGAGAATTTAATCTTAAGATTTGAAAATCAAAGATTCTTTAATATTTTTTTATTTCATTCAAAGACGATTGCATCCAATAATTTGGATGCCATAGGTGTCTTCATACATCAGTTGGATTGATCAAAAAATAAGAAGACAAGAAAAACTGTACATTTGAAGAGGTACACACATTGCTGTGTACACAGTCTAGAGTCACTGGTGTGACTGTGTACTTTCTTTTCAAATGTAAGTAATTTCTTCTTTCTTGTCAGTTCATATTTTATTGCCTGCTATTTACTGACAGTGAGACTGAGGCATACTGTTTTAGGCTGCAGCAGGTTTGATTTCAGCTTTAAAAATTGTGAAAGTGATTGGTAAGGTCGGTTTAAGTTCAAACTAATTAAACAAGTAACCACAATCTTACTCTAGAAGCAAAGAAATAAAAAGAAAGCAGAATATAACTGACAACAACAGTGGTTGATACTAACATGACTAATTTAGGTATGTGGTTGATTGATGATATTCAAAATTCTCCAACCAAATGATAAGTGTCAGTTGTATGTTATGTTGTCATAATCAATTATCTAGATTAAACATTCGAACTTCATCACCAATACATAATCTTAGTGCTAGAGAATTTAATCTTAAGATTTGAAAATCAAAGATTCTTTAATATTTTTTTATTTCATTCAAGACGATTGCATCAAGAATTTGGATGCCATAGGTGTCTTCATACATCGTTGGATTGATCAAAAAAAGAAGATAGAAAAACTGTACATTTGAAGAGGTACAACATGCTGTGTACACAGTCTAGAGTCACTGTGTGACGTGTACTTTCTTTTCAAATGTAAGTAATTCTTTTTCTTGTCAGTTCATATTTATTGCTGCTATTTACTGACAGTGAACTTAGGCATGCTGTTTTAGGCTGCAGCAGGTTTGATTTCAGCTTTACAAGAATGTGTCTCAGTACACGAATGCCCACTCGAACTATCATTTTTCATGTTCAGTGGACCGTGAAATTGGGATTAAAACTCCAATTTGGCAATAAAATTAGAAGATATATCATAGGGAACATGTGTACTAAGTTTGAAGTCGATTGGACTTCAACTTCATCAAAAACTACCTTGACCAAAACTTTAACTGGAGCGGACAGACGGACGAACGAACGGAGCACAGACCAGAAAACATAATGCCCTTACTATCGTAGGTAGGGCATAAAATTGTGAAAGTGATTGGTCAGGCGGTTTCAGTCAACTAATAACAAGTAACCACAATCTTACTCTAGAAGCAAGAATAAAAAAAAGCGAATATAACTGAAACAACAGTGCTTGATATAACATGACTAATTTAGGTATGTGGTTGATTGATTATATTCAAAATTATCCAACCAAATGATAAGTGTCAGTTGTATGTTATGTTGTCATAATCAATTATCTAGATTACACATTCGAACTTCATCACCAATACATAATCTAGTGCTAGAGAATTTAATCTTAAGATTTGAAATCAAAGATTCTTTAATATTTTTTTATTTCATTCCAAGACGATTGCATCCAAGAATTTGGATGCCATAGGTGTCTTCATACATCAGTTGGATTGATAAAAAAAGAAGACAAGAAAAAACTGTACATTTGAAGAGGTACACACATTGCTGTGTACACAGTCTAGAGTAACTGGTGTGACTGTGTACTTTCTTTTCAAATGTAAGTAATTTCTTCTTTCTTGTCAGTTCATATTTTATTGCCTGCTATTTACTGACAGTGAGACTTAGGCATGCTGTTTTAGGCTGCAGCAGGTTTGATTTCAGCTTTAAAAATTGTGAAAGTGATTGGTAAGGTCGGTTTAAGTTCAAACTAATTAAAAAAGTAACCACAATCTTACTCTAGAAGCAAAGAAATAAAAAGAAAGCAGAATATAACTGACACCCACAGTGCTTGATACTAACATGACTAATTTAGGTATGTGGTTGATTGATGATATTCAAAATTCTCCAACCAAATGATAAGTGTCAGTTGTATGTTATGTTGTCATAATCAATTATCTAGATTAACATTCGAACTTCATCACCAATACATAATCTTAGTGCTAGAGAATTTAATCTTAGATTTGAAAATCAAAGATTCTTTAATATTTTTTTTATTTCATTCAAAGACGATTGCATCCAAGAATTTGGATGCCATAGGTGTCTTCATACATCAGTTGGATTGATCAAAAAAAAGAAGACTAGAAAACTGTACATTTGAAGAGGTACACACATTGCTGTGTACACAGTCTAGAGTCACTGGTGTGACTGTGTACTTTCTTTTCAAATGTAAGTAATTTCTTCTTTCTTGTCAGTTCATATTTTATTGCCTGCTATTTACTGACAGTGAGACTTAGGCATGCTGTTTTAGGCTGCAGCAGGTTTGATTTCAGCTTTAACAAGAATGTGTCCTCAGTACACGAATGCCCACTCGAACTATCATTTTTCATGTTCAGTGGACCGTGAAATTGGGATTAAAACTCCAATTTGGCAATAAAATTAGAAAGATCATATCATAGGGAACATGTGTACTAAGTTTGAAGTCGATTGGACTTCAACTTCATCAAAAACTACCTTGACCAAAAACTTTAACCTGGAGCGGGACAGACGGACGAACGACGGCACCGCACAGACCAGAAAACATAATGCCCTCTACTATCGTAGGTAGGGCATAAAAATTGTGAAAGTGATTGGTAGGTCGGTTTCAGTTCAAACTAATTAAACAAGTAACCACAATCTTACTCTAGAAGCAAAGAAATAAAAAGAAAGCAGAATATAACTGACAACAACAGTGCTTGATACTAACATGACTAATTTAGGTATGTGGTTGATTGATGATATTCAAAATTATCCAACCAATGATAAGTGTCAGTTGTATGTTATGTTGTCATAATCAATTATCTAGATTACACATTCGAACTTCATCACCAATACATAATCTTAGTGCTAGAGAATTTAATCTTAAGATTTGAAAATCAAAGATTCTTTAATATTTTTTTATTTCATTCCAAGACGATTGCATCCAAGAATTTGGATGCCATAGGTGTCTTCATACATCAGTTGGATTGATAAAAAAAAAAGAAGACAAGAAAAACTGTACATTTGAAGAGGTACACACATTGCTGTGTACACAGTCTAGAGTAACTGGTGTGACTGTGTACTTTCTTTTCAAATGTAAGTAATTTCTTCTTTCTTGTCAGTTCATATTTTATTGCCTGCTATTTACTGACAGTGAGACTTAGGCATGCTGTTTTAGGCTGCAGCAGGTTTGATTTCAGCTTTAAAAATTGTGAAAGTGATTGGTAAGGTCGGTTTAAGTTCAAACTAATTAAAAAAGTAACCACAATCTTACTCTAGAAGCAAAGAAATAAAAAGAAAGCAGAATATAACTGACAACCACAGTGCTTGATACTAACATGACTAATTTAGGTATGTGGTTGATTGATGATATTCAAAATTCTCCAACCAAATGATAAGTGTCAGTTGTATGTTATGTTGTCATAATCAATTATCTATAATACTAAAATTACGAGGTCCAGTTTGTCAGCCGTCATCACGTAAAAACGACGAATCAAAGAATTCAACTTTATATATAACTAATATAGTACAAAGGTGTAGATTAAACATTACACCACTCCAGGCGCTTTTGTTTTCCACGTAATTAATATTGCCAATAATTAAGAAGTTTCGGGTTGAGTCCGATACCGATACCAATAGTATATTCACCTGTTACCTATTGCCTTATTTGTACGTTCCGTATCTGACAGGCGCACCACCAAACGGTGTAATCAGGATTAATATGCTATATACACGGGTCATATTCACAGGGTTGACACTACTAGATTGTCAAATTGTTACCTATTGTAGCATTTTAATCAGTAAAATTTTCTAAGATAACAATACGAATACTAAAAATCTGGACTAAAATAAGGCGTATAGGTACAGTTTTCAATTTGTATCTTATAATCGGCACGACTTTATCAGATGACAATACTAATATTAAAATAAGGCTTGCGCATAGTTATATACTTTAATTCAGTCACGGACCCGCGATATCACGGGTGTGTTCTAGTCTAGATTAAACATTCGAACTTCATCACCAATACATAATCTATGCTAGAGAATTTAATCTTAAGATTTGAAAATCAAAGATTCTTTAATATTTTTTTATTTCATTCAAAGACGATTGCATCCAAGAATTTGGATGCCATAGGTGTCTTCATACATCAGTTGGAATGATAAAAAAAAAAGAAGACAAGAAAAACTGTACATTTGAAGAGGTACACACATTGCTGTGTACACAGTCTAGAGTCACTGGTGTGACTGTGTACTTTCTTTTCAAATGTAAGTAATTTCTTCTTTCTTGTCAGTTCATGTTTTATTGCCTGCTATTTACTGACAGTGAGACTTAGGCATGCTGTTTTAGGCTGCAGCAGGTTTGATTTCAGCTTTAACAAGAATGTGTCCTCAGTACACGAATGCCCCACTCGAACTATAATTTTTCATGTTCAGTGGACCGTGAAATTGGGGTTAAAACTCTAATTTGGCAATAAAATTAGAAAGATCATATCATAGGGAACATGTGTACTAAGTTTGAAGTCGATTGGACTTCAACTTCATCAAAAACTACCTTGACCAAAAACTTTAACCTGGAGCGGGACAGACGGACGAACGGACAGACAGACGGACGGACGAACGGACGCACAGACCAGAAAACATAATGCCCCTCTACTATCGTAGGTGGGGCATAAAAATTGTGAAAGTGATTGGTAAGGTCGGTTTAAGTTCAAACTAATTAAAGAAGTAACCACAATCTTACTCTAGAAGCAAAGAAATAAAAAGAAAGCAGAATATAACTGACAACAACAGTGCTTGATACTAACATGACTAATTTAGGTATGTGGTTGATTGATGATATTCAAAATTATCCAACCAAATAATAAGTGTCAGTTGTATGTTATGTTGTCATAATCAATTATCTAGATTAAACATTCGAACTTCATCACCAATACATAATCTGTGCTAGAGAATTTAATCTTAAGATTTGAAAATCAAAGATTCTTTAATATTTTTTTATTTCATTCAAAGACGATTGCATCCAATAATTTGGATGCCATAGGTGTCTTCATACATCAGTTGGATTGATCAAAAAATAAGAAGACAAGAAAAACTGTACATTTGAAGAGGTACACACATTGCTGTGTACACAGTCTAGAGTCACTGGTGTGACTGTGTACTTTCTTTTCAAATGTAAGTAATTTCTTCTTTCTTGTCAGTTCATATTTTATTGCCTGCTATTTACTGACAGTGAGACTTAGGCATACTGTTTTAGGCTGCAGCAGGTTTGATTTCAGCTTTAAAAATTGTGAAAGTGATTGGTAAGGTCGGTTTAAGTTCAAACTAATTAAACAAGTAACCACAATCTTACTCTAGAAGCAAAGAAATAAAAAGAAAGCAGAATATAACTGACAACAACAGTGGTTGATACTAACATGACTAATTTAGGTATGTGGTTGATTGATGATATTCAAAATTCTCCAACCAAATGATAAGTGTCAGTTGTATGTTATGTTGTCATAATCAATTATCTAGATTAAACATTCGAACTTCATCACCAATACATAATCTTAGTGCTAGAGAATTTAATCTTAAGATTTGAAAATCAAAGATTCTTTAATATTTTTTTATTTCATTCAAAGACGATTGCATCCAAGAATTTGGATGCCATAGGTGTCTTCATACATCAGTTGGATTGATCAAAAAAAAAGAAGACAAGAAAAACTGTACATTTGAAGAGGTACACACATTGCTGTGTACACAGTCTAGAGTCACTGGTGTGACTGTGTACTTTCTTTTCAAATGTAAGTAATTTCTTCTTTCTTGTCAGTTCATATTTTATTGCCTGCTATTTACTGACAGTGAGACTTAGGCATGCTGTTTAGGCTGCAGCAGGTTTCATTTCAGCTTTAAAAATTGTGAAAGTGATTGGTAAGGTCGGTTTAAGTTCAAACTAATTAAACAAGTAACCACAATCTTACTCTAGAAGCAAAGAAATAAAAAGAAAGCAGAATATAACTGACAACACAGTGCTTGATACTAACATGACTAATTTAGGTATGTGGTTGATTGATGATATTCAAAATTCTCCAACCAAATGATAAGTGTCAGTTGTATGTTATGTTGTCATAATCAATTATCTAGATTAAACATTCGAACTTCATCACCAATACATAATCTTAGTGCTAGAGAATTTAATCTTAAGATTTGAAAATCAAAGATTCTTAATATTTTTTTATTTCATTCAAAGACGATTGTATCCAAGAATTTGGTCACCATAGGTGTCTCATGACATCCGTTGGATTAATCCAAGAAAGAAGAAAAAAAAAAACAGGTACACACATTGCTGTGTACACAGTCTAAAGTCACTGGTGTGACTGTGTACTTTTAATGTAAGTAATTTCTTCTTTCTTGTCAGTTCATATTATATTGCCTGCTATTTACTGACAGTGAGACTTAGGCATGCTGTTTTAGGCTGCAGCAGGTTTCATTTCAGCTTTAAAAATTGTGAAAGTGATTGGTAAGGTCGGTTTAAGTTCAAACTAATTAAACAAGTAACCACAATCTTACTCTAGAAGCAAAGAAATAAAAAGAAAGCAGAATATAACTGACAACAACAGTGCTTGATACTAACATGACTAATTTAGGTATGTGGTTGATTGATGATATTCAAAATTCTCCAACCAAATGATAAGTGTCAGTTGTATGTTATGTTGTCATAATCAATTATCTAGATTAAACATTCGAACTTCATCACCAATACATAATCTTAGTGCTAGAGAATTTAATCTTAAGATTTGAAAATCAAAGATTCTTTAATATTTTTTTATTTCATTCAAAGACGATTGTATCCAAGAATTTGGTCACCATAGGTGTCTCATGACATCCGTTGGATTAATCCAGAGAAGAGAAGAAAAGAAAACATGTACAGTTGAACAGGTACACACATTGCTGTGTACACAGTCTAAAGTCACTGGTGTGACTGTGTACTTTTCTAATGTAAGTAATTTCTTCTTTCTTGTCAGTTCATATTTTATTGCCTGCTATTTACTGACAGTGAGACTTAGGCATGCTGTTTGAGGCTGCAGCAGGTTTGATTTCAGCTTTAAAAATTGTGAAAGTGATTGGTAAGGTCGGTTTAAGTTCAAACTAATTAAACAAGTAACCACAATCTTACTCTAGAAGCAAAGAAATAAAAAGAAAGCAGAATGTAACTGACAACAACAGTGCTTGATACTAACATGACTAATTTAGGTATGTGGTTGATTGATGATATTAAAAATTCTCCAACCAAATGATAAGTGTCAGTTGTATGTTATGTTGTCATAATCAATTATCTAGATTAAACATTCGAATTCATCACCAATACATAATCTTAGTGCTAGAGAATTTAATCTTAAGATTTGAAAATCAAAGATTCTTTAATATTTTTTATTTCATTCAAAGACGATTGCATCCAAGAATTTGGTCACCATAGGTGTCTCATGACATCCGTTGGATTAATCCAGAGAAGAGAAGAAAAGAAAACATGTACAGTTGAACAGGTACACACATTGCTGTGTACACAGTCTAAAGTCACTGGTGTGACTGTGTACTTTTCAAATGTAAGTAATTTCTTCTTTCTTGTCAGTTCATATTTTATTGCCTGCTATTTACTGACAGTGAGACTTAGGCATGCTGTTTGAGGCTGCAGCAGGTTTCATTTCAGCTTTAAAAATTGTGAAAGTGATTGGTAAGGTCGGTTTAAGTTCAAACTAATTAAACAAGTAACCACAATCTTACTCTAGAAGCAAAGAAATAAAAAGAAAGCAGAATATAACTGACAACAACAGTGCTTGATACTAACATGACTAATTTAGGTATGTGGTTGATTGATGATATTAAAAATTCTCCAACCAAATGATAAGTGTCAGTTGTATGTTATGTTGTCATAATCAATTATCTAGATTAAACATTCGAACTTCATCACCAATACATAATCTTAGTGCTAGAGAATTTAATCTTAAGATTTGAAAATCAAAGATTCTTTAATATTTTTTTATTTCATTCAAAGACGATTGTATCCAAGAATTTGGTCACCATAGGTGTCTCATGACATCCGTTGGATTAATCCAGAGAAGAGAAGAAAAGAAAACATGTACAGTTGAACAGGTACACACATTGCTGTGTACACAGTCTAAAGTCACTGGTGTGACTGTGTACTTTTCAAATGTAAGTAATTTCTTCTTTCTTGTCAGTTCATATTTTATTGCCTGCTATTTACTGACAGTGAGACTTAGGCATGCTGTTTGAGGCTGCAGCAGGTTTGATTTCAGCTTTAAAAATTGTGAAAGTGATTGGTAAGGTCGGTTTAAGTTCAAACTAATTAAACAAGTAACCACAATCTTACTCTAGAAGCAAAGAAATAAAAAGAAAGCAGAATATAACTGACAACAACAGTGCTTGATACTAACATGACTAATTTAGGTATGTGGTTGATTGATGATATTCAAAATTCTCCAACCAAATGATAAGTGTCAGTTGTATGTTATGTTGTCAGAATCAATTATCTAGATTAAACATTCGAACTTCATCACCAATACATAATCTTAGTGCTAGAGAATTTAATCTTAAGATTTGAAAATCAAAGATTCTTTAATATTTTTTTATTTCATTCAAAGACGATTGCATCCAAGAATTTGGATGCCATAGGTGTCTTCATACATCAGTTGGATTGATAAAAAAAAAAAGAAGACAAGAAAAACTGTACATTTGAAGAGGTACACACATTGCTGTGTACACAGTCTAGAGTAACTGGTGTGACTGTGTACTTTCTTTTCAAATGTAAGTAATTTCTTCTTTCTTGTCAGTTCATATTTTATTGCCTGCTATTTACTGACAGTGAGACTTAGGCATGCTGTTTTAGGCTGCAGCAGGTTTGATTTCAGCTTTAAAAATTGTGAAAGTGATTGGTAAGGTCGGTTTAAGTTCAAACAAATTAAACAAGTAACCACAATCTTACTCTAGAAGCAAAGAAATAAAAAGAAAGCAGAATATAACTGACAACAACAGTGCTTGATACTAACATGACTAATTTAGGTATGTGGTTGATTGATGATATTCAAAATTCTCCAACCAAATGCTAAGTGTCAGTTGTATGTTATGTTGTCATAATCAATTATCCAGATTAAACATTCGAACTTCATCACCAATACATAATCTTAGTGCTAGAGAATTTAATCTCAAGATTTGAAAATCAAAGATTCTTTAATATTTTTTTATTTCATTCAAAGACGATTGCATCCAAGAATTTGGATGCCATAGGTGTCTTCAGACATCAGTTGGATTGATCCAAAAAAAGAAGACAAGAAAAACTGTACATTTGAAGAGGTACACATATTGCTGTGTACACAGTCTAGAGTCACTGGTGTGACTGTGTACTTTCTTTTCAAATGTAAGTAATTTCTTCTGTCTTGTCAGTTCATATTTTATTGCCTGCTATTTACTGACAGTGAGACTTAGGCATGCTGTTTGAGGATGCAGCAGGTTTGATTTCAGCTTTAAAAATTGTGAAAGCGATTGGTAAGGTCGGTTTAAGTTCAAACTAATTAAACAAGTAACCACAATCTTACTCTAGAAGCAAAGAAATAAAAAGAAAGCAGAATATAACTGACAACAACAGTACTTGATACTAACATGACTAATTTAGGTATGTGGTTGATTGATGATATTCAAAATTCTCCAACCAAATGCTAAGTGTCAGTTGTATGTTATGTTGTCATAATCAATTATCTAGATTAAACATTCGAACTTCCATCACCAATACATAATCTTAGTGCTAGAGAATTTAATCTTAAGATTTAAAAATCAAAGATTCTTTAATATTTTTTTATTTCATTCAAAGACGATTGCATCCAAGAATTTGGATGCCATAGGTGTCTTCAGACATCAGTTGGATTGATCAAAAAAAAAAGAAGACAAGAAAAACTGTACATTTGAAGAGGTACACACATTGCTGTGTACACAGTCTAGAGTCACTGGTGTAACTGTGTACTTTCTTTTCAAATGTAAGTAATTTCTTCTTTCTTGTCAATTCATATTTTATTGCCTGCTATTTACTGACAGTGAGACTTAGGCATGCTGTTTTAGGCTGCAGCAGGTTTGATTTCAGCTTTAAAAATTGTGAAAGTGATTGGTAAGGTCGGTTTAAGTTCAAACTAATTAAACAAGTAACCACAATCTTACTCTAGAAGCAAAGAAATAAAAGAAAGCAGAATATAACTGCCAGACAAGCATATACAAATGTAGTAAATAATAGAAATGCACTACGAAATAACTGTGTTCTCGGGCCAGAAAAGCCTTAAGTGAGAAAGAGTAATAACAGGTGACTGCATTCTATAATTGTGACATTACTGAGATAATGCCAATCACCAAGATTTTAAAAGGAAGTGGAGCTAAATGTCCCTATGTGGAGGTAATTAACAAACAACAGTTAAATCTTATCTAATGACATTATCTTATTGTGTTGAACATATTTGCTCTTTATAGGTCCATTCTACAATGTTTTATCTATAAATGTTTCTGTAATTACAGGAAAATGGGTTGAAATTATCTTTCAGAAGCAATAAATTTAGTATTTTAAAAACCACAACTCATGTATGCAAACTTTTATATTCATTTATCTTATTTAACCAAACGTTTTTGCTTATAACAATTTCTATTACAATTTCATGTAATGGGTAATAACTCTTTTATCAAACCAATTGACAATTTCTGCTGTATTTGTCTTTTGGTAGATCTTCTTGTTCATTCTCTTGTAGTTTTAAAGATAACTTAAAACTGAAATTTGCTAAATATTCAAAATTAACATTGTACTTTTAGTAATATGGCATTCTTTCTGATGCAACTTTAGTGCTTGTAAGCACCAGAGCATTCTTTCTGATGCACCAGTAGGAAAAATTATTAAAAAAAAAAAAAACCCAAAAAAAACCGTTAGATACTTAATATATAATTTATTTAGAAATTATCATACAAGAGTATCTCAAATTTATACAATATTCTAACTGTCCAAATAAAAAATATTCGAAAGTTTTTATTTTGTATTTCAATGTGCAGCTATTCCAGCATAAAACAAGAAGAATACATTAGATACAGATAATATCAGATTTTAAAACATATTACAAGAGTGATTGCAAGTATATACAGTGTTCAAATTGTACAAAACAAATTTTCAACTTTTTTTTTCTCAAAGTACAAACTTTTCTAGCATAAATTTTCATAATGGACTGAAAAAAAACTTTTATATTTATTTCTATCTCCCTCAGGGAAACCCGTCAGACAGTCCCAATACTGATTGAGAGGGGGTGAGGGTACAGAGGGTACCTGAGGGAAAGCAGGCATCTCTGTTGTTTATAGATTTCCTGTACGACTGTATTTCTACTATGTTTCCACGAATACTTCCATGTAACAGTTCAGCATGCATGTATTGAGTTAAAGTTAGGTAAAATGTAGTCAAATTTAAAAACTACAGGCTGTCAAAAGTTTATATCCTCACCCGACTCTTAACTAGGTTTTTTTTTAAATCATATGAAAAAAAGAAAAAAAAATGGTTTAATATTGCATTCTATTCTGTGGTTTTCTAAAAGAAAACATTTGAATGTATTTCTCATGGGATCCTATTTTAAACTTAAAGATAAGTTGACACCTAGAGTATTCATTTTCAGAAAAAATGAAAAGATCAAAGCATGAGAAATAAATGAAATTTTTATAGGTACTAAATATCAGAATCTCCCCGAGTTAGATACAATGAGACTAGAATACGCCATAATCGCACTGACGAGTACCTCATTCAGCGAGGAAGATGTAACTTTACTCTTAATAATAGTGCAAAAGTCTAGTGTCAATAAGGCAGACGCAATCCCGTTGCAGAACTAAACATTTGGTTTGTACGAAACTAAGTTAATATAATTTTAACAAATTTTCAAGCACAGAAACTTCTCACGAAAGTGGAATACTGCTACTCTTTACCAAGAAACCATACCCTAACGACCATTAATATGAAGTATATTTCAAATTGATCTATTTTGGAGAGAAGTGTGACATTAATTTCACTGAACAATTATACATATATTTAAAACCGATACAAGATACCCTAAGACCCAATCTTTTGGCGAATAAATCTTAGGGTAACACCGACAGATAAAAATCCATCTTAAAGAATGCTTGTTAGACAGAAAATTCGAAATAAAATTTAGCATATTGCCTTTCGACACCATATCAAAAAGATCTTTTAAAATAAAAAAAAAGACCGACACATACATTCATGTTTCGGAAAAACCATTACAATTATATGATTCGAATAGTACTGCGAAAAGAGTTCTGAACGCCTGAAATTAACAATGGTTTTGATTTTGAAATTTATATCAAGCCAAGGTATTTATGTTGAAAAACGCAGGCAAATTTTGATGTTTAAGGATTATATACCCTTGTGTTGATTCAATGCTAAACATATGGAAATTTTACAGACAATCCAAACCCTTTATCCTTGTACTTTCATATTTGGCAATTTATTTACTGATAGATAGAGGACTATTGCATGCAGTGCTAACATTGATTTCCTTTAAACAAGTTTATTATATTCATGTAGTTATTGGTTTAAACAAATATAAATATGGATCACATATCAAGTACACCTTTTAGCTTGTGCTCGACTTTAGTGACTCGGCATTTTGGAATTTACAGGTTGCTTAGAACTTTGTGTTACAATAAACGCTAGCACATCATAAAAATGCAAGTGAATAATCTTGTTTCAAATTTTATAATATTTTTTTTGATAATAGATAGTATGAGCACTTCTATACGCAACCAGTACTGCATTGCATCAATCAAATTATAACACCGAGTTCACATATCTTACATGTACAGGTAAAATTTACCTGATATTGATTTGCACTCCAAATAAAAACAGGTTGAAATCAAATCTTGAATTTCATACAAAATACTTTCGTGGCGTAGAATAATTTTGTTTTGTATTTTCAAGTGAGAAATCAAATTTGTATATCAACTATTTATGAAATGAGTTAGATAATAGAATTATATTTCTTACACTTATCCATGTCATCTAAAGTAGTTAAAATTTCATGCCTTATAGTCTTGATATTGAAAAGGCTTTAAATCCAAATGTTTGATTAAGATTAGTCAATAGAAGTCCATGGGTTTTCCTTGGAGCTCGGTATTTTTGTTATTTCACTTTTAAGTAAACAGTCTATGGAAGAAGCGTATCGATACAAACTATTCTTATATCACATAGCGATATTGTCTAATATCTATTGTAAATATACAGACATTCCATGCGGAAAATGTTGTTTTCGGCAACGAAAAATTAAGGAAATACTAACATTAAAACTTATTGTTCAAATATAAACAATAGTTGAGTCTAAATATACATTCAGAAGTTAGCTAGAAGCAAACGTGTATGTCCGTGTACAATTTGAAGTGCTGTGTTTTTCTCATATACATAAATATACAAATGCTATTATTTCTAATATCAATGTGTTATTTTTCAAATATCAGAGCGATGTTTTTATAATATCAATATTAGAACTTATAAGTAATAATATTTGACTGCTGAACCCATATTTTGACAATTTTACCTATTATATCTGTTTTGTTCACGCATCGTTGTAAATATGACAGAATTTGATGAGACTGTCATACATGTTAGAGATTAAGCGCTATAAAACCAGGTTCAAATCACCATTTTCAAAATTTGAAAATGCCAGTACCGAGTCAGAAATATGACAGTTGTTATCCATTCGTTTGGTGTGTTGTATCAATTGATTTTACCATTTGATAAGGAACTTTCTGTTTTGAATTTTCCTCGGAGTTCAGTATTTTTTTTATTTAACTTCTTAGTAGTAATGTATGTAAATAAGCAGTTTTAAGATCATTGCTTAAATTCATATTGTTTTTGGTAACATCTTACAAATTTCTCCAATTGGTTTTGGAAGCAAAACTAATCAAATAAGGGGATAAACAATGCCGTAATCAAATAGCTAAGTATCAAAAATGATTGTTCACATATATAACATTAAGCAAATTTCATAATGAACGCACCGAAATAATATATATTATCCGATATGCTCGCAACGCACGCATGGAAGACTTTCTTTATTGATAACAATGAAACTAACTTGTGACAAAGATGAATCATACTGTCCTCGTTCACATTGATTTTCGACAAAATCTGAACTGTATTTTTGAATCTCCCTTTTTATACATATTAGACCGTTGGTTTTCCTGTTTGAATGGTTTAACACTAGTGATGTTGTTGTTCCTATATAGCGTGGTGTTCGTTGTGAGCCAAGGCTCCGTGTTTAAGGCCCTTCTTTGGTCTATAACAGAACATACCTATTGTTTATAATGTACATTTTGTTCTAGTTCAATAAATACGTGTCATATTCATCACTGAGCGTTAAGTAACCAACAATCAATACTTTACATTACAAAGTAAAAAATGTATGCGACTAGAAAGCATCTACAAATACATAGTATAGATTTAAAGAGCAGACATATCCATAGTTTCAGGAAAAAGGAGGCGTAGTTGAAATTAAAGATATACATAATACCACCGAATTAAATGACGAATTTTAAGCAATGGAGATTTTTTTTCCATCAATCGCATTCAATAAAATGTCTATGCACATGTACACATTAAATAACCCAAAAACCTTTATACAAAGATGCATCCTCTTTAAGGCTGCATGACAGTAACTGAAGAAGTCAGTACAATGCAAATGGAAACAGCTGTCGTATTTAACATTTTTTTAATGTTTATGTTGTGAAACCTGCTTTTTTTAATAGAACTAGCAAATACCCCGCCTCAGATATATTGACTGGATTTACAAAACTGGTCTCATATTTAGCATCTGCTTTTGAGAGTAGCAGATACAACCAGAATCGGATCAGAATGTGTACGTTGAATCCGATGTCTCGTGTGAAGGGAATGTCATGTTTTTTTTTTACACTTTAGGAACCCTTACAACAACTCTTTCAAGGGTCCGTAGGTGGGCAGTTGCAATGCAAATTTATTATCACTATCCAATATATCCTCGCGTGTTATTCTAGTATGACCAATACGACATCTAGAAATAACACAATGATCTTTTCTGCACATAAAATTATAAAAGGTTAACCTTAATTATTGCCTAACATATTAAAGAGATCAAAAGTAAAAAAATTAAATGACAAAAGTTATTTTGGGGTTCAGTGTTCGATACCCCTTAATTACACATGAGGGTCTGGCACAGTCATTGCATTAAGTAAATTGTAAATATTAAAAATTTGTATTCTCTTCCTAAAAAAATATATTAAAATTATTTTTGTAGGGAGACCTTACAACAGATGAAGTCCTAGATTTCAGTCTAGGTTTAGGCATGCTTTTTGTCACCAGAAAAGAAAACATAAAGTACCTAACCAACAAGTATAAAGAAGCAGGCATAAGATGCCTGCATATTGGATAGGTTAAAATAAAAAAAGGTAACATTTTTTACAATGATTTTTGCAACATTATTTGCAAGCCTACATAAAGTCTTCTTAAATTCAGTTAAGGAAGAGGAACTTTATTCCTTACAAGAAAAGAAGACGAAATTTACTTAATAGATAAACTGAAGGCAGAGGGATTAAGATGCAAACAGATAGGAATTATTGATTTAAAAAAAAAGGTCTTGAAAATCGACTGAACTTGGCATGCCATATTTTTTCTATTGGTTTAAATCTTTAAAAAATAATTTGGGTACCGTTACGTTATATATGTTTCCCAAATTTATATTATCCATTCAGAAAGAATTTTTATGTTTTTAAGCAAATTGCTTTGGTGATCAGTGGTAACATTTGTCTCAAAGATTTATGATTATTTTAGTTATCCAAGTCTCACATATGTACTAGCAAAATTGAGAATGGAAATAGTAAATGTATCAAAGAGACAGAAGAATTTGCGAGAAAAAAATGAGAAGATAATATTTCTAATAAGGAAACATTTGTTAAAAATTGTGTCAACCCTTAGAAATGAAGAAAGGCTACAGTATATTCTATTCGTCACCTTTTTTTCGTAATTAAATCTGTGTTGTTAAGGTTCCCGAATTCTGTTGTTGGAGTGATTATTTTCGTATTTCAATTTATTATTACTTTATTAAACTATTGCCAGTTTACATTATCAATACATTTAGTATATCAATGGACCATTAACTATAGAATAAACTGCCTTGGAATATATCTTTTTCTAGGTATAAATGTTCAAGGTTTAATGTTCACAATTTAACGACATGTAATACATAAAATGGGTATAATTTTTGTGTACCCATTTTTTAAATCTTTCACCGAGTGAGTACTCATCATATCGCTAGGTAAATCCAAGGAGTGCTCAAGTATCGCTTAGCAAATCAAAGGAGTACTCCGGTATCGCTCAGTAAATACACCGAGTACTCAAGAGGTAATTGAATATTCTCTGTAATATGTAAATCCACACATAAATGTAATGACCTTGCAGATATCATCTAGCATTGATTCATTTTCATGGTTTCCTAATTTTATTTAACAGATTGAACAAAATGAAATGGATCACATAAAAAATATATGTGACTTTGTCAGCAAGACATTGAACAAAATGATATCTATGGGGCACAGCCCATAACTTTTTCGATCATTGGGAATGATATGTCTTCATACTCTGAAATTCGGCAATGCTGTAAAGATTCGATGGTAAGTAACATATTAAGTTGGACAAGTTAAGAAGAACATATCCTTAATCAACCATATTGTATTTCAAACATTATGGATTCTCAAGATCGAATTGTAAAATGTTTGTATAATAAAAGTGCTCAGGATAGCACCTGTGGAAATTTTGCAACGTTAGATATGCAATATTTCAAACAGGTCGTAGATTTGTATTACATGTTCTTCAAATAGGTTGCAGATAACTGGGCCAACTATTATTTATTTACAGAAATATATTGAACAAAATCAATTAGCAATTTGCGTGGTTAAAGTTGTTTTTTTTTACTTTTAAATTTCTTATTTGATACATTTAATGTTATTTTACAGATTAAAAAAAAATGAAATGGAACAAAGTATAAATGTATGCGACTTTGTATGCAAGTTATTGAATAGAATGGTAACTATGGGGGCACAGCCCATAACCTTTTCTTGATTGGGAATGATAATTCATACTCTGAAATTCGGCAAATCGTGGAAGAAGCTGAATGCATCTTTGATGGTAAGTAACATTTCAAGAAATATTAAGTTGGACAAGTTAAGAATAACATTTCCTTATAATTAACCATATTGTATTTCAAACAAAACTCATTAGTTATTATGGATTATCAAAAGCGAATTGTAAAATGTTTGTTTAATCAAAGTCAAAGTGCTGGATAGCACCTGTGGGAGGTTTGCAACGGTAGATGTGCATTATTTCAAATAGCTATATACATAGGTTGTAGATGTGTATTTCATGTACGTCAAATAGGTTGCAGATAACTGGGCCTACCATTATTTATATGCAGAAATATATTGATTAACTCGAACTACGATTAGCAGATTGTGTGGTTAATATTTCTTTCGACTTTTAATTTTTGTTTACTTAATACAATAAATTATTGTTACAAGATGCTGTTAAAAATTTCAGAAATAAATTTATAGAATGTAAATTATCAGCTACAGACTATTTTATATTTCAGGAGAAATTTTAAAACAGCCTTCGAAATTGATTGATTGATTGTTAGTTGCTTAACGTCCAGTGGCAAATATTTCATGCATATTCAGGACGAGAACAAGTTCACAATAATTACAATAGGTAGGTTGATACAATAGAGGCCATCTTGGATGATGGTCGGGGAAATTTGGACTGCCACTGGAAAATGAGGGTATATTGGATAGGGACAGAAATTTTGCCTTGCAACAGGCCACCTACGGACCCCTCAAAGAGTTGTTGCAAGGGTTCTTAACGTGCAAGGAGCGAGGCACTCTCTTTACACGAGGCATCGGATTTAACGTCCCCCTTCTGACCGGACGTGACTGCGAACTTGATACATCCCGCACAGCCAAACGGACGCCCCACTTCGGCAAGCGATTTACTGACAGTCGGGAGAAGACCAAGTGACCATATTTCTATACCCCAGTCACCCTTGGGGTACAGCCTTCGAGAAGATGTATTGAAGTAAAGAACTACAGAAGAGTGATCCTGAGCATTGATGTTTTAAGCTTTGGGCTTGATGGCTTAAAAGTTCTCGCCGACCTATCTTTAAGTGTGGATGCAGAAACATGGGAAATACCAGTAATATACGGCTTGTTGAAAAATGAGGTAATAAGGAAAAAAGTAGTCAATTTATAAAAAAAAATACAAATCAATAGTTTTGAAAAGAATTGTTAACGGTCTTTCCCCTCCGAAACATGATTGATTGGTTGATTGTTTTTGACTGACTTGACTAAACACACGAGATAGGGTCTCTTGGATTGATTGATGGTTATTTAACGTCCAGTGGCAAATATTTTATGCATATTACGGACAAGAACACGTTCACACTAAATACAATAGGTAGGTCTTGTCATAAATGAGGCCATTTGGGATGATGGTTGAGGAAATTTGGACTGCCACTGGAAAATGAGGGTATATAAGTTAGGGCTTGATGGCTTAAAAGTATCTACCGAAACCTTATACAAGATACCCCATTAATTATTAACCCAAAGATTGGTCGACACCGACAGTATTCATTTTCAGAAAAAAAGAAAACATAAAAACATAAGAAATAAATGGAACTCTTATGGGCACTGACTATCAGGACCTCCCAGATTTAGATACAATGACGCTAGAATATGCCATTATCGCGCTGATGAGTATCTCATTAAGCGAAGAAGATGTCAATAAGGCAGACGCAATCCTGTTTGAGAACTAAACATTTGGTTAGGACTAATGTAAGTTTATTAAATTAAATTCCCACGAAAGTGAAATACTATAAAAAAAAAAGTACATGTGGTATGATTGCCAATGAGACAACTCTCAACAAGAGACAAAAATGACACAGACATTAACAACTATAGGTCACCGTAAGGCCTTAAAAAATTAGCAACGCCCATACCGCATAGTCAGGCCCCGTTATGACAATGTAAAACAATTCAAACAAAAAAACTAACGGCCTTATTTATATAAAAAATGAACGAAAAACAAATATGTAACACATAAACAAACGACAACCACTGAATTACAGGCTTCTGAATTGGGACAGGCACATACAAACATAATGTGGCGGGGTTAAACATGTTAAGGTGATCCCAACCCTCCCTAACCCTGGAAAGTGGTATAACAGTACAACATAACAACGAACTATAAAAATCAGTTAAAAAAAGCTCAACTCATCAGAAGGACAAAAATACAAGTGGACGTGGCCGGGTACTTGTACATCCCGACAAAAAAAGACACCAAGAACAGATCTGAGAGTACTCGCATATATCAGACAGCTAGATCAAAGCCACTAACAACTAATAAAAAAAATCATGCATCTAAGACTAAACTATTTATCCGTACACATCCAACATCCAATTGATTTAGTGTAAAGACGTCATAAGCAGTAAAAAAAAACATGACCTTGTGCAATCCTAAGTTACAGGTATCGACAGATTGCAGATCCATGAATGTATATATGTGTATAACATACTAGTGATAAATTAAGTTTGCTTTTAATTTACTGATAACAAAATCAATATTCATACCAATGCAAACAATATTCAGTTATCATATTACAGTGTTGAATTGGTTACCTTTTAGAATAAGTTTAATTAAAGAAGCGATAAGTTTACAAGGATCATTTCTTAATTTCCGGGCACGGTTAACAACATTTCCGTAAAAATGAGGATTTGCTATCCCGTTTGAAATAAGTTTTCAAAAGGTACAACCAAATCTTTATATCTATGGAAAAATTTAGTAAAGGTTTTAAGTAATTTATGGTAACAATATCCCTGGTTACATAGA
>CM034351.1:72443173-72470141 GCA_019925275.1 Mytilus edulis
GTTGTTGTCCATTCGTTTGATGTGTGTTGTCATTTGATTTTGCCATGTGATTAGGGACTTTCCGAGTTCAGTATTTTTGTGATTTTACTTTTTGATTTGCTCATTGTTGAAGACCGTACGATGATCTATATTTGTTATAATTTTTGTGTCATTTTGGTTTCTTGTGGAGAGTTGTCTCATTGTCAATCATACCACATCTTTTTTATACTTGCAATGATGTGATGTTACACTATTGTTTTAGATAATGGTGAAGGTAAGTACCTGTTAAAATGTTTGAGCCCGCTGCATTTTTTTTGTAACGTAACGGTACTCCAATTGCAATTATTTTGACAGTTTTTTCACCTTCTTTTTTTTATGATCAAGACAAGAATTTCCATTCTGTGTTTATTTTGTAACCGTTTCCTTCCTTATTATATAGGAACACCAATTTGATTTTTAATCCATATTGAGTCATAGCAAATTTGGATAGAAACAACCTCCAAATATCCATGATCCCGTAATGAGGAGTATCCAAATGCATCCATGTTTAAATTCACATCATTAAAAATCGAATAACAGATGTTTTGTTATATATTTTCAAATATTTAGAACAATTTGACATTGGTACAAGTTCACTATTCATTTTTTTAATGGATGTTTGTAACATATTTGTTTTATTCATTTTTAAAAGATTACTTTTTGTGAACGTCACATGGCGGAGTTTTCGTACATTTTTCTTTTCCGGTGAAAGCTTCATCTGTTGATATAAGTTGTGAACGTTTGGTGTATATTTGAATATATTCATATTTTTTGTAAGACATGTACATGTATGAGACATGTCAAACTAATCCAAATACAAATTGTTTAGTCTTAAAGAAAACTTTTAAAAATTTCTCAGCTGTTTATGTTGAATAGGTGCAATTTGGGTACTCGGTGCAATTTAGGTACCGTGACGTTACCTTTCCCAAGTCATGAATTATCTGATGTTCAGTAGTTGTTTGTTGATGTGATTCATAAGTGTTTCTCGTTTTTATATAGTTCAGACCGTGAGTTTTCCCGTTTAAATATCTTTACACTAGTTATTTTGAGGCCCGTTATAGCTTGCTGTTCGGTTTGAGCCAAGGATCTGTTTTGAAAACCATACTTTGACCTATAATTGTTTACTTTTACAAATTGTGACTCGGATGGAGAGTTGTCTCGTTTGCACCCATACCACATATTCTTATATATATCATTCCATTATTTGGCTCCTGAAATTGTAAAATTTTACAAGTCTAGCAAAAATTTTCAATTGATTGAAGAATACGGCGATATAAAATGGGCGCTTATGTATAAGAACTTGTTTAGACTTTTAAGAACATGAAAAAATTTACATAATTTAACTGAAATGTTTTGTCAAAAAAAATAATAGGCAAGGTTTTACAAACATAGTTCATATTTTTTTACATTTTTGTTAAAAACAATCATCTTGTGACAAAATATTTTATTGGGAAAAGCAATGAGTCATATTTAGATAGCAATTACAAGTGCAAGATCCGAAATGACACTATTCCGGTATTGTTTTAATGTTTTGCCTGAATCTCATAATGTTGCAAGCCTATATGTAAATACATGTATATGTCATGCATGTGTGGGAAACGCAATCGTTTATCAATGTAAGTTTCATTCATCAAACTCAAACTTAAGGATCAGTTTGTACAAGTCCGGCATTCTTTACTAGCTAGAAAACTCACAAAGAACACTTAATTACAAACTTTTATTGGAATTCTTAGGATTGATTTTTATAGATTTAAAACCGCAAATAACAAGCTCCCTATTGAACTGGCTAGATAGAATAATATAGTTACAAACAAAAGACTTTGTGTTCTGGTTAATAAAAATGATACTGGCGATGAATTGCATTATTCCTAATTAGAATTTAAATACTTTGAATTAAACAGGAAACATTGTATGTCACACTATTGTTTAACAACTGCAAATATTTTAAAATACAAGCAGATTATGTCTTCAAATATCAAATCAGAATTGATTAAACATTGTAAATTTATCAAGATTATTCACACAGGTGTATTCAGCGGAGGACATTTTAGCGCATTGATAGGACATTTGAGCGAAAACTAAAATTGCCAACGCCCATTTTAGCGAAATATTTTTACCCATTACAATGTATTAATAGATAAAAAAAAAAGCACTAATTGTCTTAAAAGATTAAATCAAATAATAAAAGTCCGTTCCAGCCTGAAATGTATATCCCAGAGAACGTAGGTAATGAGCTCTGAATATACCCCTATACAATACGGTTACATTAGGAACTGTTCTAAGACTTTCTCTTTAGATCATGTCTAAATTGAGGTGCACATTCGTTTTTACTTTGTATTTTTATATATGTTGTTGTTTGCAATTTGATAATATTGTCAAGAAAAAGCAAATAGCTGGGTGACAACTAGTATTTGCTCATTATAATGGGCATGGAACGACTCTGAACCATTTAATATTTGTTCGCTTTGAATTTCACGGAACTTCTGCCCAAAGCTTAGTGTGTATTATTCAATCAGGTAAGTTTTCGCTAAAATTGACTATTGAAAATACAGGTGAACGGATTAATCCGGCGCTAAAAAGTCCCCCAGCAGTTCAAATTTTTCGCTAAAATGTCCTGCGCCCATTGTCTTAGCAACTGTTTTGTTATGTTTTGATGTATATTGAATATTATATAATGAAATATATATGAATATTGTATATATTTGTGTTCTCTATACCTTTGTTTATGGTTTATTGAATCCCCAAGGGTGACCGGGGTATAGAAATATGGTCACTTGGTCTTCTCCCGACCGGCAGTAAAACGCTTGCCGAAGTGGGGCGTCCGTTTGGCTGTGCGGGATGTATCAAGTTCGCAGTCACGTCCGTCAGAAGGGGACGTTAAATCGGATGCCTCGTATAAAGAGAGTGCCACGCTCTTTGCACGTTGAGAACCCTTGCAACAACTCTTTGAGGGGTCCGTAGGTGGCCTGTTGCAAGGCAAAATTTCTGTCCCTATCCAATATACCCTCATTTTCCAGTGGCAGTCCAAATTTCCCCGACCATCATCCTAGATGGCCTCTATTACAACAACCTACCTATTGTATTTATTGTAAACTTGTTCTCGGCCTGAATATGCATGAAATATTTGCCACTGGACGTTAAGCAATCAACAATCAATCAATCAATCAATGGTTTATTGATAATAAAGATATATATAAGAAACCATTCAAAACTATAAATAATGATGATTAACAGTCTCAATTAATTCGAACATTTAGTATTTCTTCAAACTGTAGATGTGCTTTGAAAGACGTTAGGTTCACTAAAAGTCATTGCCATTTTCATTTCGAGCCAACATTATAAATCGAATCGCTGTTTATATCTACTTTGTTAGATTTAATATTTGTCTCATCTAGCTGTATTCTCCAGTCGTAGTGACGAAATTCTGGTATAAAAGTCAAAAAGTAAAACGAAACTAGGAAAGCTAATATCCATTCTAAAATCGCTGCTTGTCGTTTGATTGAAAGATCCTAAAAATAATCAATGATATAAGAATATGAATTACATCAAATTAATTGTTTTACGAAATATTTACTTGGGTTAAGTTAGTACATTCGTTCATTTTTTAAGATGACAACTAAATACAAACTTTGAAACATGATAATACGACTTATAATCTTCAAAAATTCTTAAGCCGGTTTCACAAAGATATCTTACATTTTAGAACATGTCTTATGATCCTCTTATGCCTATCTAAGGACAAATCTCAGACATCGCCTCGGGGTTGTGTTATGATGATTTTTGTAAAGGTATCATGGTGCAAGGTCTTTAAATTTATAGATATAAACATGGTTTTTTGAAAAATTCAAAAAAATCATGGAAATGTGGTTCCCATCAATTACTTAACGATTCGACAAATATTCCATAATAAGATAATTTGTAAAATTCCTATAAAAAATGAGTGTAAAATATATAAATAATACACCAAAATAAATTTGAAAATTCAAATACAAAATGGAGAAGAAAAAATAAAATAAAAATATTTTTTTTTTACAAATGTGTTGAATTCAATGTGTGACTATCGCTGTTCGGTTACAATAAGGTTAAAGGCTAAAATCGTGCATTCGTGATATTTATACATCGAATGATCATTGCTGTTAAATTATCAATAATCATTGGACGTGACAGTCTTATTGTGTATTGTATTGCTATTTCTGCATCATATAAGTGATCCAAAGGATTGTCAGGGTCTCTGAGTATTCTAGTTCTACTTGTTGCTATTGTTTGAGGTGAATGATAATAAACTCATCATCGATACCAGGATTAATAATGTATTTACGCCAGACGCGTGTTTCGTTAACAAAAGACTCAACAGTGACGCTCAAATCCCAAACATTCAAAAGGCCAAATAAAGTACGAAGATTAAGAGCATTGAGGACCAAAATTCCTTAAAATGTTGCCAAATACGTATACAGCTACGGTAATCTATTTCTGAGGTAGGAAAGCATTAGTATTTCAAAAATGTAAACTACAGCAGTCCTATTAGTTTAAAACTCATGTAAGGACATCATAAGGATGTCTTAACCTATGACTATCATAAGACCATCATAAGACACATTTCGTGTTGTCCTAACTCATTACATGTACCAACTTTACAAAATGTCATAAGTTATGACCACTTTGTGAAACCAACTTAAGACTAAGATATGTCGTAAGACCATCCGTAAACAGTTCCGTGAAATTGGTCCCTTATTTTTGTAAGTAACGAATATAACTTACTAAATGCCAATGATTCGATATAAGATAACTTCAAAACACAATTAAATTCCATTGGCAAATCAAATGTTATAACAACATTGGAACTGTTCAGATTTTACACAAACATAGATTAATACCTTATAATTATTGTAATACTAATGGAAGATTAGTAAGTTAAAACTATTAGATATAATACGTTAAAAAAATGTACATTAAAAAATCAAAATTCTCTATAAAGTTTGTAAGTTTGCCTCAATGTGTTTCTATTTCAAAATGCATCTTGTGGTATTATAGAACTACATTTGTAAACATCAATACACTTACGCTGTTAGATTGTTTGTACTGTATAGTTACAATAAATGCTTTGTCTGGTTAAGGATAAAAACTTCAAAAATGTGTTCTGCAATACTGGCGACTTCTCTCAGATACACTGAGCATAGGTGGTTAAAAGATCCAACTTATTTAAATGTTTGATACATGCTGATATTAACAGTATAAAAAGGATACTTCCTAGTAAAAAAGCAAACTGTAGAACCGACATCACTATTCTAACAATATTTATTATAATATTGCTCCCAGGAATGTCTTTTAAAAAGAATGAAAATAATGACTGCATTGCTAAATATGAAACTCCAACACCAAAGGCCAATACAGCACCAGTGTTGTGTACTCCTTCATGTGTACCAACCTAAAAAAAAAGTAAACCAATCATTGATTAAAATCTGTTGACACATTTATGACAGAACAGTAAGGCCACATCTTATTTATTTTGTTTACTTGAGGTAAAATTTCCGAGACCAAGCAGCATCAATAGAGAGTAACATACACATGATACAACCAATATCATACATGCCAGATAGTTTCATCGGTGGAAACGAGAAATATTTGTTCATCTGCTTTCTAATAAAAAAAAATGTCTGTCTTAATTTAAATACAAAGGAGTAGGTCCGGTAAGGGCCGATTTTGGCCTCAAATTTCAGGTTCATCTGACGAAAGATTTTGGACACTTGTTAAACACTTAAGTGTCCATTTCAGTTGATTCAATTAGTTTATGTGAAAGATTTTAACTGATTGACTGATTAAAAACACTCCGATTCAAGCTTAACCTTTTCAAATGTTTTTATGCCCCACCTACGATAGTAGAGGGGCATAATGTTTTCTGGTCTGTGCTTCCGTTCGTTTATCCGTCCGTCCATCTGTCCACCTTCAGGTTAAAGTTTTTGGTCAAGGTAGTTTTTGATGAAGTTGAAGTCCAATCGACTTCAAACTTAGTATACATGTTCCCTATGGTATGATCTTTTTAATTTTAATGCCGAATTAGAGGGTTTAACCTAATTTCACGGTCCACTGAACATAGAAAATGATAGTGCGATTGGGGCATTCATGTACTGGGGACACATTCTTGTTTTTGTCAAAAATGAAAGTGGCCGCATTCGTGTTCATCCTCAACCTTTATATATGTTATGTAAAATCATCATATACAACTCACATTTCAATATTAAGAATGAACACAAATGGGGCAACTTTCATTTAAGACGAAAACTGTCTAAAATTTAACTAAAATGCTGAAATTGTGAAGATTTCAGTAATTTAGCATGACTTAATGATGCTATTACCCGATATATGTGCATTGTATTGTCAAAAACTGCCCATATTTATGCAGCAGAAGCATTCTATCTTCCAAAATATAACTAAACGTTTACATTTTAAAAACATTCTAAAACTGCTATATATTGGGGCCAAAAAGAGGTCTTACTGGACCTACTCCTTTCAGATAGTACAAGTTTCAGACGTGTTATTTGTCCCACAGAAAAGGATGACCTTTTTGATTAACAAGCTACATAGCTTTAGTTACATCGTTCTAGATCTATAGCGGTTGCAAGGTACCTGACTTGCTTCGGACGATTGTTTATACACCAAAGGAACCTTTGATTCATTGCTTCAAATTCGAAAGCAATTGTCTGGATTATTTTCTCGGATGATATATAACTATAAACAACACCTTTTTACAAATAAGATGCTGACAACAACTGCCTAAGGGCATAGGATACAGTTACAGGGGAGATAATAACTGCTTAATGTCTTACCTGGAAGGTAGAAACCAAAGCCATACCAGACAATGATATGAGGCCAACTACTGTTGTAATTATGTTAACTATGTATCGAGGCCGACTTTTCTGGTAACTGTAGTTTACTTTAATCTGTTCAAATCTAATAGTTATATTGATAAATGCTGAAAAGCAAGTGGAAAACTATTAATATTATATAACAATAATTATACTTGTTTTTATTTGTCTCAACTATTTCAGTCCTGGCTGTAACGCGGTAAGGGGAACACCATATCAGTGTGCACAGGCTTGTAAAATATAGTCGATAGATACCAAGGGGTCATTCAACGTCGAAAATAAAATATACGGTGATCTAAACCTATGAATGTCTGTGTCATTTGGTCTCTTGTGTAGAGTTGTCTTATTGACAATCATACCACATCATCTTTTTTTATATTGACAACGCTTTGGCAAAAAACAAAGATGAAGAGACAAACAAATATAGAAACCATAATATAGAAACTTAAGTCTGGGTAACATGAATCCCTACCAACAACCTTTGATGATAGCATGTTCTTTATAGGGGTATGCAGATCCTGCTTGATTTTCAAGCAAGTACAAACCCAGTGATTAGTATAATTCGGTAGGTCACATTCGGGGTAAAGAAGGACAAGACGAAACATCCGTCGTCATCTCTCAAATATTTATTCCATAACAATCAACCATATCCTAATGGCATCTGTAAAATTGTGACGGGAAGATTTGAGCTTCACCACTAGAAACTTAAATTGGAACCGCTTGAACAATTTTTGCCAGACAGAATGGTTTGTCAGCCATGTCGCGGCGGATGAATTTGAAATTTAGTGCAGCTGATAAATAAATCTGTGGAACAATTATTAATACATCTGTGTAATCATTTTCAATGAAAATGTAAATTCTTAATTTATATGAACAATTCTTGGTAAGAGCACCGATTTTTTTTTCAAGTTTTAAAAAAAAAGCAGCAACGCCTTGAACGAGTTTTAAAAATGATGTTCCTTGAAATGTTTTTTAGGAAAATTGCATTGTGAGAAATCTGGCACCTGTATTTCTTGTATCAATAAAAAAAATGGTAAGAAAAAAATGCATATATTAGTTATTATCCGTGGACAGATGGCATGTGCCTAGGCTGACCCATTAAATGGCTGTTCTCTTAATTCTTTTGTTTGTTTTAAAGGAGTGACTGTGCATGCTTTTTTTTAACTTTTATATGTGTTTGGTGGTATTACACATTGTTTGAGCTATGTCTTTGGATAATTATTGGTTACTTTTTCATTAATGTTAGTTTATTGAAATGGAAAAGTTCCAATTTAATTTAAAGATTCAAAGCATGGATCATATCTTTGCAATTAAGTGACAAGTGCAAATTATTTATTTTTTATCCCAACATTTGTGTTAGATCATTCTGCAATTTTTGATTGACGAAAGCGTGAAGTATTTTAAAACCTGTTAAAAACTTTGCACTCACCTAAAAATCCATAAATATTGAAAAGTAAACTGAAAGCCGAAGCTGATATCCCTTTGTTTCCTGTGTCACTAAAAATATAATTACATTAAATCTGTAAAATTATATAAAAAAAAAGATGGTTTCAGAATAATCATATTATTTTCACCTATAGCGGGTTCCTAGATTATAGAAAACTCTTGCATTTTGCCCCTATGGTTTAATTTTTTAGCCATGTGAACCAATTTGGTTAGAAGGTGGAATAATCGAACACATCTTTTTAGCGAGATCCCATAAGTTGAAAGTGAGCAAGTAAGGTTCAAATTAGCCTAATAGCTTCAAAGAAAATATGTTTTGTTGAAGTTCAAAGACGGTCACGGACGATGACAGACTTTCAGTCATTATATTAGTTCTTTTAAAATTTAGTAGAATATTATTGCAAAATGTATGCATATAAACTAAATGAACTTGAAACAAATGGTCAAATGAAAGGACAATAAAAATTATGCATAAAAATAAACTAAACTTTACGCCAATTCCTAAGGAATTGAAAAGCACCGACATCAAAAAGCAAAACTTTTAATTTTTAAGGATCATGGAGAGTGTCATTCTGTACCCGAGGAAACATATTTTACGTGACTGCGTACTTGTACATCCCTCACAGTCACTTTGACCAGGATTTTTACTGCCGGGTTGAAGACTATGAGTGACCATATTTCAATTCCCCAGTCACCTTCGGGGTTTCTAATGTTAATATAAAAAGGGAAAACAAATATCTTTTTGTTAAATAAACACATTTAAGAATTTAAAGGGGCTGTTGCTCAGGCAATTGTCTCCGATTCCCCCTCCCCCCCTAATATACCTTAATATAAAAAATGTTCTATATACCTTAATATTATACCTAATATTAAGGTATATAGGGAAATATTTTTAAGACAAGTACCTGTGGGCTGTTGTAGTAGTTACCAGAGTGTTGTTTGAACCTTTTAAGCACAACTTTAACATTAGTTTGTGCTACACCAGACACGAGTTTCGTCTACACAAGAATCGTCAAAGGCTCCAATATTAAAACTAAGAAAGTTTTAATATCAATATAGGAGACTGATTCATGAACGTACATATATGCAATTAGTTCTCAACAAGAACTTAAGGGGGCTTGCGGGTCTAAATGATTTTTTTTAAATTTAATATAGGATTTCTCTATATTTTTCTATAAATGAACTTTATCTTATACTTAATAGAAAAATGAAATAACAAAATGGGGTCACCGTTCATTTACGCTCACAATCTGCTTTCGAAAGAAGCCTACATTTTTGTTAATGTCCTTTTTAGCTGACCTGTCCCGAAGGGACAAGTGAGCTTGTAACATAAATTGGATTTTTTCCTTTGATGTTTTTATGAAATAATTTGCTTAAAAAGTGTGGTGAGGGAAAACCATGGTATATTATATGCTAATTTATGTTGTACCATACTTTGCTAATTAAATATGCAACTCGACTAGAATCCAAAGGAAAAAAGGCGGAGCTTCAGCCATGGTATAACATATTCATTTTCATGTTATTCCATGGCTGAAGCTCCACCTTTTTTCAAATGTATCCGCCTCTTAAATATTTAGGAAACTGTAAAACGTACTAAAAGGTCAAGATCTTCATTTGTTTTCATTTTATAAGAAAAAGCAATACAGGGGCGGATCGAGCCATTTTAAAAAGGGGAGGTTCCCAACCCAGGACAAAGGAGGGGGGTTCCAATTACATGTCCCCATTCAAATGCATTGATCGTAAAAAAAAGGGGGGTTCCAACCCCCGGAACCCCCATCTGGATCCGCGCCTGCAATAAATTATGTGTACCACATTTCAAGAAACCCTTTTCAAACTATATAGGATTGTTACGAATTCCCTTAATTTTGGAAACAATTACTAAATGTTTCTTCTTTCAGTTTTGAAAAAAATAAAATGTAAAACTATCATTTCTTTTGCGAAAATTCAATTAAATATCGATTTAAAAAGGGGGGTACCTATACAAAAAGGGATAAATATCGGCTACAAATATCTGTGAAAAACATGATTAGGGGACGTACACTATCTACGCCCCTGGATCCGCCACTGTTAAAATATTGTTTTATCATTAAAATTGCGTTTTAATAAATAATCTAATAAAATAACGGAAGAAAAGCCTTTTTCAATTAGATGAAAGTTCTGTAAAATATGATTAATTTGTATGATACATTGAAAAAAAAAAAAAAAAACAATTCTTACCGTCATTAGAATAATTATTTAATCCTTGTCGCTGGTATCAAACATTTTTGTTTACCTCAGTCTGACGACATTATGAAATTACCTGCGCCTACAATCATACACGGGGCACAAAACTAAAAAAAATCAATCGGGAAAATCCGACATTCCTTTACTTTCTGCAAATTCAGAGACGATCATACACGAAGCGCAAAAGTGACTTGCGCGAGCTTCCATTTCATTGGATAAAACTGTAACGTGATCAATTTCCAATATTAGTTGAAGGTCTTGAAGCTGTCAATCATTTTATTTATATTACAAATTTTATATACCATGTGTCTTACTCATTAACATATTTAAACAAACTCATCCTTCGGATTCGTTTGTTTAAATATGTTAACTCGTAAAAACCATGGTATATATAGTACTTATGCCATCACTTGGCGTCCGTCGTCGTAAACTATTTCAAGAATCTTCTCCTCTGAAACTACTGGGCCAAATACTTTCAAACTTTAACTGAATGTTCCTTAGGGTAACTAATTTATAAATTGTATCCGAAGTTTTGATCTATCAACAAACATGGTCGCCATTGCTAAAAATAGAACATAGGGGTCAAATGCAGTTTTTGGCTTATAACTCAAAAACCAAAGCATTTAGAGCAAATCTGACATGGGGTAATATTGTTTATCAGGTCAAGATCTATCTGCCCTGAAATTTTCAGATGAATCAGATTGATTGATTGATTGATTGATTGTTGGTTGCTTTACGCCGCATTAGCACAAAAAGGCTATATCGCGGCGAGAGCTAATTCGAATATTTTTACAATTTAAAGCATATTTTTAAAATAAGACAAAAAGTCCTTCAATATACTAAAATTCTTGACTAAAGCAAATTGAGTATATACAAATAAAAATCAACAGTAAAATAACGTGATAAAAATTAAAATCGATTTAAATATAATAACATTTTTATATTCTATAATAAATTCCAATTTCTTTTAAAAAAGCAACAATATTTGTAAATGGAACATTATTAAATAAATCATACATATTATTGACATTGAAATGCTTCTTACGAATATCAGCAAAGTCAATACAATTAATTAAAACATGTTTAATAGTATACTTGCAGTTGCAAGGAACACATTGTGGTTCATCTTCATTTTTTAAAAGATACTCGTGTGTTATTCTAGTATGACCAATACGACATCTAGTAATAACACACTGATCTTTTCTGCACATAATATTATTAAAAGGTTTGCCTAAATTAGGTTTAATTTCATGCAATTTATTATCATCTTTTTTACTCCATTTATTTTTCAATATATTAAAAACATATTCTCTAATATTAGATTTAAAATCAGTATATGGTATATCACAGTTAGATAGAGGATCACCCAGGGCATTCTTTGCCTCAAGGTCTACAGGTGTGTTTCTAAGGATTCCAACATGACTCGGAACCCATAGAAATATTATTTCTTTCAGAAGAATTTTTAAATTCCTCATTACATATAAAATTTTCAGGATTGTTGGGTTTTTAATTTTAGTATTTCGTATAGCTTGTAAGCATGAAAGTGAATCCGAACATATAATAAATTTGGATTTATCTGAAGAAGCAATAAATTTCAAAGCCAAAATTATTGCTTCTGCTTCAGCATTAAAGATGGATGCATCAGATGGCAAACGGAGAGTTGCAGCTCTGTCCCTGAAGACAGCAGCAGATGCAACTCTATCACCATCTTTTGATCCATCAGTATAGACAGTTGAAAAATCTAGATAATCGGCTTTAATTTCAGCATAGTGTTGCTGAATTAAAAGAGGATTTGTTTTATTTTTATTGTGTTCACGGAGATCAAATATCATTTTTGGTTTGGGAAGTTCCCATGGAGGACATTTGCAAGTTTTAACTTGAGCAACAGATTTTAAATCAAAAGAACCTAAATGTGGTTTTAAACGTATACCTAACGGAGGAATTTTATTTTCATGTTTTGCAAAAATATCTGCATAAATCGGATTAAAAACACAGCTGTAGGCAGGATTATCTGAATGGGCTTTTAGTTTGACAGCATATTGAAGTCCAAGCTTCAAACGTCTGTCAGAGAGTGAGTGCTCATCAGCCTCTACATACAGACTCTCAACTGGTGAGGTTTTAAATGCGCCAAGACAGAGACGCAAACCTTGGTGATGCACAGCATCGAGAATCTGTATGTAGGACTTCCTTGCAGAGCTATACACTATAGAGCCATAATCTAGTTAAGATCTAACTAGAGATCTATATAAAATGAGTAAAATGTTGCGATCAGCACCCCAGTCGGTGCTGCCGACAACTTTTAAAATATCTAAAGCTTTTAAACATCTCGCTTTTAACATTTTGATATGGGGTAGAAAGGTTAACTTTTTATCGAAAAGTAAACCAAGAAATTTGGTTTCATCAACCATTTTAATTGGGTTGCCGTACAAAGTTAGTTCTGGATCAAGATGCAATTTTCTTTTGTTACAAAAATGCATCCCGACCGTTTTTGACGTAGAAAATTTAAAACCATTTTCCGAGGCCCATTTTTCAATTCTTCCAAGACATAATTGTAATTGTCTTTCAATGTTATTCATATTTTTGCCTCTGTAACATATCAAAAAATCATCAACGTACAATGAACCTTCAATATTACTTTTTAAAACTTCAACAAGGCTGTTGATTTTAAGACTAAATAATGTAACAGATAAAATACTGCACTGAGGGACACCCATCTCTTGATCATACAGATCAGACATGGTCGAATTAACTCTAACATTAAATTGTCTGTTAGAGAGAAAATTAGAAATAAAATTAGGCATATTGCCTTTCAACCCCATATCAAATAGATCTTTTAAAATACCATATTTCCATGCAGTATCATAGGCCTTCTCAAGGTCGAAAAAGACCGACACTACATGTTCATTTTTCGCAAAACCATTACGGACAAATGATTCGACGGACAAATGATTCGAATCGAACAAGATGATCAAGAGTACTGCGGCCCTGTCGGAATCCACACTGGATATTGGCTAATAGCCCATTGGATTCAAGGAACCAAACAAGGCGATCATTGACCATCCGTTCGAGTGTTTTACAGACACAACTGGTAAGAGCAATTGGTCGATAATTAATAGGATCCGTATGATCTTTACTTGGTTTTGGAATAGGCACGACGGTTGCAAGCTTCAAGATTGATGGTAAATCACCAGATTCCCAGATGTTATTCATGAGCTGCAAGAGAGCATCTAGTGAGGAATCTGGCAAGTGTTTTAAGAGTTGGTAGTGAATATTATCAGGCCCACAAGCTGTATCATGGGCTTTTGACAGAGATGTTTTAAGTTCTTCAAGAGAAAATAGTTTATTATAATTTTCACCATTTTTTGATTTAAAGTTTAATTTAATTTTTTCTTTTTGTTTTTTAACTTTTTTAAAGTCTTCTCTGTAGTTGTTACAAGAAGAAGATTTCGCAAAAGTTTCACCAAGCTTGTTGGCAATATCCTTTTCAGATGTTAATAAATCATTGCCGTCTTTCAAATGTTTTACAGTGGCTTTAGAATTTTTACCTTTTATTTTATTTACCATATTCCAAACTTTTGTCATCGGAGTGCGAGATGTAATCCCCGAGACAAATTTTTTCCAGGATGTTCGTCGGGCTTGCCTACAAGTCCGCCGTGCCTTAGCGCGAAAAATACGGAAATTACTCAAGTTTTCCGTCGTTGGTTGTTGACTAAACCGTCTTTCAGATTTTTTACGGTCACCTATGGCTTGATCACAAGCGCCATCAAACCATGGTTTGCTGGGATGTCTAGGATTTGCCGAGGTCTTAGGAATAGTTCTGTCAGCAATTGACGTTAAAACTGTATTAAAAGTTAAAATTGGATCATGTACAGTCTCAAACATCTTTGACTGAAGTTCCGCTTGACAGAGATTCTCAAACAAGGACCAGTCCGCTTTGTCAAGTTTCCAACGTGGAACTCTCTGTTGGGCAGAAGTAAAAAGATGTTCAAGTACTATTGGAAAGTGATCACTTCCACATAGATCATCATGAACACGCCATGAATAATCCAGGAGCAGAGAGGGATCGCATATAGTGATATCAATAGAAGAATAAGACCCGTTTCCATGATGAAGATATGTATTAGATCCATCATTAAAAATGCATAATCCTTCTTGAGAGACAAAGTCCTCAATGATCTTACCTTTGGCATTATGAGTCTTGCTACCCCATAATGGATTGTGAGCATTGAAGTCGCCCATAAGTATAAATGGTGAGGGTAATTGATCAGTGAGGTTTTTGAGTTTTGCTTTACTAGTATCTATAATTGAATTGGGTGGAATATATATCGAACATAATGTAATTGTTTTGTCTAATGATCAACGAATTGCAACTGCTTGCAGATCAGTGGTGAGATGGACTGTGCTATGAATGACGTTGTCCTTCACAAAAATGGATGATCCGCCTGCAGCACGTTCATCTACTTTAGAAAATGTGCTATACATGTTGTATCCTTTTAAAGATACATTGTCACTTTCTTTTAAATGAGTTTCTTGAAGACAAAATGCAATAGGTAAAAATGACTGAACTAGAAGTGTTAACTCGAGATTTATTTTAAGACCTCGGCAATTCCATTGGATGATATTTGTCATTATTTAATAAATGATCATGAAGGGCGAATGCTGTCGAGTTTGCCAGCATTCTTATTTCGCTCACCCTGAGATTTGGATCTTTCGGGTGGCGGAACACTTTCGATATCCATTTCAGTTTCGTCGATAAGTGTTGAAAATCTGTTGTGCGAGGAGAGTCGTCGATCTCCAGGACCACACGCAGCTGGTTTTACTCCGCCTCGACCCCTACCCCGCGACCTCGAATCAGAAGACTTCTGAGAGGATGTATTCTTTTGGACATCCTTCTTTTCTGGAGAACGAAGAGGAGATGGGGCTCTAGTAGACTTTGCATTGGACGAAGAAGATAACTTTTTGGATGCAGTTGAAGGAAGACTATTTGAGGTGGAAGAATCATCTATGTCACTGGGAAGATCCCAGACAGATTCACCGCATTAATTGTGTATTTCTACTGTTTCTTTTTTATTTGATTTCTTTTTCTCATTTTTTTTTGTGATGATAGTGAGCTCTGTAAGGAAGATTGAGTTGACTGAGTACTGGTTTTGGAAGATTTTGGTTTCCTTGGAATTATTATTTTATCGGTAGGTTCTGTTTCAACAGGCAGCATTTTAAAATTGTCCGCATCAATTGGCCAAGTCATGCGAGTTTGTGTATTCTCGTGACTGAATGAGCGGACAACTTTGCTGGCGTACGATGGTCTGTTTGAAACAAGGAGATCATTCGAAACAGAAGCTATCTGTTTAGCTTCTGGGTAACTAATGTTTCGTTCTGTTTTAATTTTAATTATATTTTTTCTTTAAGGTAAACAGGGCAGTCCCTTGACGATGAAAAATGGGATTCACTACAGTTTACGCATTTAGAAGATTCAGAGCTACAGTTTGTTCCCTCGTGTCCTTCGTCAGAACACTTGAAGCATCTCTGCTTACCACGACATTGTTTGCTTCCATGACCAAACTTTTGACAAGTAAAGCATCGGATTGGATTTTGGATAAACATGTCAACTCTGATTCCGAAGCAACCTAAAGTAATAGATGGAGGAGGAGTTGGAGTTCTAAAGGTCAAAAGATAAGTATTTAATTTGATTATATTTCCATTCTTTTTAATTTGAAATCTAATAACATTAGTTACACCCTGGCTTGAAAGTTCCTCACCGATTTCTTCCACAGTAAGGTCACCAAGGTATTGACTTCTGTCTCGAATGATCCCCTTACAGCTGTTCAAACTGTTATGAGGAGAGGCAGAAACAGGAAAGTTTGATATTGTAGACATTGTAAGTAAATTTGTTGATTGACTTTTGTTGGAAAATTCAACCAACAAATTGCCAGATCTCATTTTTGAAACTTTTTTAACAGTACCAGCAACGCTTTGAATTTGTTTGTGAATTACAAAGGGCGATATTTTTGAAATTGGTTTTTCTTCTGTTCCTTTTATTACAATAAATCTGGGCCAACTGTCATCTTCCCGACAGGGCTCTGAATCATCACATTTTCTTTTCTTATGTATTAAAGCTGATTTAGAGGGTTTGTTTTGTTGTGCCATATGAAAGGAGAAAGATTCACCATTCTTGCCATCCACCCACCTCGGAGTGCCTACAAGGGCGATGCTGTGTTTCCGTGGCGAACCGGGATCGAGTGCTAATGGTGAAAACGAGCTCCAAATATAATGTAGCTGGTCCTCAAAATCAGCACCCAAGATCCACTGCGGAAAGCACCAGATGTTCCAAGAATAGTATACTCAAGCAGAGCGTATCCATCAAGCGAAAAAGAAAGCGTACCACTTGATTGACCCATGAGCCATCGCCTTCTTCAGTTATCCAAAATATAAATAGCTTAATTTAAAATACATGTGTATATTATGAAAAATGTTACAAGAAAGCTTATTGTTGAGGATTAACTGAAGGGCTCGACATGACCAGCCGATTGATCGAACCGGGTCCATCCGACCTCCCGTTTAGATGATTTCGAAGCCAAAGCAGCTTATTGAACTATAGTCTCGTCCGTCCGGGTATTTTCTGACCGTAAGGAGTCTGGCTATAGCCCTCATCCACAAGGATCTCGTCAACCACCGACACGGGTAGCAACCCACGGCAAACGGGTTGGAGAGCCTATTTTATTTAAAACATCGGGCATCTCACGATGTTCGGATCACTTTAGTCTGGTCTCTACCCTTCGACCTGTCCAGCATGGGTAACCCTACCAGGAGACGAAGCTCCAGCTGGCATAGCTCTTGTGGTCACTGAGACACGCAAGCCCTCCGACCACGGCAAGGATAGCGATCCACCGGAGGGCAGATGAATCAGACAACCCGTTGTTGGGTTGCTGCCCCTGAATTGGTAATTTTAAGGAAATTTTGCTGTTTTTGGTTATTATCTTGAATATTATTATAGATAGAGATAAACTGTAAACAGCAATAATGTTCAGCAAAGTAAGATTTACAAATAAGTCAACATGACGGAAATGGTCAGTTGACCCCTTTAGGAGTTATTGCCCTTTATAGTCAATTTTTAACAATTTTTCGTAAATCTTAGTAATCTTTTACAAAAATCTTCTCCTCTGAAACTACTGGGCCAAATACTTCCAAACTTTAATTGAATGTTCCTTAGGGTATCTAGTTTGTAAATTGTATCCGAAGTTATGATCTATCAACAAACATGGTCGCCATTGCTAAAAATAGAACATAGGGGTCAAATGCAGTTTTTGGCTTATAACTCAAAAACCAAAGCATTTAGAGCAAATCTGACGTTGTGTAATATTGTTTATCAGGTCAATATCTATCTGCCCTGAAATTTTCAGATGAATCAGACAACCTGTTGTTGGGTTGCTGCCCCTGAATTGATAATTTTAAGGAAATTTTGCTGTTTTTGTTTATTATCTTGAATATAATTATAGATAGAAATAAACTGTAAACAGCAATAATGTTCAGCAAAGTAAGATTTACAAATAAGTCAACATGACGGAAATGGTCAGTTGACCCCTTTAGGAGTTATTGCCCTTTAAAGACTTTTTTTCACAATTTGTTCATCATGTTGACTTACTTTAAAAAATCTTCTCCTTTGAAACTGCTGTATCAATTTCAGCCAAACTTAGGCTAAATGAGTTTCAGAGTATCTAGTATAAATTTTATATTTTATTTCCTTGTATGTCAAGAAACATAGCTCCTATGGCTAAAATAGAACATAGGAGAAAATGATTATTTTTTTTGGCTTTTGAAGAAAATAGGACGATCCAAAAAACATTTAAATAAATTGAAAAGCCAAAATAATCATTGATGAGAGATTTAACCAAAAGAATTAAGGTGAGCGATTCAGGCTCTTGAGAGCCTCTTGTTTTCTGTTGAACTAATAGGAGAAATAACGGTAATATCGAAATAAAAAAAGAACTAAATTACGGAAATCGCTAAAATTTTACAATTATTTAGTTTATGTACAGCTTATTCGAAAACAACAATAAAAAATATAGGTCACCGATGAGTTAAAAAAGATATTTTAATTTTATTGCCAAAAAATTGCATTTTTGCACCAAAGGGAGATAATTTGGAGCTTTTTAAGTGATATCTACTTTAAAAGTCCGCTGGGGACAACACGAATTGATTTTTTGGAATGATTTTTGTACCACATGATAAAGTAACAACTACTTAAGGTAACAAATAAAATCTGTAATGAAAAATTAATGTTTAATTTTTTTCTAAAAATCTTATACCCGCGAACCTCCTTAAATAACTAAGCATTCATGGCAGAATCCAGGACGAGTCTGAACAGTGCGTTGCATTGTCGTGTCTTACGTTTTAAATTTCTCAACTTCCTCTCTTCTTGCAAAAAAAGTTTTTAAAATAATTTGACCAAGGAAACATTTTACCAACGAATATAGAAATGGGGCAAACCAACATTTTTTTAAACAAAGAATTCAGTATTGACAACCGGACGTGTTTATTGACTCTATTGACTCTATTTGTGAATTGTGAGATGCCAATTAAAATGAATTGATGACTTTTGTCGTTGAATAGCGTTTTAACGAGTACGTAAATTTAATCCCTCTTTCATCCCGACATTTTTCATGGTAACGATGAAACAACAGAATATGTATGCGAAACATTTAATCGAATCGAATTCTAATTAAGGGGTTTCTCGAACATAATGCACTCCTTGCTAAGGAAAATATCAAAACTTAATAACCCACAAAAACAATAACCTCTATTCTGTTTTCTACAAAGTTTCACCTTTTAAATCGGGCAAAAGAAGTACACATATTTTAAAGGTTAACTATAGAAACATCTTTACATACACAGTTTGATCACACCCCAAACCTAAATGTATATTACTCTTTGCAAGATTTGTGCACGGATCACTAATAAAACATTCCCATTCTGAACCTGCAAGTTAAACAAATACTTTAATAGTATCAATTGAGAATGTAAATGGGGAATATGTCAAAGGACCAACAACGCGATCAAATAGCAGACAGCCACCGATGGGTTTTGTACATAGGAATTTCTTCGATCTCTTTCAATTAACTTCTCGGAAAGCCTGTTATGATTCATCTGTTTATTAAATATGACGACGACACAACACTATACTACAAAAATTCCTGACACAAACACGGTTTTTTTTCCAGGACAAAAACAGCCACGATTTAGCCAAAGAAATTGCGTTAGGCATCACTGGGACATATAAATGAATAAACAAAACTGTCTTGATTATTCTCTGCTAGGTTTGAGCTTAAAGCAGTATGAAGTTGGAGATTGAAATACTTGTGTTACCGTATGTCAACGTACTATCCTATCATTGTCAATTTATATACTATGATGAGTTAAGCTTAATTTGCAGTTGAGTGGATACTTGACACGACGGGTGCCAAATGATCTGCTTATCCTTCCGGAGCACGTGAGATCACCCCTAGTTTTTGGTGGCGTTCGTGTTGTTTATTCTTTAGTTTTTTATGTTGTGTCATGTGTACTATTTTTTGTCTGTTTGTCCTTTTCATTTTTAGCCATGGCGTTGTCAGTTTATTTTCGATTTATGAGTTTGACTGTCCCTCTGGTATCTTTTGTCCCTCTTTTTTTAAACAAATGTGTTTTATATTTGATCGATTAAATGTTGGTCAACATTTACCAGCAAAATCATTTTAAAAAAGCACCCCACCTCCAAAGAAGAAATAAAAGTACAGTATACCTTGCAATTCGTTCAGTAGTTTACACATAAATATGTGTTGTGCACAAGTTGTAATTTAAAATATTTTTGTGCTTCAAAACCGTTAAACATGATTTGATAAAAGATGCACATTTTTTGTGATTAAATCTATTACCTCTGACTGCCATATTAACTACATGTACAACGTAACTAGCACCGATACATAATTAGGACAATCGAAGATACTATATACCTGTTAATTGTTATTAGAGTATAGAATTTATATTTTTTACAGGAGTTGTTTTCTCAATATCAAAATTTCAGCATTTCATTTCCATTTTGCTTTTATTGTGAATGACAAGTATTAATGATAAACACATTTATATATGCAGACACTAGTTTTGCGCTGAAAGTTTCAATTCAACCCAACTACGTGCATTGCTTGTGTAAAAAAGTGTTCTTTGGAGTCTGTTTTGTTTAACTGATATACAATAAATGTAAATATATCGGGTTTTGGGTTATATTTTTACAATTACCTTATGTATGGAAAATCTTTTTTCACATCTCCATCATGGGTGGATTTCAGATAGCTGAAAAAAAAAGTTTAGTTTTCGTTTATCATTTCCATAAAGCTATGTATAAATAAGATATGCTATAATGAGACAACTATTCCATAATGTTTAAATAAAGAAGACGTAAGCAGTTATAGGTAAACAAACGGCATCAGTTTCAAGAATGAGAAAGACCGATATCGTATATTCGGTTATACAGGGCTCAGAGTTATATTTTAGATACAATAAAATAAGAAGATAGGGTATGATTTTCCCCCCTAATATCCATTTTTGAAATACTAAGGCTTTTCTACCTCAGGCATAGATTACCTTAGCTTATAGGAATTTTGGATCTCAATGCTCTTCAACTTCGTACTTTATTTGGCTTTTTTTAAAACATTTTTGGATTCGAGCGTCACTGATGAGTCTTTTGTAGACGAAACGCGCGTCTGGCGTATATATAAAATTTAGTCCTGGTATCTATGAGTTTATTTAGAGACTAAATGGTAGTTGGTTTGAAGATTTAGAGGTATAGAATGATCGCTGGGAAACACTTAAAAATGGTAACCTCCAAATGTAAAATAGATAATTTGAAGAACACAAGTTAAATTAGTGTTAGTGTAAAACTATTTCTCGAATTTTTGAGAAACTATTTCTCGAATTTTTGTGAAACTGTTTCACAAGGTTTGTTTATTTTTTCGTCAGATTAAATTCTATAAATGCAAATTTATTTATATTTTTAGTATGCTTTACAATAAAGCCCCCTTTGTTCCTTTTAAAAGGTGTGAATTGATTAATAATCAAGAGGCTGTAACAACGACAGCAAACTGGATTTATTTACATTTATTTGTGTCCTAGCAATATCACAAGAACCATAACTGATGAACGGTGAAAGTTAAAATCGCCAATATCATGAATGATTGATTGATTGCTTGTTGGTTGCTTTACGCCGCATTAGCACAAAAAAGGCTATATCGCGTCGAGCGCTAATTCGAATTTTACAATTTAAAGCATATTTAAAAAAAAGACAAAAGGTCCTTCAATAAACTTAAATTCTTGACTAAAGCAAATAGATTATTTACAAATAAAAATCACCAGTAAGATAACGGGATAAAAATTAAAATCGATTTAAATATAATAACATTTTTGTATGGAACATAATTAAATAAATCATACATATTATTGACATTGATATGCTTCCTACGAATATCAGCAAAGTCAATACAATTAATTAAAACATGTTTAATATTATACTTGCAGTTACAAGGTATACATTGTGGTTCTACTTCATTCTTTAAAAGATATTCGTGCGTTATTCTAGTATGACCAATACGACATCTAGAAATAACACACTGATCTTTTCTGCACATAAAGGACCTGCCCCGTATGTTTTGAAAATTCAACAACAAACTGTAGCGAAAATTGAAACGATATAGCAACCTAGTAAATACGTATCAAAGCCTAGCGGAACGTAACAAAACGTATCAATGCGTGGTGAAAACGTGGATCTACACTTAGTAATACGTAGCAGAACGTGATAAAAACGTAACACAAACCTAGTAAAACCTAGCTTTCAGAATAACGTTATAACGGGACATTTTTATTCAAAACATAGTTAAAACGTGGCATTTTAAAATGGAATAAAACGTGATAGTGTTACTGGTGCTTTTAGGGTGTAGCGAACACAAATTTTCTATTGGAGTAGTTTTTGGATTACTTGAATTTTCAATGAAAATTTATTTAAGTTCCATTTTTACATTTAATCTATGAAATACATACAAGAGGGTGATTTACTACGCAAGAAAATGTCTTAACCTAAAAAGGAATAAATATGACAATTGTTATCCATTCGTTTGAAGTTTTAGAACTTTGATTTTTCCATTTGTTTAGGGAATAACAGTTTTGATAATTTTTTGTCGGAGTGCAGTATTTTTGTGATTTTACTTTTCTCATGTGATTTTAGTTTGGTTACCTATCGACGATTATAGTGGATTCGTAATAAAATGTAAACAGACTTTCCCTTCTATAGAACACAAAACAACGGATTGTCCCCTTTCTCTTTTAGTGATTGTCATACCTTCTTACACAATTTACAGACATGTGTTTATCAAATAAAATATCCATACTCACGGTATTATGCAAGCAAATATCATTTCTATGGCCAATATTATTGGATAAATGCATGGTTTTATGTAATAGATCATAGTTGTAAAATTCTAACACACACCGTTAAAACTTCCTGTTATGACTACATGGTATTAACACGTTTAAATGTAATATATTGTTTACTTTTGAAATCTGAAATTTAAATTTCTTACAAATCAATAAGAAGTATGAACAATTACTACTTTAGAAATTGACCCGTTAAGTTTATTGAATGTGGTCTATTTAAATAGATTGTTTCCCTGACACGAATTATTTTTCTCCTAAAAGACTTAAATATAAACCACAGGTAATTGTTTTTTTGAATTTTCTTTATGCTCGATGTTTTTGTTATTTTACTTTTTATTTCGGAAAGCTCCTATGGTGGGGCAAATGACGTGTTGAGAATAACTATTTTAAAGTTACGATTATAGTGATTGAGGTTGGAAAATAGAATTAAACACAAAAGTATAATTTCTGTACAGTGTTGCAGAAAATATATGTGCCAACTTACTATTTAAATATACGTTTATAAATACATGCAAGTAATAAAAAGGGATTCATTTTGATAAGAATGTTCTTCTAATACAAACAGAATCAAAAGTTATTTTCCAGTTAATATAAGTTCAGTGATTCTAATAGTTCTGAGCATAATACTTGAAATAAGAAACGGGGAAATAAAACTGTGATCCTTTGATTTTTAAACTCATCTGACGGTATAGGCCATGTGAATATGAAGTCATCTGATGGTATCTGCCATAGTGAAATATTTATTGCTGATCTCTTTTGCTGTAGACAGTTTATACTTATGTCTTGTATTTTTTTTTATATGAAATAAACAAAAACAAAAACGTTTAAATTAAAAAAAAAATGTCACAACTTGCAGTTCGTAGACTTTATCAATATTATTCTCATCTGAAACAACTGCGCCAAATCCAACCTAACTTTTTACAGGGTCATGACTCGGGACAGGTGTAAAGGGAGTGGAAGTTTCCACTAGCTTCGTTTTTACGTTGTCTACCCTTGGATATTGGACAAACTACGTAAAACACGTTTATATAAACAAGATGATTATTTAAAGACATGCATTATGGTTGATTATGTGTTATATACAAGCATAATACAACATACGATGGGGCGGAGTCTGTTTGCCATTGTTAAAGTTTCATATTTCCAAGCTAAATTGTACGAGCGTCTGCTTTTTCAAATCCTAAGTGTAGACTGCCCCGAGCCCGGAGAGTGACGTCATACTTATAGTTCCTTGGTACAACAAGCCCTGCCGGGAACGTGCAAGAACAGGAAGTACCGACAAGAATAATTACATAGCCGGTCTCGGAAGAAAGATTTAAGGAACTATACGTCATACTAAAGTTACCCAATTTCCACAAATAGATAAAAAACAAAAAAAAGTGACCACCATTACACAGGCACATACATACAGCATGTGGCGGGGTTAAACATGTCAACAGTAAAACACCAGAACGAATTATACAGGTTAGGGGAGGGTTGTTTAACCCAGCCACATTATGTATGTATATGCCTGTCCCAAGTCAGGAGCCTGTAATTCAGTGGTTGTTGTTTGTTTATGTGTTATATATTTGTTTTTTCGTTCATTTCTTTTCATATAAATAAGGCCGTTAGTTTTCTTGTTTGAATTGTTTTACATTGTCATATCGGGGCCTTTTATAGCTTACTATGCGGTATGGGCTTTGCTCATTGTTGAAGGCCGTATGGTGACCTATAGTTGTTAATGTCTGTGTCATTTTGGTCTCTTGTGAACAGTTGTCTCATTGGCAATAATACCACATCTTCTTTTTTTATAATTAGTCATGTTTTACAAAGGGTTTAAGATTCCACTAAAGTCAAAATATAGGACACTGCAGATACATCTAAACTTTGCCAGTATTTTTCAACCTTAAGTGAATATAAAGTCTAAAAATATGGAAACATATGTTCATTTAATAGTACTAAACATAATATACACACTGTGAAAATTGTAAATTAACTTGAAATTTTTATGATGTGGCCAAATCGGTTTTAGGGGTGAACACAAAATTTTCCAAAAAATCTTGAGGCCTGCGAGATGACTTAATTTGTTTAAAATTGGTATGGAAGAGCACTGTTACATGTACATGCAAGGGCGGATTCAGCAATTTTAAAAAGGGGGTTCCCAACCCAGAGTAAAAAAGGGGGGGGGGGGGTTCCAACTATATGCTCCCATTCAAATGCATTGATCTTCCAATAGAGGGGGGTTCCAACCTCAGGACCCCCCCCCCCCTAATTCCGCTAATGACAGTACAAGCTAAATTAAAGTTTATTTGTCATATAAACATGTTTATTGTCATGTTTGTCCAATTTCCGTATTGTACCTTTGATATTCGTGCACTTAGATACATGAAATAAAGTGAAACTTGTATAAATCTATACATTTTCTACAAAATGAACCTTAAATCTTCATAAATCATGACAATGTTTGTCTAACCTATGATTATCATTTTTTAGTATCTTTGCTATTAATGATTATGTTCATAATTGAGCTTTCTTTAATATAATAAAATATTTTGTATGAAGTTCAGGATTATATGTCAACCTGTTTTTTTATAAATAGCAAAATCAATATCAGGTAAAGTTTACCTGTACAGGTAATATTTGTAAACTCAGTGTTATAACTTCTTTATTTCAATACTGTACTGGTTGTATTTAGATTGGCTCATTTTGACATTTTCTGTTTCGATTACTAAGCATTTCACGTTGTCTTGTGTGTCTGAATACAAAGTTGATGAATCTTTTCCTTAAAAAATAGTCGGAGGGTATCAAGACCTTGTTGATAAATACTCCGTATTAACTCCACAAATACCTCACGATTATTAGGAAGTGTAGGTTCTAGTTACTGGCATTGTTTATGATCGTAATAACGTGTTGAAGTATTCTTTTACTTGTCTTGAGGCATTGGGGTGAGTAGTCTTAAGATGTGACTTCCGAAGTCCATGAACAAGCCAGTCAGAACAGGCTCCTTACTTAAATGTTCATAGCATACTAAATGTATGTTCATATTGAAATTGATAGAAAATCAAAAATTGGGAATTTTGGAATTTTGGAAAATGAAGGAGGAGGGGTAAAAAACATTTTCCTGTCCCAAAAAACCTAAAACTTGTGATACCTTTGCTGAAATTCTCCAGTCATTCAATATTTTACAAAATTCTTCCAACGACACTTAACATACTTTAAACTACGTTCTAAATGCCCGCGATTTCGCGAGTTTTGTCTAGTTGTATCTAAATCTGACAGGTTCAGATATTTGGTGCCCATACAAAATCCATTTATTTCACCTTCTTGGATCTTTTCTTTTTTTTCTGAAAATGAATGGTACATAAATTAGCTGTCGGTGTCAATAAATCTTTAGGCGAATGAATCTCAGGGTATCTTGTATCGGTTTTAAATATATGTATACTAGTTCAGTGAAATTGATGTCACACTCCAAAATAGATCAATTTAAAATATACTTCAAATGAATGGTCGTTAGGTTATTGGTTTCTTGTTGAAAAGGAGCACTATTGTTAATTTTCCATTTTTAGATGGTGATGTTCCTTTTGCACCATCTTACGGTGTTTATATTTCACAGCTCGTTCGCTATGCCCGTGGCAGTTGTGACTTTTTTTATTTTAACGAACGCAATCTATGTATTACTGGTAAATTATTAAGCCAGGGATATCGTTACCATAAATTACTTAAAACCTTTACTAAATTTTTCCATAGATATAAAGACTTGGTTTTGTTATTTGGTTGTACCTGTAGAAAACTTATTTTAAACGGGATAGCACATCCTCATTTTTACGGAAATGTTGTTAACCGTGCCCGGAAATTAAGAACTGATCCTTGTAAACTTATCGCTTCTTTAATTAAACTTATTCTAAAAGGTAACCAATTCAACACTGTAATAATATAACTGAATATTGTTTGCATTGGTATAAATATTGATTTTGTTATCAGTAAATTAA
>CM034351.1:72475048-72714095 GCA_019925275.1 Mytilus edulis
AATACGTCCCGTCTAAAAGACGACGGGCGTATAAAAGTCAGTTTTGATACATTTTCTAAGTAAAATTTTGAATTTATTTTTACTGAGTTTTATACAAAGTGATAAATTTAAACCAAGTTTTTCACTAAAAAGCTTTATGTTTGCATACCACGATTGATTAGCCACAGCTTTATCAGAGGAGCTTTCAATATAAGCATCACTTAAGGTAGCACAATACAAAGATTTTTTTACTTCCAATCACTAACCTTTGAAATGCTGTAACTTTCTTATGAATGCATAGAAAATAACAAAAGAGGTATATATAGATAGATAAAAGATAATTCTTTTAAATGAATGCAATATTTTTATTATGCAATCATTATGTAATCAATTATTATGTAATTAGTGGCAAAATGTGGATAAGTTCACTTGAATGAATTTAGCTCTATCATCTTTTTAACTATACAGAAAATTTTAACGAAATCTTAATCAACACATCACGGGCTTCAAAAGGGTGTCTCAGATTGTCTCTATGGTATTCCATTCTCTCATAAATCTCTAATTAGTGTAAACATCCTAACCACATAAAAGAAGATAATGTTTAATTAGGTGTAAAATTTGTTCTATACATTCTAACTGAAATCTGAGACACCCTTTTGTAGATAATGGCCATAAGAACAACATATAATAAAATCGACCCTCTAGGGATACCTATGAAGAAGCTAATTTCATTTGAAAGTGGAAATTTGGTGAAAAATATTTTAGACACAGTTAATATTATAATTGGTTACATAATTGTTGCATAATACTAACATTGCATTAATTTGAAAGAGTAATCTGTTAGCTATCCAAAACTACCACTTTTATAAATTTTCAAGCATTATTAAGAAAGTTACAGCATTTTAAAACTTGGGAGTTGGACTTATAAAATCTTTGTATTGTGCTACCTTAAGAGATGAGTGGGCGAGTTTTCAAGGCTGTGCCAATACATAAACATTTGAATTACTATGTTAATATATAAAGGAAATCTACCTAGCTCTGATATAACTCCAATATTTATGCAATTCTTGGAGCCACCAAGAACATACTTGCAAAATATAAGATTTAATTTATCAGGTTCCTAATCTTTGAAGATTTCAAAAAGATGCATGGCTTTTCTTTTTGGATTCAAATTTAATATACCCCATATTTCACAGCCATTTAAAGTATATAGTACTAGAATATATGAAGTAAAGTCTTAACAGATGGAGAACATAACTTGATGTTTTTTATAAAATTTAAAAGAAGCCTTTAGTCCTTTGTCATATAGGTTTTTTCTAGCTGCATTAAATTTAAGTAAGAACTAATCCCAAGTATTTATAGAATTTCACACACTCTATTCTGTTTGCATCTATATTAAATTCATCTGACAGTAGTCTCCCATTTTTATTAAAGATTATAATTTGTGTTTTCTTTGTGTTTTTTTAAGACACCAGTCATTACAATATTGGTATAAAATATTAAGTTAGGTTTGTAACCCCTTTTTATTATCTGAAAATAACACCAGGTCATCCGCATAGAGAATGCAATGTGCACATTAATTATTTAATTGTAAACAGTCACAGTTGTTCTCTAAAGCTTTGGGCAAATCGTTTGTGAAAAATTGAAACAGGTTTGGACTTAAAAACATCCCCTTGACGGACTCCCAACTTTTGAACTAAAAAAATCAGTTATTTTATTATCTACCCTCACACAGAGTCTGTCATTGTTATACATACTTTTTAGAATTCTATAGAAAAAAAACATCAATATTTTCCTCTAACAATTTCAACATGATACTAACGTGAAGCACTTTATCAAAGGCTTTACAAATCTCTGTGCGAGGTATCTATCATTTTCATCTCAATAAATATCTTTACAGAAAACTGCACCAGAAGAACTCATGAAAGTACATAATGCAGGTTCGGTGATAGGATTTGCATTGGGAACAATATACTTTTTGCTACAGACAATATTCTCATTTTTCTGGAAGGAGGTTCCTGGCAGAACACTTGCTGTCAACATTTGTAGAGGAATATTTTCGAGTCTGCATTTTGCATTTTTAGCTGCATGTATCCTTTAGTTATAAGTACAGAAACTTCTGTTTCAAGGTACACATATTTGATATGCAAGTTGTCAAATACCACGATCCAATGATCTGTTATGTGTGTGTTTAGGGGAGAGGAGCGAGCAATTATGCAGTGTTATGTCATGCTGTCGCAAAGTGACAAGAATTTATAATGGTTTTAGAATCTTTTTTCTCAAAGGAATAAAAATAGCCTTTTATAAGATGGCTATCAATGTGTATATCAGATATAATGCAAATGAAGCAAATGCATTTGTTAAAGTTATAAAGGTTTCATCTAATATGCATACAGGGAATGTATTTTTCGCCATTTGAAATTAAATCATTCAAGCAAAGTTCTTTTTATGTTATGTTGCAAAAGCAAAAAAAATAGAATGAAAATTATATTTGAGTATTTACTTGAACTATGATATCGTTCTTAAGTTTTCTATAAAGCAATGTAAAGCTAAAAAAAAGTCCAAGGTCTACTTTGAGACAGGATGTTGTAAACTAAGTTCTAGAATACTGACATAATTATTCAATGCAACACTTCAGTACCTGATCCAAACCAATACGTTCCTTAATGTCATGCAGTCATGGTCCTGTTGCAGAACTATACGAACACATTTGTAAGTATTCCACTTTGGGTTTGTATGCCCCATTTATGAACATAATGTTTTCTGGTCTGTGTGTCCGGTCGTCCGTCCGTCCGTCTGTCCCTCTTAAGGTTAAAGTTTTTGGTCGAGGTAATTTTTGATGAAGTTGAAGTCAAATCAACTTGAAACTTAGTACACATGTTCGCTATGATATGATCTTTCTAATTTTAATGCTAAATTTTCACGGTCCACTGAACATAGAAAATGATAGTGCGGATGGAGCATCCGTGTACTATGGACACATTCTTGTTCCATCTTATGTTTGCGAACATCTAATAATAAGCAGGCTTATACGAAACACGTCATACATCTCAGATTCCATGTTATCGGTGTTAAATAATTGTATATAATAGTATTGTAAAATTTATCAAAGGTACCAAGCTTATTTATATATTATTGTTTGGTATGACTGGCAATAAGAAAAATACCGCTGACAGAGCACAACTAAATGAGGGACAAAAGATACCAAAGGGACAGTCAAACTCATAAATCTAAAACAAACTGACAACGCTGTGGCTAAAAATGAAAAAGACAAACAAACAACAGCACACACAACACAACATAGAAAACTAAAGAATAAACAACACGAACACCACCAAAAAACTAGGGGTGATCTCAGGTGCTCCGGAAGGGTAAGCAGATCCTGCTCCATATGCGGCACCCGTCGTGTTGCTTATGTGATAACAAATCCGATAAATAGTATAATTCGGTAGGTCACATTCATGAAAGGGAAGGTGATTGTAGTTACGACGTAAGGAACATATCCGATATCATTTGTGAAACGGTTATTCCTTACGGTCAACTAACTCGTGATGGCGTCCGTCAATTTACGAAGGTATGATTTCAACTTCACCATTTGGAACTCTTGGTTCAATAGCTTCCTTGTGAGCAGCAACCCTATATCAAGAAAATCATGATAGGAAATGCAAGCACGGGAATATCGTATCAGTTGTGAGATATATACCCCGTATGCAGGTGCCGCTGGAATGTTGCTACTTAGAAATGGAAAGTTCACAACTGGAAAGCTGAAACTATCTCTTTTGTCGTAAAGTTTTGTTTTCAACCGACCCTCATTGTCAATTTCTAGAAGTCAAGATATGAGACCGACTTAACTGTATCTGTAGTATCCTTTAACTGTAGCTCGATTGGATAGATGCGTTCCACATAGTCACCAAATATTGAATTATTTAGTGAAAGAACATCATCTATATAGCGAAAAGTAGAGTTAAAGGATATTGCTAACTTCTTATCGTTCTTCCTAAGAAGTTCCTGCATGAAGTCAGCCTCATAATAATAAAGAAACAAGTAAAGTAGATTTAGTCCACCATTGGTCAGCGTACGGCTTCCGATAATGATTAAAACCAAACCCGAATTATGCTATGTCCCAAAATGTCAACTTATGAAACTATTCAACCGAAATTAATAAACAATAATATAGGAAAAGAAAAAAAAATTAACGAAAACCAATACGACAGGCAGCATCCCCCCTAGCCTGGGACAGCGGTGTAACAGGCAGCATCCCTCCCCTAGCCTGGGACAGCGGTGTAACAGGCAGCATACCTCCCCTAGCCTGGGACAGCGGTGTAACAGGCAGCATCACTCCCCTAGCCTGGGACAACGGTGTAACAGGCAGCATCCCTCCCCTAGCCTGGGACAGCGGTGTAACAGGCAGCATCCCTCTCCTAGCCTGGGACAGCGGTGTAACAGGCAGCATCCCTCCCCTAGCCTGGGACAGCGGTGTAACAGACAGCATCCCTCCCCTAGCCTGGGACAGCGGTGTAACAGGCAGCATCCCTCCCCTAGCCTGGGACAGCGGTGTAACAGGCAGCATCCCTCTCCTAGCCTGGGACAGCGGTGTAACAGGCAGCATCCCTCCCCTAGCCTGGGACAGCGGTGTAACAGCGAAATATAAGTTAGAATCAACTACAAAACCTTTAAGTTTCAATTCATCAGATTAACACGAAGCACGCTCACAACGAGCATTAAGACAACTACACAAAATATCAACCCAAGAGTAAGCAATACGCACCGTTGTGTCGTCATTTCGTCTTTAAGAGCCAAAAAAGTACACTTGAATGTAAAAATCTGGCAGGCTGAATAAATTACTTGAAAACACATTCTTTTTTTTTAAGTTTTGCAAAATTCTGCTTTTACACCGAAATAACAATTACAACCATCAAATTAGGGACAATGAAAAAAAATAGATTCTTGTTTTAATAACATTAGTTGTTGCAGGATATGACAATGAGGAAAAATGCAGCTATCATGGAGTGGATATTTGTATTTCTAGTGACACTTTATCCTCTGACGTTCATACCTGAATTTTACAAAGCTAATTTCAAATGTACCGTCGATTTTTCTAGTTCTGATAGAGAGGCTCATGGAAACAATCCACGTCTCGTTTTGCACGAGTCGGGTGTTGCAACTAACAGACATAGAGGGTCCGACGAACAAAACTCTCGTCTCATAGAGATTGAAGAAACTCAAGAATTATTGGATGGTGACATTACCAGTGATGACAATATGTTATTATAGTGAAAATATTATTTTGAAATGTCACAAGTTGATGTGAAAAAAATACACTTGAACTTGAATACTAAAAATAAATTACATTTTAGTTAGTGATTTCATGGAAAGTGCTTGTGTATTAAAAGGCTTACTAATAAAATAATGAAATGAATACATGGATAAAAAATCATATACAGTTCAGGTTAAAGAAATGTACTTTAAATAAATTGTAAGCTCGCTCGGTTTCTCTATGAGCACTAATGTAACCCTTTTATAACATAACATTTTGTATCTTTGAGTTTCACAGGTGACCAACATTTTGGCCAATAGACATGCATAATTGTTTTTTGTTGCTGATGTTAGGACGGTATGACCCTTCTCCCTTTCTGTATATTTCGGAACTTATTCTCGAGACGGTCTGCACACTCGTTTTAGATTCAAATGACGTTTTCGGTTGAGACAAAACTGGTAAATAATTAAGTTAGAAATTTCTAAAAACTTTTACTAAGTTCTTTTACTGATCTATGAGAGCTTGAGTTTTTGTAATGGTTTTGTAGTGACTCGGTTCATATTCGTCCAAACGTTGTATTATAGTGCTCTAGTCATTTATTGTATTCTTGTCTTTCAATTTTGCGTATGTGCTTTGTTTATATGCCATTTAGTTTTTCTTTTTGACATAGCATTTTTTAGTGATTTAAATACGATGTTCACTGCTGTTCCCCGTTATTTTACATTTTTACCTTTTCATGTCTGTGCAAATATTGCTTTCAAAATAATGGAATTCTATGCAAATTTCGTAAAATGTAAGCTAGCTTTAAAACTAGGATTGATCCAACATTTTTCTGCTTATTATAAGGAAAAACTTGTACCAAGTCAGGGACAGGAATATGACAGTTGTTATTCATTCGTTTAGTTTGTTTGAGATTTTGATTTTCCCATTTGATGAGGGACTTCATGGTTTTTATTTTCTTTGGAGATCGGTATTTTGTTATTTTATATTTAAAAAAAAAGCTACATTCATCTAAATTGGTCTGAACCTTAAACTTACACAATGGTCCAATGTCTTTTCGTTCTTCTATAACTTTCGTCATAAACTACTCGGCTTCCAAATTTATCATTAAAATTGATTATATCTGGAACTTTATCATTTTTATTTGTACTCTCAAAATAATTTTCAGATCGGCCGGAATGGCACTTTCTGATAGCCCATTTTATTATCCAAAATATTCACGGAGAATTTTATTTTTTGTCACATAAAACTCAATTCTTTGTTATTAAGTGATGCTTTTGTATCAATATAACGCTTTTTATCAATATAACGTAAATGTAAGCAACTGTGAGACAGGTACATGTAGAAGGTTTAGCTTGGTATTAAAACCAGGTTCGACCAGACATTTTATTTTCCGAAAATGTCTGTTCCAAGTCAGGAATATGACAGTTGTCGTTCATTCTATTTGTTGACAAAGTTTAACGTTTAAATGTGTTAGGTTTAATGGACTCCCTTCTTTTTAAATTTAACTTTCAACTGAGTAACTTTGTCGACAGGTGTTTTTTTTATGATATTTGTAATAATATAAATAGATATAGGAAGATGTGGTGTGAGTGCCAATGAGACAACTCTCCATCAAAATAACAATTTAAAAAAAGTAAACCATTATAGGTCAATGTACGGCCTTCAACACGGAGTCTTGGCTCACACCGAACAACAAGCTATAAAGGGCCCCAAAATTACTAGTGTAAAACCATTCAAACGGGAAAACCAACGGTATAATCTATATAAAATTTAAAAAAAACAAAACACAGAAACGAGAAACACGTATAAATTACATAAACAAACGACTACTGTACATCAGATTCTTGACTTAGGACAGGTGCAAACATTTGCAGCGGGATTAAACGTTTTAATGGATCCAAACCTTCTCCCTTTTACTGAAACAATAGCATAACATCACAACAAAGAAAAAATCACGGTAAAATATCAATTGGCCGGCTTAACTCAATCAAAAAACGTACATTAATACACTTTAATAATAAAAAGACCGTTTTCTCGTCTTTTCTTTACTAAAATAGCTAGAAATTTATAAAAAAAATACTTGACTTCTTTTTAAAGACATTATATCCAAGATATTTGACACAGTTTATTTTGTAGTATATATTTGGCCTTAAAGAAAATATCAACAACAGACTTTTAAAGACCACCTGTTTCGCGATTTAAATAAAGGGGGGTCACATAACTTTTAAAAATAACAATTAAGTGTATTTTTAGATGAAATCTGAATTGGAGCATATAGCGTCTACTTTCAAACAACTGAATAACTGGTCGACCGTGCGGAACAATGGCCATTCAAGGTCGCTAAGACCCCCTAGTAGTTTTAAACTGTTAGGAAATTTATTTCTTTATATTTCGTGTATTATACATCAACATTGGATGGTTAAGTATATTTTGAATGGAATGGATTTGAGTTGTGTAGGTATGTACATTTATAAAGTTATAAGGAGACCTTTGTGTATATCTTTTCAAAGTAGAAATAAAAAGTTTAAGCCCAAAATCATTTCCATTTTTTTTTACGACATAGGCAAAATGCCAATTATCTACATGTATTTACATAAAACGGTTAAGTCTTCAAAGTTGTTTGTCTACCATATAAAGTAGCATGTCGTTCTGCTCTTTTTCTACATATTTGCTGTGTTCGTCATTTAACTTTCAAATATATGAACTATTGGAGGTTATTATTAATGTACACATTATTAGTATACGTTACTAATTGTTGATCTAAATAACTTAAGTAAGTAAACTATGCGTGACCTATTTGAACTATTTAAATGATAAAGACAATTAAACTACTAACATATTGAAATTTTATACTTTTCTAAATTACATTTTTATTTACTATAGAACAGTCCTTTATATTTTTATAGATTAGCCGTATGTCATTATAACCGTAACTAAAGGAGTATTCAAATTTAAAGATATTAAATTTATTACTTCAACGTACGTTTCTCTCATATATAATACTCCATTAGTTACGGTTATAATGACATATGATAGAATTGTACGTTGAAGTAATAATTTTAATATTTTTAAATTTGAACACTCCTTTAGTTACAGGTATAATGACATACATGTACGGCCAATCTACAAAAATATAAAGGCCTGTACTATAAGATACTAAGTATAGAGGAATCATGGGAATGTGCACCACAATCGAGAAAAGATAAAAAGAAAGAGTAGTTCCTAATGCAATTCTATGAACAGTATTGAACAGGGGGTATATTTAGAGCCCATTCCGTACGTTCTCTAGGTTATAAATTCCAGGCTAGAACAGACTTTTAACATTTGATTTAACCTTTAAGACTTTAGTGCTGTATTTTAATTTAAAAGTTTTATATTGTTTTATGTTGTGCTGTCTTGAGTCTATTAGTGCTGTAATTTAAAAAGGACATGTTTTATATTGTTTTATGTTGTGCTGTCTTGAGTCTATTAATGCTGTATTTTAAAAAGCACATGTTTTATTTTGTTTTATAGTGTGCTGTCTTGAGTCTATTAAACATTTTTTTATTTATTATATATTATTTATTTACTAAAAAGGGTTAAAAATATTTCTCTAAAATGAGCTTATTCTAAAAGGTTACCTATTCAACACCGTAATAAGATCATTGAATATTGTTTTTATTGGAATAAATATTGATTTTGTTATTAGAAGATTAAAAGCTAACTAAATTTTACTAGTATGTTATATATATATATATACATATTCATGGATCTACAATCTGTCGATACCTGTAACTTGGCATTGCACAAGGTCATGTTTTTCTCTGGCTGTTTATGATGTCTTTACACTAAGTCCATTGGATGATGGATGTGTACGGATTGATAGTTTAGTCTTAGATGCATGATTTGTTTATTAGTTGTTAGTGGCTTTGAACTAGCTGTCAGATAACTGCGAGTACTCTCAGATCTGTTCATTGCGTCTTTTTGTGTCGGGATGTATAAGTACCCGGCCACGTCCACTTGTATTTTTGTCCATCTGATGAGTTAAGCCTTTTTCAATTGATTTTTATAGTTCGTTCTTACGTTGTTCTGTTATACCACTGTCCCAGGTTAGGGGGAGGGTTGGGATCCCGCTAACATGTTTAACCCCGCCACATTATTTATGTATGTGCCTGTCCCAAGTCAGGAGCCTGTATATTCAGTGGTTGTCGTTTGTTTATGTGTTACATATTTGTTTTTCGTTAATTTTTTTTTACATTAATAAGGCCGTTAGTTTTCTCGTTTGAATAAATGAACGAAAAACAAATATGTAACACATAAACAGTGTTACATATTTGTTTTTCGTTCATTTTTTTAACATAAATAAGGCCGTTAGTTTTCTCGTTTGAATTGTTTTACATTGTCTTATCGGGGCCTTTTATAGCTGACTATGCGGTATGGGCTTTGCTCATTGTTGAAGGCCGTAAGGTGATCTATAGTTGTTAATGTCTGTGTCATTTTGGTCTTTTGTTGATAGTTGTCTCATTGGCAATCATATCATATATTCTTTTTTATATTTGACAATTTTAATTTTCGCTAAAATGGGTTAAATTCTGGCACTCAAACGTCCTATTTTTTTTCGCTCAAATGTCCTATCAATGCGCTCGAATGTACTCCGCCGGTACTTGGATACTTCAGGGTGTTAAAATATCCATATCTACGGATATGAACGTAGATAACTTTCCTTCTTTGGAGACAAAGGGACGATTGAGAGTTTGACATATTATAAAGATACTTGTCTATTTGTTGAAGACTATGCTGGACTATACATTGATATAAATTATTTTTCTCATTTTTCGTGGTTTCAGGCATATCCAACATGTCCTGTTATTCATCAAGTAATAGAAATTTATCGAAATGTATTCAATTCAACTGAGTACATTTCAGATTGGACAGAACAACTGATGTTTCAATTAATTGTATAGATATTGGTGATTTACATGAACTTCCAACTGTGATAAATTTCAATAATCTCATCTATAACTCATTTATTTTCCCTTTTGAGATTTCACACGTTTTACTGGACAATCAAACTTATTTTGCTTTGACAGTTGACACTAATTTGTAAAGTGTGACACACGTTAACAATTGACAGTCTGTGTGCATTTCATTGAGTTCTTGCTGCATAATACATGAACAATCTGATACATTCTTCTCAAAGTCACGATCCGCTATTACATGAAAATATTTGACACATGAAGAATTCAATGTCTTTATTTGTTCTCATCCCGAATAAGTATGAAATATTTGCCGCTGGATGTTAAGCTGACATCAACCAATCAATATGAAATGGGGGGGGGGGGGGGGACAAGTTTCAATGTTAGAATGATTTTCACTTATATACAAAATCTCAGAAAAGAGCAAAAGTCCCGACTTAGTGCAGCTCTCTACTCTTGATTCTCCACTTCCTCGATTACAGGTCCCTTAAACTTAGCATTGATTTAAGTGTTGTCTATTCTATTTATAACATTCCACAACACCACGATCACAAAGAAAAAACGTCAAGCTATGAAGTTTTAAATCACAATATTTTCTGAGTTGCGTTATCTATTATCTATTATCACCATTTATCTATTTCAAATACAGATTTCGGGTTTCAATATTAAGTAATAATTTCACAAATTATATCGAATTAAAATATGTTTATGCCAACATGATCTTGGAAATAATTATCATACTTCAAATATTTTCGTAAAGAGACACGTATATATCATTTTTTTTGGGGCGTTAGCCAATAATAGCCATATTGACCTACGTAATTGTCAAATCAGTTTAATACCAAATACCGGTGGATGTAAATTCATGTGCAACACTCAATGAAAACATTGGCGAGACTGGACAACACTCTCATCTGTAATTAAACTAGAGGTAGTCAATGTTAGATACAACGTGCATCAACGATGTGTAAAAAGCATTGAATAGCCATCAAACCTTACTACTACCAAACAGTAATCTCCAGAATTTCAGTCATTCATATAATACAAATGTGTAGTATTAATATATTTTCTTCAAGTGTTATTTCTATTTGAAGGGTTCAGTGAAAAGGAGAGAATAAAATGAGCAGTTCGAAATGGCAGCCATTCAAAAAATGCCGAAAAGGGATAATAACTGTTGCTATTATTTTTTTTGTACTGCAGATTTTAAACTCCTTGCTATACGTGTATTTACTTGAAACATCTAGTAAAGGTGAGTTTATCATGAAACGGCCACAATCCATACATCAATAGTAATGTAGGAATTGTATAAACTCACAGTGATCAATCTAGGCCCAGTTGTATAACTTATTGATTGATTCATTGTTAATTGCTCAGCTTCCAGTGGCAAATATTTCATGCATTTTCAGGACGATTTATTTAACCTCCGGTTATTTTTTGCCTGTAGTGTAAATTTTACATTATAGTAACTTGCTAAACAACCGTACTGTTTCAAGGTGTGTAAATATACGTACATGGACATCTGAAATTGGCTATGCTCTTTTGATACGCTCTCAAAACGTTATGCAAAACCGAAACCACTTAAAAATACGGAACAACAATTATTGTGGGAAACGAAGTTTGATACATTTTCATGGGTTACATTCGACAAGACATTTTAAGAACAACTAATGTGAAGCAAGCTTTCGTGATAAACCATGCAATTAGATCATACATGTTCTATTATAATATAAAAAGAAACCTATATACGCATTGTTCTTCATAATAAATTATTTCTTCACAAATGTCAGATATATTTTATTCTTCTCATAAATTGCAGCATAATAGTCCAATCTAGGAGATAACAGATTCATATACAATTTTAGAGGGTGGACATAATTCATATACAATCTAAGATGGTGGACATAGTTCATATACAATTTTAGAGGGTGGAATACTTTAATTTAACTCATCTTAAATACTAGCTAAACTGCATTCAGCTATTATATTTCCTGCAATATTGATGTATTGTCAAACCCAGAGTTTATATTCTGGCTAGTTCCATTTTATATCCACAGGACCATTATCAACGTTAAAAGCAAACTCTCAGATAAATTTTAAGTAACTTAATAATTTTATGACATGAGACTGTTATACTTATATAATAGTCCCAGCTTACGACTGATGTGTTTTATTGTCTTTTAGTGGTACAATGCAAAGGATATGGTCACGTGTATGAAGAAGACAATGAGGTAGGTTTTAATTGAATCCTTATATGGACATATCATTCATTTAAGAATTGAATGCTCTTTTTTGTAAATTTATTGGGGTGTAAAAGCGTTGACCGAAGTACATTTTGTATGAAGCGCGGAAGCGCTTCATACTAAAAATGTGCGCACGGTCAACGCTTTTACAACCCTATAAAGTTACAAAAAAAGCATTCAATACTTATAATTACATTTTTACCTATAGGATCATGAAAACACGCCTTTTATCAAGTTTTTTTTTCATTTACCAGTGCACTTTATTGTGGGACCTCGTGTCATCATGAATGAAAAGTTGCATTATGTAATGCAATTGATTAAGGAATATCACGAGATTTCTAGTTAGCCAATCAGATTAACATATTATATATCTATAATACTAAAATTACGAGGTCCAATTTGTCAGCCGTCATCGGGTAAAAACGACAAATCAAAGAATTCAACTCTTTATATAACTAATATAGGACAATGGTGTAGATTAAAAATTACACCACTCCAGACCCTTTTGTTTTCCACATAATTAATATTGCCAATAATTAACAAGTTCCGGGTCTAATCCGATACCGATACCAATAGTATATTCACCTGTTAGCTTCTGTACGTTCCGCATTTGACAGGCGCACCACCAAACGGTGTATTTAGGATTTTGCTATATACACGGGTCATAATCAAAGGGCTGACACTACTAAATTCAATCATTGTCAAATTGTTCCCTATTGTAGCTTTATTCAGCAATCAGCAAGACTTTCTAAGATAACTAATATAAGACAATGCTGTTGATTAAAAAATACCCCATTCCTGGATAGCCTGGACCTTTTGTTTACCAAATAATTAATATTTCCAATAATTGATAACTTCCAGGTCGACTGGTTCAAACAGAAAGATTTGAAAGCAGAGAAAACTTTGTATCTTATAATCGACATGACTTTATCAGATGACAATACCAATTACTAAAATAAGGCGTAGGCATAGTTATATACTTTAATTCAGTCACGGACCCGCGATATCACGGGTGTGTACTTGTGTTTTTCTAAGTTTTTACAAAAATAATGATGGAAATACACATTGGAATAAATAATGACATTCATTCCCGATATCGTTTTTGAAAAGGTTATAAATTCTATTTTTTCCGGTATCCCGGCCCAAATTCCAGTTTCTATAGGAAATCAAATATTTGCACATCTCACAGTCAATTCAGTAATAATTACCCTTTCGTGGTCCTCGAGATGCATCAAACATGTTTCCTCTAGTCTAATGTAATTATATAGCCATGCACCAAAAGGAATTGAATGTGGAAACCGATAAAAATAAATATATTATTACACAGTCGATGTGTACATGGTACAAGATAAATAAAATAGTGAAAGAATAAGGTTCGATCAAAGGGAAACAACACGGGGAAAGTATTTAAAAGATCATTTAGAGAATCTTTTTATATCTGAATGACGAGGATCAAGCGTCTATGACATTTAACAATTCTTGTTTCCCTTGAGACCATTTTTGTATATATTGAATACAAAAAAAAACATTAGTATATGTGAAAGAGGGACGAAAGATACAAGAGGGACAGTCAATTTCATAGATAGAAAATAAACTGACAACGCAATGGCTAAAATAAAAAGACAAACAGACAAATAATAGTACAGAAGACACACCATAGAAGAGAAAGAGACTGCAATACAAAAGAAACAATAAATTGATTGGTTAATTGGCTGTTGTTAAACGCACTTTTCAGCACTAATGTGTTATTTCGTGACGCTCAGTTTTTTCTGGGTGGAGAAAACCACTATATTGCGGTAGGAAAACCGACAATCCTAGTCAATTAAGATAGGAGTCGAATGCACCTGCCATATGCGAGATCCGAACAGACAACCTCAGCGTTGGCAATATATTGATAATAGTAAGACAACATAGACCACTCGGCTACTGAGGTCACGAATCACTAGACGAAGGTTTGCAATTATTGAATAAAATTACATAACACAGTCGTCCTTCGTTTACAAACTCGTTTCTACATATCTTAAGTAGTGCAAGGAAGCACTAAAGTGAAAATCTTCGTCTTCATTTCATTTCAGGTAAACAACACTGATTTGGAAAGTGTCAACTACTTTCAACTACAAGTCAACAGAAAAACGGCTTTGATACTCGGCCATTTCAGACAAAACAAAAGTAAAATATTATATGTATTATAGTAAATGATAAAATCCTATCATTTGTAACAGTTTGCCAGTTTGCTATATTTCCAGTTAAGTAGTTTGATTTGCTATCATTCTAAAAGATTATATTTTTTTCTATGAGACATGTTTCTCCGACTCAAAGTATCGGATGTCACCATCTGAACACCCACAGGGGTGACTTGGATATAGAAATATGATCACTGAAGGTTTTTGTCAGATCGTCAATAAACCCCTTTCCAAAGAAGAGCGTCCGGTCAACTTTGCGGGATGTACAAGTACGCAGCCACGTCCGTTTAGAATGGGGACATTAAATCCATCGTAAAGAGAGATTGCTAAGGTATCTGCACTCAAAAAAACCTTGTAACAATCGTTTAAGGGGTACTGTAGGAGGTCTAATACGGTTACTCAAAAGCATATTCTCGCATTGTAAAAACGCTATCAAGGTGCTGGTTGACAATTAGTTCTCGAAAATTATATGCGCGCACAAAACAGTACTCTCAATGATGTACTTCTATCTAAATCTTCATTAAACCTATGCAATAATCCTACATGTACCAACACTACTTAAAACAGTAACTCCCCAGGACAAAGATGACCTAAAACGTTTTGTTATGCTTTTGTTTCTACATTATTTTACATGTACCCTCTTGGTTTTGAGGGTTTTATTTGTATAATGATCACTTTTTTACTTAAAAACGGATATGCAAAGAAACTGCATGGTCATACTCGTGCATTAGATAAACAGTAGTCAAGTGAAACAAATTCCAGTTCATGCATATAAAAAAATCAAGAACTTATTGACCAATTAATAATAATATGTTGCATGTTACGTATTTTTTTTTTTTTTTTTTTTGCAGGTTATTTAACAATAGGGATACCAACTGTTTGGAGGAAAGGCGTTAGTTACTTGGACGGAACATTATCTTCACTAATAAAGAACACCCATGAAAATGAAAGACAAGAAATTGTATTAGCTATATATTTGGCAGATCAAAACCAAACATGGATAAGAAAAACAGCATACCGTTTAAAGCACAAGTATGCAAATCATTTGAAATCAGGCTTTATGCAAGTATTTTATTATCGTGAAAACCTTTTTCCAGATTTTAAGTCTCTGCCTAGAACGTTTAACGACACACAAGACAGAGTTAAATGGCGGAGCAAGCAGAATATCGACTATGCGTTTATGTTCATGTATTGTAAAAATATATCATATTATTATATGCAGCTTGAGGATGACGTTGAAGCCTCTCCTGATTACTTTTCAAATATGAAATTTTTCATATCAAATGCAAACTTACAAAAAGAATGGTTTTGTTTGGAATTTTCAAATTTAGGATTTCTTGGTAAATTAGTTCGTAGCAGTGACCTACAAGAAATAGCAAATTTCTTACTGATGTTTTACTGGGACCAACCTGCCGACAATTTGTTCAATTATCTAAAACAAATAAAAACACAATTTACTGATATAAGACGAAGACCGTCTCTTTTCCAACACAAAGGTGTGATTTCATCCCTTACTGGGAAACATCAGTTTTTACAGGATTCTTCTGCAAAACGTTCATTTTCTAGGAAACGATTCTACAATCTAAATCCTCGAGCCGATGTCTCAACCAATATAGAAACGTTTGAAGATCATACACCAGAGAAAGCCTACGATCTTTCAGATGATTACTTTTGGGGAATGTCTCCAAAGAAAGGAGACCAATATTTCATCAAATTTTTAAATCTAGAGAATATCACTCGTCTATATATAGGATTTGGTCTTCCACAACGATCAAATGATATTTTTTATAATTGCGATGTCAAAATATCCCAAAACTGCAAAGATTGGTCTATACTTGGGAAGGCAAATGGGAATTTGTTTGACACAGACGACCAAAAGATATATCTTCCAGCCAATGTAAAATGTATTATTTTGAATGTGACAGCCAATCAAAGTAACTGGGTTGTCATAAGAGAAATATCTGTCTTCAGAAAAGGAGACATTGTGATCGAAAACCCGTCACATTATTCAAACAAAAATTTCGACAAAGTACAGTTTGTAGCTCAAGAGTTAAGAAACCGCATGCAAAATAATCCGATTTATGCACAGCAGATGCAAAAAATGCATTTTAATGCAATGCAATTTCAAGAAGAAATTTTTCGGAAAACAGGTGGTCGGAATAACAAACCATTTCAAGGAATGCCCGCAATTCAACAGAGATTTCCTGCTGCGAACAATTTCAAACAAGCGAATCAGCATCCAGATCAAATCAGAAGAAATATTAATCGAATTCCCCGAAATAGAATGATGAATATTCAGTATAAAAAGAAAAAGCATCATTAACAAACACATGATTAAAAGAGAAAATTAAAATTCATAAAATGGTGTTCAATTCAAAAATGTTTTATATTAATTGAACAAAAGGGAACTTAATATTGTTGAACATGCATTTTAAATACCTATACACTACAAATTGAAAACTACATTTCTCAAAGTTGTGTTGTTTTGTCTATAATATATTAAAAAAAAATTAATCAATATGCCGAAATAAAAAAAAAAGGCGTCATCCACAACAACTTTGAAATTAAAGCAAAACAACACAGTACATTAAACGAAAATAACATACAATGTAGCAGTTAAACACTAAACAAGAAGTGTATTTTTGTTTTTATCTTTTTCTTTACAGACTGACGAAGAAGCGGTTAAAAGTTATTACACTCAGACAGGTTATTACAGAACAAACAAAATTGCATATATGAAAACAGGCCTTGTAAGAGCCACGAAAACTTTCAAAAAGAGTCTAACTATTGCTCATATCAAAAGGTGTGTTTTTTTCTCTTTTAATTTCCTCTCGTTAAATGACTGCTTAGTTGAATGTGTCTCCAAAAATTAGTAGAACTAACATAGAGCGTGCAAGAATGTCTGCGTTAATTTCGTAAAAAATCGTTTGTGTGTAAATTCTTTTATTTATAACTAGACTACCAGGAGGTATAGACCCACTCATAATTCTGACCCGGCGACGAAATAACATATACTAAAATAGTACATATTAAAAAAAGGGAAGTTCCCACGGATAGGTGTTAATATAAATCTTTGTAGAACATATTTTAGTTATTAAGGTATCAAATGAAAGGTGAAGGACTGGTGATCCTTGTAAAACACATATCGACTGACAATTCTGAATAATACAAAAATGTATGAAGGATCGGATATTAAAATTGAGTGCAAAATACAAAACCGAAAAGAACAGACTCATTTTGGAATTTCGATGAACTTTATTATGAATTTTTGAGAGAAATTTATGTATTACAGAAAATATATTACAACACTAGGGTTTTCGTCATCACAAACTGGTCAAAACATAAACTAAACTTAATCATTCGTACATGTAAATATAAGTTAACATTAAGACATCTTATACGTCCGGGTATTTCACGTCCAATTTTTATAGTATAAATATTTCTTTTGAAGCACAAAAATGTCGGCATTCGCCTCAGAAGCTAAAAAAACTTTTAAACAGACTTTAAAGAAGGGATATAGTTACGATACTGTTGTCAGGTCATGTAATATTTTGGCTTTAGTATTGATTCACTTATAGGATCTTTACATCGGAAATAAACACATTTATTCTAAATCCAGTTGTTGGCATGATACGAATTATGTTCTTTACATATACTATATGGTTGTATGATACTAAACCCCTAACGAGATGAAGTGTGCTTGATATCCATAGGACGAAGACTCAATCTTTCAATCAGTTTAATTGAGGGTTGGAGCTTCTGGCATGTCAGTAACTGCTAGTAGTCCTTGTTAAGGAGGCTCGAGGGTATAAAAATTTCAGAAAAAAATTAAACATTTGTTTTTCATTACCAGTTTTATTTATTACCTTTTGTAGTTGTTACTTTATCATATGGTACAAAAAACATTCAACAAAATAAACTCTTGTTGGCCCCAGATGACTTTTAAAATGTAAACATCATAGAAAAAGTTCCAAATTATCTACCTTTGGTGGAATAATGCCATTTTTTGGCTTTAACATTGAAATATCTCTTTTAACTCATCGGTGACCTATATTTTTTAATATAATTTTGATATATGCTGTACTTAAACAATATTATTGTAAAATTTGAGCGATTTCTGTAATAAATTTCTTTTTTTATTTCGATATTACCTTTATTTCTCCTATTAGTTCAACAGACAAAAACCACTTTTATGCTTCTTTCGAAGGCAGATTGTGAGCGCAAATGAACGGTGACCCCATTTTTTTATTTTATTTTTCGAATAACTATAAGATAAAGTTAATTTATAGAAAAATATAGAGAAATCCTATATAAATGATTTAGACCCGCGAACCCCCTTAATTTATGTAACATTGTCATCAAGTTTGTTTAGATTCTTTTGTTGCGTACTCTGACATCGGACTCGGACTTCTTTTAAACTGAGTGTTACTAAGCGTATTGTTGTGTGTTTATTTTTTTCTAAACTTGCTAGAGGTATAAAGAGGCGAGTTGAGATAAAAAAAAAAACAAACACGTTTAACCCGCCGCATTATTGCGCCTATCCAAAGTCAGGAGCCACTGGCCTTTGTTAGTCTTGTGTTATTTCTTATTCTAGTTTATTGTATATAGTTCGGGGTTTAGTATGACGTCCATTATCAATGAACTAGTATACATTTTTGTTTAGGGCCAGCTGAAGCACGCCTTTTGGTGCGTGATTTTCTCGCTGTATTGAAGACGCGTTGGTGGCCTTCGATTGTTTTCTGCTCGTTGGTCGGGTTTTTGTCTCTGACAACATTTCCCATTTCAATTCTCAATTTCAGTTAAGAAATAATTCTTGCATGCCATGGTCTATGCTCATTTTAACATGGGTAAGCATTATATTTGTCAATAGATATAAGAAATAAACTCATCATAGATACCAGGACTAAATTTTGTATATACGCCAGACGCGCGTTTCGTCTACAAAAGACTCATCAGTGACGCTCGAATCCAAAAAAGTTTAAAAGGCCAAATAAAGTACGAAGAGCATTGAGGACCAAAATTCATAAAAGTTTTGCCAAATACAGCTAAGGTAATAGATCTATAAATATCTTAATAGCGAGTGTGGAAATGAATGTTGTGTGGAAACGCTTGACTGCCTCTACTGAGTGGAGGTGTTAGATGCATCTGGTGTAACAAATGTCCTTAAGTTTTACAACTATGTCACCAAGGATGGTCTGTAATGGTTAAAGAAAATTAATTTCATTGATATGATGGATACATTTTGTAACACAAATACTTAACTTTATTTGACAAATAAAATGAAAAATATTTATTATTGTTAAACCTGATATACATGTATCAGTTTATAAATTAACATTTAATGAAATTTAAAGGAGTATACCTCTATCTCTTTTACAACATGTTTTTGGACAGCTGAATTCTGGTGGAAGAAGAAAAGCTGCATCATGATGTCTTTTGCCTTCGTCAGGTACTGGATGTTGGTACTGGCTTGACTAGTCTGTGTGCATTGTATATTGACCAACTATGGTTGACTGCTTTCAACTGGTAAGAACCTGGAAGACATTATTTATATAATTTCAAAATATGTATACATTAATGATGGAGAGTTGTCTCATTGGCACTTATAACACATCTTTTTATATTGAAATTATAAAATTTTATGTTAAATATATATTTATATTTATATTTGTTTTCAGATTTAATAGAGTCTTTAATTTTATTTTTAGATCAACAAATATTACCCCTGATTGCCCCATCAGAACCAAAATAAATGAGCTTGTTCATGTCTAGTTGGGGAGTTATAAGGAAAATACTGTGTGCTGTCATGATCGTATCTGCTCAATCGTCTGGTAAATCAATGAGTTGTAGGAAAGTTGTCTTGAGTCCCATGTTGGTGTGATGAATCTTGCCGTGAGTGGTATCTGCTTGATAACAGCAATGTCTGTTGTTTCATCTATGTTTATTGAGTAGTAGGACTTGCTGTTCAAGTCCTGCATGATGGGTTGTAAAATAGTATATCTTATCGAAATCTTTTGATTTGCAATTTATGTTCGTTAAAGAAATTTTATTAACATAAATTATTATAACGATTCATTCCTTATAAAGCGTTTTTGTGTTAAAAGTAACAATTACGTGTTAGTAAACTTAAACTTCAAAAGAAAAAGTCGATATTGTACCAAATTAATTTCTAGACTACTACGGACAATTATTGCAAATCAAATATTTGTCCGTCAACGTAATTTTATTAACATGTACCGATTCTTAATTATAAATTCTTTTGTGTTATAAGTATTTGTGAGTAAACTTTAATTAACAAATGCACAAAAGAAACCTGCTGAACAAAAAAAATGTTTACACTCCTTTTTAATTGCAGCAACTGTCAACTGAACGTATTTAACTCTCTTGGCACTTTCTTATATTTACGTTGGTAGTGTTTTAAATTATGACTGTGAAGACTCTTGGGATTTTTGAAAGCAGACGAAATCGAGGTCCATTTCTGTAATTGTAAAAAATGACTCAGAGTGGAGCAGTCCCAATACTGTTATGGTGTATTTTGAGCTAAGACATACTCCCTTTACAGTGAAACGTTCACTGCAGATGTTTAAATTTTGGCTCAATCTTAGGATGAATTTATTTGCAACTACTGGGTCGATGCCACTGCTGGTAGAGATTTATTTCCCCGAGGGTAGCACCAGCCCAGTAGTCGGCACTTCTGTGTTGACTTGAGTTATCATTGATATGTTCATAATTATAAATTAACTGTTAACAAAACTTTGAATTTTTGAAAAACTAAGGCTTTTCTACCTCGGGAATAGATTACCTTAGCTGTGTCTGGCAAAAGTTTCAGGAATTTTGGTCCTCAATGTGCTTCAACTTCGTACTTTATTTGGCCTTGCAAGCATTTTTTAATTCGAGCGTTACTGATAAGTCTTTTGTAGACGAAACGCGCGTCTGGCGTATATATGATGAGTTTATTTGAATACTAATAACGGTATTCTGAAAGGTGTCTACGAGGATTTTAGAGCTTCTTGTCCAATTACCAAATATTCTTAGGTCGATGAATAAGATAAAACTAAATAAGGATGAATTATACAACATCGGAATTGGTGAATTTGGCCACGACAGACTGGACTGACATTTGAAAATACCTTTAAATGTCATTGATAAAACAGAAAACCACAAGACATATATATTCTTTGCTGGAAAACAGTAGCAAATATGTGCTATTTACAGACATATATAATCACAAACCTAGATTTACAATATTACTTAACTAGCTTTATTCCTCCTTTATTTCGGAACACTATTAAAAATTAAAGACTATCTTCGCCTTCATTAAAGACTAGTCGTTTTTCATATGTTATACCTGTAGTCGATCTTTTAAGCCATGGTTACAACGAACCCACGGCACATCTATGCAGCGCTACGACATGAAATTTTGTCAAATCGTTGGTCATCTGTGATCGTCGTACGACGGTCGCACGATATTCTGAGCATCGTGGGGCTGTCGTGTGTCTTGGGACGAAAATTGTACATGCACCTTTTTTGCTCTACGATTTTTTTGTCGTGTCACTGTCTTGTGGCTGTCGTGAGAGTGTTTTAACACAGCAGTGCGACTGTCGTGCGATAAACACATTGTTGTGGGTACCAACATAAACCATTTTAATATTTAAAAGAGGGACGAAAAATACCAAAGGGACAGTCAAACTCAAAATAAAATAAACTGACAACGCCATGGCTAAAAATGAAAAAGACAAACAAACAATAGTACACATGACACAACATAGAAAACTAAAGAATAAACAACACGAACCCCACCAAAATCTAGGGGTGATCTCAGGTGCTTCGGAAGGGTAGGCAGATCCGGCTCCACATGTGGCACCCGTCGTGTTGCTTATGTGATAACAAATCCGGTAAATGGTCTAAATCGGTAGGTCACATTCATGAAAGGGAAGGAGATTGTAGTTACGACGTAAGGAGCATATCCGATATCATTTGTGAAACGGTTATTACATAACGGTCGACCAACTCGTGATGGCGTCCGTAAAATTTACGAAGGAATGATTTCAACTTCACCATTTGGAACTGTTGGTATAATAGCTTCCTTGTGAGCAGCAACCCTCTATTAAGAAAATCATGATAGGAAATGCAAGCACAGGAATATCGTATCAATTGGGAGATATATATCCCGTATGCAGGTGCTGCTGGAATGTTGCTACTTAGAAATGGAAAATTCACAATAGGAAATCTGAAATCATCTCTTTTGTCGTAAAGTTTTGTTTTCAACCGACCCTCATTGTCAATTTCTAGATGTAAGTCAAGATATGAGTCCGACTTAACGGTATCAGTAGTATCCTTTATCTCTAGTTCGATGGGATAGATGCGTTCCACATAGTCATCAAATTTTGAATGATTTACTGACAGAACATCATCTATATAGCAGAAAGTAGAGTAAAAGGATATTGCTAACTATTTGTCTTTCTTCCTAAGAAGTTCCTGCATGAAGTCAGCCTCATAATAATAAAGAAACAAGTCTTCAAGAAGAGTGGCACAGTTTGTTCCCATTGGAATACCGACAGTCTGTTGAAAAACACGTCCTTCGAACGTTACAAATATGTTCTCAATCAAGAAATCAAGCATCCAACTCTTTCAATTTGTCTTTTAGTTTGGAATGTGGAATACTTGTGTAAAGAGTAGAAAAGTCAAATGTTTTAATACTGTAACCAGATGAAAGGGAGTGAGATTGTATGTACTCTTGGATTTTTTAAGTCCACATCTGATTCACGCCACCTTTAGAATAGGCAGTTTCACAATAATTTTGAAGCCCGTCTTTGATTGCTGATAAAATAGATGTTAAATAATGAACGCCATACTAATTTCCAAATCTATCTTCGTTTCAGAAATTCAAAAATGTTATGCCCAGTATTTTGTTGGACTTCATAGTTTCATAATTTAGAAAGAGGTTTCGTGGAGAACTTGGAAGACCCAGCAATATACCGTTGTTTGTATGGACACTTAGGTAGTTTAGGTATCCAATACAGTGATGGAAGATCCAGTTCTTCATCTTTGGTTGAAATTCCAAAGGAACATAGAACAGACCTATGATTATCCAGGATTTCTTCTTTGGTAAGTGTCGTGAGGGTATATGTTGAGTTTCCAAGTGAATTGTCAATACTTAATTCTTTTATCAAGCAGTAAATGTAATGAGTTAACAATCGTACGACTGTCGTACGACAATCTCACGACTATCGCAAGACACTCGTAATAAAGTTGCACGATTGTCTCACGAATACCAAATTTCGTACGATACAACTTACTCGCACAACATTTATTGTCTGTCGAACAACAGTTGTACATTCGCCGTGCCCCATATATTTTCGTCCCTGACGTCTCCAGTAGATTCAGAATCTTAATATGTTCCAGTTTGTGGTAGTGGGTCATCCGTCTGGTCAACATCATCCACGTTTACTGCTATCACGTTTCTTTTGTAAATTTTCTTTTCGGGGGCATCCTTAAATCATCCTTGTTTAAAAATCGCTAAACGATTATAATATAAACGAAAACGAAAAAAAACGTCGTTTACTTGGACCGAACTTATATTGACAATGAACAATATTGAAAACAAATGGAAAATGACACGCAATTAATCGGGCCTTCTTCATACACAAGTACAAATGTAGGTCGGATGCAAACGCGCAAGTGACCCACGACTGCTGTGCGACAGGCGTACGATAGTGGCACGACAGTGACACGACAGTAAAAACCTGAAAAATAGCCCAAAACAACTTACGATTATTATACGACTGTTGCACGAACGACTTGCGACAGACCCACGACAGTACAATTACAATCCTTTTTTATCTTTCGTGAACATGTCGTAGCTGATGTGACCACTCGAAATATGTTTTTGACATTTTGCACAACTATTTTATAGATCTTCCACGACAAAAAAATCGTACAATTGTTGTGACCGGGGCTTTAGGTGTAATATTACAATAATTGATTGATTTTCCCTATTAGTCTTTGTTAAATTGCACTTTTCAAAAACTTTTGCAGAATTTATCTTTGTTTCAAGTAAAGAAATACTTGGCATGAGTGAAGTTTTATTCTGCCAGTACTAAAGAAAAAAATTCAAATGACATTTTGATTTGCATATACGAAAATAAGTATATCTGGAAGTTGACCAATCAAATGCCCCTCCCCCCCCCCTTATTTAACCTGTGTACTCAAGTTTTCAAAATATTCTATAGAAACCCCAAATAAAAATAATAATGGTGTTTTGAAATATCCAAGATATATGTGTATGACCCAGAAATGTTTTACTGCTATTAAATGTAGGATTAATTACCTAATTTAAAATGTTACTGTCAAATTGAAGGAAATATTTTAGAGCACCTGAGATCACCCCTAGTTTTTGCTGGGGTTCGTGTTGTTTATTCTTTAGTTTTCTATGTTGTGTCGTGTGTACTATTGTTTTTCTGTTTGTCTTTTTTATTTTTAGCCATGGCGTTGTCAGTTTGTTTTAGATTTATGAGTTTGACTGTCCCTTTGGTATCTTTCGTCCTTCTTTTAGACCTATTTTCGTGATTGGTGGTATTACATTTTGTGCAAAGTATACGCTCAATGTATTGAGGACAAGTTCCATTTTGTTCTCGTGTTCGACATATACAGCCTTAAGCTTGCGGGACAGTTTGTCTAGATGATAATTTTGATAAATGGGTCATTTTCAAAAAATGTGGATATTTCAGTTGTGAAATAACAAAAAAAAAATATTCAATTTTCAACTTTAATATATGAAATTGAATAGTTTAACAACAATACAACCTGAAATAAAAATATGCAATCTTAAATGCTACTACAAAAATATTTTAAAAAATAACATAGAAACAAGTATGGGACATATGTCAACTACATAACGGATTTAGTTTCGGTCCCTAATTTTTTTTTAATAATATTTACATTTTGCTTGATATATATTTTCCATAAAAATCATCACACTTTTTTCAAAACAGTTAACATGGTTAAAATAACACTTTTTAGAAACATATTTTAAAGTGAATTTAATTCATCATTGTCAACTACATAACGCTTTTTGTCAACTACATAACGATTCACTGCGTTATGTAGTTGACCGTTATGTAGTTGACCTATTTGTGGTTTTTGGATGTTTTTCTTGACCCTAATACTACCAGATAAATGGTATTTATTGAATTAGAGTCAGTATTATAGACTTTGAATGATTTATGTAAAAAAAAATATTTATGCCAAAATTTATCAATGTTTTTGCCGTTACAAAGTTGACATAGAATAAAATTACGGAGTAATTTGTACTCACCAAAACTAATCTATAATGAAATGAATAAATGATGTCATCCTGTAACTTTAAGCACGTCATCAGAGGATGAAGAGTAAGTAGAGAACACTTCCTTAGTTACAAGGGATATAATCAGTTGTTTATTGGCAACATTATTTCATTTGTGTTATGTAGTTGACATTTTTTTAAGTACGAAATGAAAAGTAAAAAAAAAATGCTAATAAAATCTAATAATTCCCTGTATTTGTGTATACACACCTGCAGTGATACCTATATATTTATAATAACAAAAGAAAAATAATAATTTCCGCTGGGTATTAAAACCAGGATTTAAAAAAGACTAGTTTTTCAATTTCGTACAAGCAATTTTGGGGTTTTTGGACCCTTTGAAACCCACTGGAAGCAATTTCTGTAGCTAAATTTCATATTGAATTTGCTTGAACTTGTTACACACACCAAAAACTAAATGGTGTATCTAAAAATTGGATAAAAATATTTACACTTTTTTAGAAATATTGATTGTACAAGAAAATCCACATTTTTTGAAAAAGGCCCAAATAATAGATAATAACATCACAGCTTTAAATATAGTTCTGATAATCAAATAATTCTTTTATCATTTCAATTAGCGCTTATTCAGCCTAATACTTAAGCGACATATCTTTGTTACATTCTTTTGTTAATCTTTAAATTCTTATTATATAATTTACAATGTAATTGACGTTCGATAACCTCTTTTGTATTATGAGATTGTCATTAAGCAATTTTTGTAACTAAATATGTTTTCTGAAGTTTTTACTACAATGAGTCAGGCAGTCGTACTGACAACTTCCTCCATTTTTTAAACTACATGTATATTCTACCCTGAAAGCATTTTACTGTTAACTACTGCATAGGAGGTGCATCTAATTCTACCAGTGGAGTTAAAGTGGGTATTCTCAGGCAAGTGACTAGTCTATCGTTAGCCTTGAACCAGCCTTGTAGCCTCTCGTTTTCATCGCCGAGCTAGTAGATTACTAGTAGTAGTAGCCAGTCTCCCGGTCACAGTTTTATTCGACTAATGAATTATGTAACTTACCTGTGATATTGACCGTGAACTTTAAAAAAAATAATTACGAAAGTGAATCATTTGTCATGATATGAATATGATCTGCTTTGAATGAAATATTTATCAACCCAGTCGATATGAAAATCGCTGTACCATGATACTAAAATAAATTAACTGTATTCCCTATGTTGGGCTGGAATCGTAATATTGTGAATGTCTACTGCATAACAATTGAGAATGAAATGTTCAAAGCGAAATTATTGTTATTCTTACGGTCAAAAAGTGATTAAAGGAGCTGTTATATTGCTAATGCTGCAGATTACGGTTATTTTCACCTACATGCATTTGACTGTTAATTCAACCAAAGGTAAGTGAATTTATTGAACCCCTAAAAAGTCAAATAGAGGTCAGAAACATATAGTTTATCATATCATATATAGATATAAGAAGATGTTGTAAGATTGTCATGAGACAACTCTCCATCCAAGTAACAATTTATAAAAGTAAACCATTATAGGTCAAGGTATACACGTAATACTATGATATCGAGAAAACCACTAATTTTTTATTGTTTTAATTTATGACAATAATTATAGAACATTTGACGAGGACATTCAAGTTAAACAAGAAATGCTATTAATTGGGATTTTTTTTACCGTTATTTTCATTGATAACCTTTTTAGAAAAATCATTGGTTTCAATGTTAAACAAATTAGTTAAACTTCAAATTCGTGTCAACTGTAAAATACTATTAACTGTTACAATCTAATTAAATCTTAGACTTATATAGAAATTACATAACAGGCTAAACGTGCTATTTAAACTTTTGTCCTATACTTGATTTCAGACTTACTTTTTGAAAAAGGCTAAAATTAGTCATTTTAACATTTACTTTATAACTTTTAAGTTCGATAATATCCTATATCTGATGATATTGTTTTTGTTTCAGTTTTTCAAGATAGAAATTATTACAAACTATACCAGAATATGCTATTGGTAAGTCGAAATGTCATAAAATAAAAGTTAATAAGGCAAAATCTTGAATCTCTGTATAACACCACTAATAATTCTATGTGACGTTTGATTTCAGCATTGTACTTTTTCAAAACTTATTTTTATTTTATATAAATCAGTCAAATACAATCTGATTATATCATAGATTATTGTTTCATATTTAGCCCACAAGGATCTGACGCTACGTTTTACTCTCTGTTTATAAACACCTTTTGGGTTCCCTTGGTTTGTTAAGACGTTACGCACGATATCTCAAATGGTAACGTAAATGTTTACGTTTTACGGCGATTGATGATTATTGCGGGAATATGTTTTTATTTCGCTTGGTATTTTTGTTTTGCACATCAATATGGATATTTCTTAATGTTTGGTTCTACTGAATATGCATGAAATATTCCTACTGAAAGTAACGTAAGCAACAAACAACAAAATATATCGTAATTATGTAATGCATAAGTCTATATGAAATGAGAAGATATATACGGTATGATGAGTACCAATGAGACAACTCTCTACTAAGGCCACACCAATTTGATTCATGTTCGACGGACCCGCCCGCACCTATTTTTTTCAAAACAGAATTTTTTTATTTTTTTTATAGTCCCGCTTCCCGCATGCGGAAATGTAATCATGTCCTTTCCCGATTTTTTTTTTGGTAAATATTATAAAAACAACATCAACATTTGTTTTTAAAATCACAGTCTAACCTGTATATAACGATTTTAAACATAAAAGCATACCACCACACTGTGTAAATATCTGTGAGAATATTTGTTTCAGCATGAAACCTATTTATCCAAAGTGGGAGTGCTCCGTTATAAATTTATAACAGCGGAAATACCTGTAAAGAACAAAAAATTGGTTTCTTTCCCCCTTACTTATATTCCCTATCAAAAAATAAAGTACAAAGATATTCTGAAGGATTTGCCTTCAACCTGCAATTATATTGTATGCTGGCGAAACAAAACTATCCATAGACGCTGCTTGTTTATGCACCTGTCCTGATTGATTCAGGGGCCTGTCGTTCAGCAGTAATTATGATTATGACTTAAATGGAGAATTGTCTCATTGTCAGTCACACAAAAATAGACCAGACTTAATCATTTCTAAGTGAACAGGGAAAAAATACTTCAGAAATTAAAGAAGTACAAGTGATAAATCAAGTTTTAATATTGTCAAAACCTCCTATTTTATGTTTATAAAAAAAAATTATAATCGCTCGCCTTTACTTTTCAAGCTTCGCCTAAAAAATTTGCAAATTAAATATTTTTTATTAAAATTTTCAAATCGCTCGCTCGCCCCAAATTTTGGAGTCCAAAAATCCGTAGAACAAGAAAATAAATTGGTGTGGCCTAAAGACCAATTGACATAAAACGTTTCCAAATTAAATCCGAAAAGAAAGAAGATATATATTTTACTTTAATTGAAAAAGTTTGACAGGAATTACAAGTTAGAAGGGTCTTGTCATAAAATTCACTTTACTTTCTTTAAAAACGGTACGATTAAATTAAGAAATGAAAGGATTGTCAGAAAAAAAAGTTAGTTTATATTCATTCATCTCATATGTTTATAAGCTTTGTATGATAACTGATAAGGAGAGGTATATAGCCACGCGTCAGGCACAATTTTATTTTCCCTTTCAAGTTTTCTATACATATGAATTTGTTGTAGAGAACAAAAAATCGCAGTTTTACGCTTCCCAAATTGGAAAATTTGAAAAAAAGATGATTTTTTATCTATCGTAATACACAACCTTTTCAAAACTTAAGAACCTCATCTAAACGAACAACCCCAGTCATCGGATTTTTTTTAATACTTTATGGTCTTGTTGATATTATTTGACTATCAAGAAAATTCTATCTGAGGAAATATATTCAGATGGTTCACCATATATAAATAGCGTCCCGAATCGACAACGTTGAAAACGTATGAAAATCGTCCAGTGGACAAACTTGCAAGACATTTCATTTCTTTCAAACCGAAGTCATTTTGTCTACGCAAATTATCAAAATGTATGTAGCTGTTATCTAGAGTTCAAGTACAATTACGGAAAAGCAATATTTAGCATGCAACAAATCTGAAATTTCAATAAATGACGTCGCAAATGACAGTTTATTTGTAAAAAGAGGCGAAATCCAACATTGGACATCTTGCAAGGCATTTGCCAGAAACCGTTGTATATTTTATATGAGGTGTGAGTGCTGCAAAAATTCGATTTTGATTTGGTCTATCTATATACTTTTATGAGCATAATTTACACAAACGAAATATCATATAATCTTATATTTTTTAACCTATGAATTTTGATAGCTTAACGTTTTCCTAAATCTGACCATAAGAAAAACTATTTGTTTTTGCCAAAATATAGCGTTGGTCGTTACAGGAACGCATATTCAGTAATATTGTAATACTCTATATATAAAGCATATAATTCATTCGAATTTTCGCGGATATACCACTGTTTTGAAGAACACAAACACCCCTGCTAAGGTTATTATGTGTATAGTCTGTTACGTCTGACACGCATATTTTTGACGTTTTGTCAATATGTTGTCCATATTTTATACTACTGTTAAATATGATAAAACAATTTGTAGTATTTTTCGGAATAGTACTTACCTGACTAGTCTATGGATATAAATTTTATATATCTTAACAGTTATGATTTTATAGAAAAACTGTTTATTAGTGCGGACTGGTTGATTACACGGTATTGACGCAATAACGTGCTTAACGTCTAAGCGAAACGATGACGCGGGATCTCTGAGTCAATTTCAACTGCGAATTCTTAATCTTATAGATATAGGAAGATGTGGTGTGAGTGCCAATGAGACAACTCTCCATCTAAGTAACAATTTATTAAAGTTAACCATTATAGGTCAAGGTACGACGTTCAACACGGAGCTTTGGATCACACCGAACAGCAAAATATAAAGGACACTAAGTTATTTTAACATCGGACTCTGACATCTTTAAACTGAGTTTTACTGGGCGTAGTGTGTGTGTTTCTTTATTGTACATTTAGCTATAGGTATAAAGAGGGGGGGGGGGGGGGGAATCGGACAAAACATGTTTAACCCCGTCACATTTTTGCGCCCGTCCTAAATCAGGAGCCTCTGGCATTTGTCAGTCTTGCATATTGTTTTTTTTTTAATTTTAGTTCATTTGTATGATTTTGGAGTTTAGTGCGACGTCCATTTTCACTGAAATGGTACACATTTTTGGGGGGTGGCTGGGCAGTAGGACCACCTCATTAGGGTTTTCTCACTGTGTTGAAGGCCCATTGGCGGCCATCGGCTGTGATCAGCTATTTTGCCGGATCGTTGTTTTGCTTGACATCATTATTCCCCATTTCCGTTCTCAATTTTATTACAACCTACTAGTATTTTAAACAACCGTTTCCTAACTTTTTTCTTACATCACAGTCTAATGCAACAAAAATAGAGGGTTTGGATACAGCTAACACACAATCAGATACTGCAGTTGGATTCCAGCTCAAAGTCAACAGAGATGACGCATTAATTTACGGTCACTTTAGAAAAACTAAAAGTAAGTAAAAGTCCAGTTTACTTTTATTCATATGATTGAAGTGAATGTAAAGAGATGGTTGGTGAACATCAATAAGATAATCCGAACAACACAAAAACCGTAACACATTTCAAGGTCAGTATAAGGTTAATTTGGTACATACACAGTATAAATCGTTCTTGGTAAAATGTATAAACAAGGTTTTAACTCGAGTGGAGCCTGTAAAATATACATCAATCACGATCAAATGTTCGGAAATGTGCATGACATAAGATTTTAAAATTTGTTTATGTTTAATAAAATTAATAGTTATTAAAGATAATGATAAGCTTCTATGAAAAATAAAACGGACGCCTTAGAAGGAGTTATCAGAAATAATTTGTTTTGAAGATTTGCTTTACATATTATGTTAATTTATAACATGCATTTAATTGATAATTTTAAATTTTACGACTTCCTCAGGATTGAATTACAAAAACTTGATATTTCATTGGAATTTTTGATAAAGATGTAAATAAATTATAAAACATTTACGGCAATCTTAGTAATTTTTTATAGGAATTTTTGATAAAGATGTAAATAAATTATAAAACATTTACGGCAATCTTAGTAATTTTTTATAGGAATTTTCTAGTATTTCAATTATGTAATTCAATGCCAATTTTCCAATTCAATTTTTATCTCTTAACAATATATGACAATACAATATAATTAGGTGTAAAAATATATAAAAATAAAAAGAGAGCCATTCTGTACAAAATTACAAGAGAATATGTAATATTACGATATTAAGACACTAAAGAAAATTCGTATATTTACATTTAATTTACAGTATATAACACGTCTATTTAAAATAATATGGCACAAGCTAAAAATAACTATCGTATTTCTGTTAAGGGCATACGATACAGTTACAGGGAAGGTAATGACGTTGCTAACGTAAAATGTTATTTTCGCGACGTCAAACTCTGACATATCGGGAAAAGATATATTTTTCGACTGATTTTTATCATTCAAACTGATTTAATTTGAAAACGAGTGCATGGACCCCTATTTTTTAAAACAGCAATTTGTTTCATTTTGCAAGGAGATTATGTGACCCAAATTTTATAAAACTGTAAACAGCGCATTTTTTTTTAAATTTTGATAAACATGCAGCAAAAATGACGTGTTCTCCTCTATTCATCAACATTTGATAAATATAGAGTTATTTCGGAATCAAAATTGCATAATTTTTAATGATACTTATAAAATACAGAAAGTACCGATTATTTAAGAAAAACCATTTTGTGTTTATCTTTTAAAACAAAAAAGTTATGTCTTTCTTTCGAAATAGAAAATACGGACACAAATCTCAATTTTGAGCAAATATACAAAATTTCGACCTCATTTTACTCAAAAAATAGCACATAATGTTATATTTTTTATTACATATTTGATTTAATGAGGTAAAAAATAGCCTATATGCAAATTTTCATCACCTTGTAAATACAGGTTCAAAACTGTATCGTATGCCCTTAACGAAAGCTTTGAATTAATAATCTATAAAGCGTTTTACTAGAAGCTAATTAAATCTTTTGCCATTTTTTTTAATTCGATATTAATAAGGGTTAAATTTGTTTAAACGAATATTTGAATTAACTAAACAAAGAAGTATGTCATTCATAACCAAGTTGAAAGTCTTTAAATTTATAAATATTAAGTAATTAGTAAGTCAAAACACTTATTTACTACTGAGCCGGGAACTAATAGAGTTCATGAAATATTACAAATAAAGAAGACGATGTTTAACTTTCTTTTGAATTTTCTTTACATCGGGAACTATAAGAGTTCAAAATACAGAACACGAAGTTAATTTCCCCTGTGAAGTTTCCTTACATCGGTTTGAGTATAATCTACATTTCATATGCTTCACCGACCTTTATAATAGACCGAGGTGAGCGTCACAAAGGTACAACATAAAAACGATTGAATGTGAAAATAAATTAAAACGTAATGACATGTGTAACTTACAATCGTGTATATTTGATTGCAAGGTTTTAATTTACCAGTCTGCATACAAGCCTGTAAAAAGTGTGTACTTCATTTGTATTGAATTTCATGGTTAATCAATGTCCACGAAATAAAATAAAAAATGGTACTCCACGAACAATAATGAATCCACAGTACATCAATCAATAATTATCGGGAAGACATGGAACTTTAACTAAATAATATTAAAGAGCTTACGTGTATAACTTTTGTGTGTATACGCACATGGTCATGACCATACGCGTATGGTCCAAATACTCGTATGGTCCGGAACAGTTACAAAAGATACGGTATCATTGCCAGTGAGAAACTATCAACAAGAGACCAATTGACACATAAATAAACAGCTATAGATCACCGTACGGTCTTCAACAATGAGCAAAGCGCATATAGCATAGTCAGCTTTTTTAACACAAGCACATACATACAGAATGCTAGTTTTGAGCTACTATTAAACAAAAAATTAAAAAAATATATATGCCATTGACTGTCATACAAAATAGATATCTCTGTTTCTAAAGTGACAATGGAATTTGAAAACATTTTGAAATGAATGAATTATTATTTGATTAAGGCAAAAGATATATTATGTGATGGTATTAACGGTGCGGATACTCAAACATTCACTGAAGAAAAAAAGAAATAGAGGAAAAAACTCGCATTGAACGTAAATTCATACATTTACCACTGTATCTATATATATCATAATTCTTAAATCGTTTACAAAAAAGAAAGAAAATCGAGAATTTATTGTGGTTGTCACAACTGAGTTTTTCCCTAATACTATTTTAAAACTAACAATTTTTTTTCTGTGGTGTTGCTTGAAACCTCTGCCATAATTTCTGCATATTTTTTAAATACATATGGTAGAAACTTCAAGTTTAAACAAACTGAAAATATACCTAGTAAGTACCTTCTCCTTACACTGTCTGACATTATATTTTATCATTGGAAAAGAAACAGAAACAAAAAGTGGTCTGTATGACAAAATGTGAAAATACTAAATAAATTAAGTCTCAAAAGTATAAATAAGGAATTGATATTTTCTTCAACGATGTGAAAACAAAAGTATTACTTTTCTAATCAATTATATATCTATTTATCCAAAACGAAATACCAAGAGGAATTCTTACTTTTGTTTGATTTATTGACAATACATGTATACTAAACATGCTTTGAATGAAACCATTTTAAACATTGCAAGTGGTTAATACTATTTTTGTTCTTGTGTGAACTGTTCATTATAATTCATTTGAATGTAAATATTCAAGTTTGCCTGTGTTGCTAACATTAAACTTTACTAATTCAATATTTTTCATTTGTTTTATTATTTATTGTTACTTATTAATCTTAAGAAATGTGATATAACATAAGACGATCTTAAAAATTCACACACAAACTTATAAACCGTGGATTTTAGTCATTTAAAAGACATTTGCTATCGGATTCCATGCTGGTGAGAATTACAATAAATAATCCTAATTATTCAGGAATTCACTAATATACACAAATAACTATAGATTAATGACAAAGTGTTAAATATCAGAAACAATACATTTATTTAAAAAAAAAAAGGCATGTTAAGGAGGGTTGTATGTAGAGAAAGCTATCACATTTTTACCCTCGAATGATAATACAATGTACCGATTACAGGTGTCTGCTTATTGATATTGTTAAATGTCCGCTGCGAGTCACATATGAACTTTTGTGAACTGAGCGCAACGAACACGCAAAAAGAGGTTTAATCATGTGTCCAGCAACGGATATTTTACATATAGTTACGTAAATATGATGAAAAATCTGATACAATAATCAATGTATCGGTAGTAAATGTGTATTTTGCAGTATATCATATCATGTTTATCATAACCAAAGACATGTAGCATATATCAAAACGTATTGATACACCTGGCTTTCAAATGTGATTTACTTACATAAATGCACATGTATTAATTGATGATGAAGAAAATATTATATTTGTGGGTGAAGTAGGACACTATTCATATTTTAGGAGTGATGTAAACTGGCTGCTCACTCACAATACTCTCGAAATTTTATGCAGTGTTGAGCTAAATTCCCAGTTACACATCATAAAACATAAAAAAGGGTATTCAATCTCTAATATGTGAAAACGATTTTGGGATTTAACCTATTGTGTACCAATACAATTTCTTCTTAACAGTAATGCATATTAATAGTGAGTGCAATATTGTAAGAGTTTGTTTAAATGCATTTATTCATGATTAAATTTCATATCTTTTATTACAATTCCAATCAATGGTAGTGGTATTTGATCCCACAAATTACAGAGTTCTTCTTGTTTCGAAAAGAACTATCATTTTGACAAGATCAACTCAAACAATTAATAAGAGACATAAAGATAGTTTTTATTTAACAAAACAAAGCTCATCATTGTGTTTCAATAACTACAAAACAAATACAATCTGCTTTTGTGATTTTATATGTTATATTTCTGTGGTTTTTTTTTTATCATTGTTAAGGTTTCTTACTATTTGGTATACCGACAATGCAAAGACCTGGAATTAGTTATTTGGAGAATACTTTAGAATCCTTATAATGTTGACAAGCGAGCAGGAACAATTGGAAATCGTGATTGCATTATATATGGCAGACGAAAATCAAACATGGGTAGAATATACAGCAAACGATCTCAAGAAAAAATACCAAAAGCATTTTGATTCAGGATTTTTACATATATTTCACTACCACGAACAAAATATACCTGACTTCAACAGTTTATATCGTACATTTAACGATGCCACCGAACGAGTTATTTGGAGAAGCAAGCAAAATATAGATTATGCTTACATGTTTATGTACAGCCACAATATATCTGAATATTATATTCAGTTGGAAGATGATATACAAGCCATTCCAAATTATTTCTATAAAATAAAAAGTTTTATTTCAACGATGAATAAAAAACGCATCAAATGGTTTTGTCTAGATTTCTGTAATCTTGGATTCGTTGGAAAACTAGTACGTAATGATGAATTATTAGTTCTGGCAAAGTTTCTGTTAATGTTTTTTAACGACCAACCAGGTGACAACTTGCTGGGATATCTTAAGCACGTAAAAACACAATTTAAAGACATAAGACACAAACCGTCGTTATTTCAACATGTTGGTGTTGTATCATCACTCAGAGGTAAAAGACAATTTTTGCAAGATGGTACATTAAAAAAGAAATCTTCTAAAAAACGATTCTATAATGACAATCCGCCTGCAGATATTGAAACAAAGATTGAAACATTCGAGAAACATTTCCCGAAGAATCCTTATGGCCTCTCGGACGAATATTTCTGGGGTATTTCCCCAAAGCAGGGTGACGTATTCACCATAAAATTTCATAAACCCGAACAAGTTACAGGAATATATATAAAATTTGGATTGCCAGAACAACCGGATGATATATTATCAGAAGGAAAGCTAAAAGTTTCACAAAATTGTGAAAACTGGAAATACATTAAGAGTATTCATGGACATCAAAGTGTCATAAATCTGGATAGAAGTTATTCGAATTGGCCAAGTAAATTACAATGTGTAACAATAGAAGTGACTAGAACACAAGCGATATGGATGATCATTCAAGAAATATCTATTTTTACTAAACGGTAAATGTTGGAAATAAAATAAACAAAAGTGCAAAAAATAGGTTTTAAAATCCTCGTTTTAAGAAATAAATGCATACAATTGTTGTAGATGTTTTTTTTTAAAGATTTGTAAGTGTGAACAACGAATTGATACATGAACGAAAATATATGCTTTCCCACAAATATCAGGTTGTAAATGCCATACATGCACTAAGACTAAATTGTATGAAATTTAAAATATCTATACCTAAACTCCACGTTATAGGAATCATTTATTATAAATGGGGTCTGACTGGCTATTTTCATAGAAATAGAAATATGGTAACAATAGATCTTCGTTCGTCTGGTTATATAACTCTTCCCGAAGTGTGTCCTTCTGGACATGCGGGATGTACAAGTACACATCCACGTCGGGTCAGAGTAGGGACGTTAATTCCGATGTTTTCTGAAGACAGTGTGCCACGCTCTGCACGTTGTAACAACTTTAAGGATGGGTCCGTAGAAGACCTGTTGCAAGGCAAAATTTCTGTCCACATCTAATATACCATAATTTTCCAGTGTCAGTCTATATAGTTATCAAAGGTACCAGGCTTATAATTTAATACGCCAGACACGCGTTTCGTCTACATAAGACTCATGATCATCAGTGACGCTCAGATCCAAATAGATAGAAAAGCAAACACGTTGAAGAGCATTTAGGAGCCAAAATTCCAAAAAAGTTGGGCCAATACGGCTAAGGTAATCTATCATGCCTGGATGGGAAAATCCTCGGTATTTCGAATAATCATTTTTTTTGGCAAACAGTAAATTTATAAAGATGACCATGCAATTGATATTCATGTCAACATGTTCCCGACATGCATCCTTCACGACCTCTATTAAAGGAACTACATATTTGAATTATTTTCAATTTGTTCTCGTCCTTAAAACAAGCATGAAGTTATTGCCGCTGGATGTTTAGCAACCATCAATAAATCAATCATTAAAGAGGCAACTATTTGCACATTGAATTACACAATGGCTTATTACTATACTGGCAGGTTCAAAATACATTTGACAGCTGTTAATGTTAAGTTCATGAATGATATAGGTGTACTCAATCTAAGGACGAAAGTGTTTCAGTAAAAGTTTATTTTGGCTGTTTTCATTAGATCTTTTCATGTTTGAGCTATCAAATGTAATAGGCTGATAAATTTTTAAACTCTTTGTCTCTACCAAACTAAATGAAAAAAGATGGAAATCTGCAGTACTGTTGTTCGTGTATTACCAGTCCTAAAGGATTTCATATACCGAATACAAGTGCTCCGGTATTGGTATGATTCAATTGCAGTTAACTGTCATTTTCAGCTTATGAATATATATATATATATATATGTACTTTTATAGCTACATCACGGTTTATGAAATATCAGTTTTACAGATGATAGCGGATATGTTCCTAATGTCTTCACTACAATCCTGTTCCCTTTTCACGAATATCACCTACCGAATTAGACTTGTTTTCGGGTTTGTACTTACATGAGAAACACGACGGATGCCACATGTGGAGCAGGATCTGCTCGCCCTGTGATCAACCTTTGTTTTTGTAGGGATCGTGTTGCTTAATCTTTGGTTTTCTATGTTGTGTTTTGTGTACTATTTTTGTCTGTTTGCCTTTTTTCTTTTTTTAGCCAATCATTCTTTCTACTTCAACTTTTCGTTTTATTATCAACTGTTGTATGTATAAAGCTGGTTTACCTATATTGGTCTTGTGCTCGTTTAAGTGGTTTAATAAAGACTTGCACTCAGAAAAAGCTGATCCTACGTTTTTACATGGTTTAAAAACCTATATTTATAAATGGGAATGTAGGGAATACGTCAGTGACAAATTAACCAAGCAATAAAAATAACGAAAAGTTGATTGGAGGGCAACAGTCTTCCTCAAAAGACAGATAAATTGCAGGGCAACAGTCTTCAACAAAAGACAGGTGGATTTTGGGATCCCGATAACACGTTTAACACCATTACATTTTGTATAGGTATGTGCCTGTCCCAAGTAAGAAACCTGTAATTCAGTGGTTGTCGTTTGTTCATGTGCATGTACATATTTGTTTTTCGTTCATTTGTTTTTTATATAAATTAGGCTGTTAGTTTTCTCGTTTGAATTGTTTTAAATTTGTCAATTCGGGGCCTTTTATAGCCGACTATGCGGAACGGGCGTTGCTTTTTTTAAAGCCGTACGGTGACATATAGTTGTTAATTTCTGTGTCATATGGTCTCTTGTGGAGAGTTGTCTCATTGGCAATCATACCACATTTTTTTTTATATCTAATAAAAGATGTGAATAAAAAACAATCGGATATTTTCTGTTTACAGATTAACTGTTAAAACTATATAGATCGGCACTTAAAATACCTCATTGCCGAACCCAACACACTGTTTACATTAAAAAAACAAACAAAAAAAACACCAAATTTTTAACATTGGAGACTGTGTATTGATAAAAAAAAAGTTTTTGATTTTTTGTGTTTAAACGCCACTTTTGGGCTATTTCGTGGCGGCCAGTTTTTATTGGTGGAGGAAGCCCCAGTGCCCGATGAAAAACACAGACCTTCGATATGAAAATCAAGTTGACAATCATATTTAATTGAGATTGTAATCGAGTGCACCCGAACGAGCGGGTCGTACTCACAACCTAAGTGTTGACTGGCTAGTAGTAACTACTTACACAAGGGGAGGAGCATTTAATTTAAAAAAAATGGGAAAGGGGGGGGGGAGAGGATTTGTTTTAGATCGGTTATTTATTTATTTTTAAACTAAGAGGACAAATTATTTATTTTCTGTACTGTTTAAGATAGTCCGAGATTACTCTGACGTCCAACGGCTGTTTTGCCAGACAAGCTGGGGCCATGAGACGTCAGAGCTCGTCCCATATCAAAAAGTGGATATTTGCCCACCCAAAATAGATGCGCTGCTTCGTCGCTTCTGGTGCCGATTGAGGGCCTTGGAATTATATAAATCGGGCATCAATCTGTTCATTTTTCATTTATCTCTTCATTTATGTAAGTTTCACCTACCTGTGTAGGTGAAACTATTGCGACTGTCATATAAGTGAGAGTTTTAGCGCTATAAAACCAGGTTCAATCCACCATTTTCTACATTTGAGAATGCCTGTACAAAGTCAGGAATATGACAGTTCTAGTCCATTCGTTTGATGTGCTTTATCATTTGATTTTGCCATTTTATAAGGGACTTTCCGTTTTAAATTTTCCTCAAAGTTCAGTATTTCACTTTTTAGTTAGCATGTAAGTAATTGGTGCGTTACTATAAAAATATACATGAAATCAGCCACTATTTCTTAAGGAACTGAAGCATAATTTATTGCCTGCAAGCAGAAACAGTTATTTTTATGCTCTGTTTTCTGAAATACATACTTTTCCGTGTTGCAGATTTTGAGGCTTCATATGCAAATTTCAGGATAAAAACTACTTTAGACGACTTCCCCACGTATCATTTATATAGAATAGAATTCCTATCATGGAATTTAACCAAATACTAGCTTTTTACTTATAAATTAATTGGTTTTAAAACAAATTTTTCATCAAAATACAAAGTGTTGCTCGGGGTGTCAGATTTTGCTTTTGATTTTATAAAAAGTAAATGTTTTTAAACGTGGAAAAATGATTTCGTTTTCATTTTAGTCACTATCGTGGTCAGAAAAAAGTCAGGACTGTGGCTCAAGGCACAGAAACATAGAGCAAAGCTCCATATAAGATTTGTCTGAAGCCACCAGTCAAACTCCATCAACGTTCATCATCAGGTTCCTCTCAAAAGTATTCTTGCACGCCACAAAAAATACTAATTCATAAGCAATTTTGATTACTCTCTCTAATGAAACACTCACCGGCATCTTTATCATCAAGGAGACCTGAAGACGATGACACTACTATTCTTATTTTATCCAAATGGTAAAATAAATTTTTTTAGATAATATTTCTCTTCTTCTTTTCCTGGAGACGGTCAGATTTATGTTCAAAAGAATAGCATCGGAAATGTGGTATCGGGAAACAACAAAGAGATTTTGGAAAACTTGCTACAGACTTTTTCACGGTGAATTTTTATATTTTATGGGTGGACAAAAAAACTATTAGACACATTACAAAAAACTTGTGTAAGCGCGGAATGGCCGAGCCCCAAGACGCAGGAATTAATATTGCAATTCCAAGGCAAAATATACTATCAGACTTCATCGCTATTGAACCTTGATATCCAAAAGTCTGACCTCTGCTTTAGATATCTTGGTTCTAACGTTGAAACACATGGTTTCCCCGATACGAGATGTATGTCTACTGTGCTTTCATTAACATAATGTGAATGTGTTCCAAATATGTCACTTGCACTTGCACTAGAAAGAATCGAATTGATACAAGAAAGGCCATTTCCCACAAGTTTCGTTAGCTGACACAATGACGCCTGTAATCCAAAAACAAATCTCGATTAACGCCAATTGTCACCTGCCATTCTTTCAAACTTTTGAAGACACAATTTCTGGCGTATGGCGAGCTCTTCACAGTCTTTCAGTCGTAGACCTTCAACATAAGGTCTTCATGTACCCTTTTACAAAGGGAAAGTTCCAAGAACAGTACCAAATAATAGTTTGCCTTATAAAAAGTTAGTAATTTCATTCAAAATATTTATTTGGTTTACTAGTAGTGTTTGCTTTCCTTAAATCTTCAAAACCGAACATAATCAACATCTCGTTTCTTGCCATCTACCGTTTCTGTTATCTTTTTTCCGTCAGCACATAACATAAACTCATCATTGTATTGGTTACGTAACATATTCAATACAGGATAAAGAATACCTGGATTCCTGCGCCTTGGGGATCGGCTATTCTGCGCTCTAACAAGTCATCTGTAATGTGTCCAATACGTTTTGGTCCATCCATAAAATACAAAAATTTACCATGGAAAAGTCTGTAGTCAGTTTTCCAAAAAACTCGTATGGCCTTCAACAGTGATCCAATACCGCAACGTCAGCTATAAAAAGTCATGTGCTGTTATTACAGGCAACATAATTTTATCAGGATGCATTTCAGAACCAGTTGAATTATTTCTCGTTTTTCTTTTCGTTTACATTTTACCTATGGGATGGGGTTTTCGCAATTTTAAAGGTCGTACAAGCTGACGATACGTTTTGACACAAGAAATCAGTTGACGATATCATATTGTACCTGCATATCAAATTGTGTGAAATCTGATCATTTTGAAGTTTACAGAGATTAATTCTGTTTATGATATCAAATTGTGTTTAAAAATTAAACTGATATCTATGAATTTGAATAGCACAAGTGAAAAAATGTTCTTTTTTACCAATTTTGTTATAACTTTTAATTTGAACACTCAAAGCTGATCGTAAAAACACTGTTAACGTTTATGTATATGTGTTCATCATTACAGAAGTTCCTATAGAAACTTTAAGTTAGATTACACAAAGTATAAAATGCTTTTACTATTGTTCCAGAATTGTTCTTTTATTTGGAATTTCTTTTACCTGTCAATTAAGGTAGCAAACAGAGACCGATGCAAATGGGACGAAACCCGGTTATCATATCCTGCTAAGAAAGCACCACCCGTCATGTTATTTCATGCTTAAGTAAGCTTTAAGCACCGATTAAACCATGTGTATATAAAGCATAAAAACCAGCAGAGGTAATTTGCATTTTCATAAAACTGAAAAATTGATATCGTAAATGTCATAAGAAATAAAAACAATTATTTATTTTTATTCATATTTACGTCGTCTATTCGTCTAGTTTCAATGCTAGTTCACTTATAATGGCCCATTCATTCTGCGATTTTGTGACCTCGATTTGAATACAAGTTATGTTCCTCAACAGAACTGGAATGTCTGGATTTTTTACCTTTGCACTATCAAACGATCCTTTTGTCAACTCTCCAAGCTTTATCCAATCAGAACAGTGCTGGGATGAGGATATCTGCACTTCTCCATTTTGAATATAATCTGTCTTTTTTGTTGGATAGGCTCCAACAATAACGAGAGCCTTTTAAAGTCTGTTGCTCCTTCAGTACGACTGTATATGTTTGTCCTTTTTGAGGACTTACTGCCCAAAAATATTTATCATTTATAAGATAAGCTTTATCAGCTGTATATGTCTCGTATACTACCATAGTCGTGTCCACTTCCGCTGGTGGATTCAAATTGTAATACTTTTTGCGTCTTGTAATTTTTGATCCTTTGAAATAACGGTCTACAATGAGCTGCTTTTTATTCTTTAAAGATGAGATTATACCATGATGTTGAAACAAACTTGGACGATATCGTATTTCTTTTTCTTGCAGTTTTATTTTTGCAATTATGTTCATTAAAAAGTCGCAAGGTTGTACGGCATAAAACAATAGAAAGAAATCAGAAATTGTCAATAAGTTAGATGATTTAAAAAATATTCCGATAAATCCCATATTTGAAAATCTAATTAAAAACCAATTGTTCATAAAAATTCGTTTATATTTCCTAATGTCTTGAATATAATTTTTGGCTGCAACAACATCATCTTCTAAATGCATGTAAAAGTCTGAGATATTATGACAATATTTAAATAAAAATGCATAGTGAATATTTTGTTTACTTCTCCACTTTAGACGTTCGACGCTATCGTTATACGTCGTTGGCATTATATTAAAATCCGGATATTGTTGTGGCGGTAAAGTTATGACCTGAATATGTCCAGATTGTATGTATTCATCATACGTTTCTGAAATGTTTAATGCTCGTTCATTGTTCCATTCAGTATCATCATCGTTAAACATTATCACTATAGTAACCGTTTCCTTATCTTTTGGTGACGAATTCGCTAATAACGAGTCGATCGTTTTATGGATGTAGTTATATCTTTCTCTTTTTACTGATGGGATGGCAATCGTAAGGAAACCTACAAAAGTTTTCAAATGATTAATGGTGTCAGTGCAAAAAAATAAAAAAGAAAGGTAGGTTGAACCATAATAATATTAAATCAAAGTTGAGTTTAGCAAATAGCTTAACATCCACCTATATGTTGAAACTGAATGTCCCATTGATCGCCTTCGGCTATTGTCTGTTCTACGGTCGGGTTGTGGTCTCTTTGAAACATTCCCCATTTCCATTCTCAATTTTATCATAACATATTTGGTAATGTTCAAATAACTCACTTTGTGTATTCAATACAAGCAAATTCAGATACTTGACATCATTGAGAAAGATTGGATAGTGGTCAGAATGGAAAATGTTTTTTTATTTTAAATTTAAAAAAAATGTAAAAGGTGTAATATTTTTAAAAAGTTGCTCTATTGGTTCATTTATCAGCTGAACTCTGGATTTGGAATTCGTTTATTAAACTGCAAGTTTCAGCAGGTTGGCATTTTTTAGTTTCTAATTTTGTTAAATAATGTTATAAGTGCCGAATAGTCATACCTTTGTTCTGTCTTTTTCTGGTGTTAAACAGAAGGTTGGGTCCTAATGAGCATTTTCAGTTTAAATCTCAAATTCATATGAAAGTTTATTTCTTTCAATGGGGTTCAAAAACATAATTAGATCATTCATTTTGTGTAAACACAATTCTTTGACATACATGTACAAAGAAACGAATCGTATACAGGACCCTAAGATTTCAGAACTACATAATATGTACATACCTTTTTGTGGTCTGAAATGACCATACTGTAATGATGCACTAACACTGAAATTTAACGTGAACTCTGTGGATCCCGGAGTTAGTATAGTTGTTTTCTGTCAACATTTAAAATAATAGGAAGAATAAAACAGCATGTTTTGTACTATCTCCTCTTAATACTATTTAATGCATTAGATAGCAGTTGTTATCTTATCTGTGTGTGTTGCATTGTCGTTTTTTTTTTTTTGTTGAAATTCAGTGTGTCTGGTGTTTCGTTGTTTTCCTCTTATAATTGATGTGTTTATCTCAGTTTTAGTTTGTAACCCGGATTTGTTTTCTCTCAATCGATTTATGACTTTCGAACAGCGGTATACTACTGTTGCCTTTATTCAGAGATTGGTTTATGTTACGATCAATCTACCTGACGCATTCATGCATTCTTGTAAAACATATTACATTAGGAACTATAAGGGATATAATTAATTCTATAAATTAATAATAAATCATTTGCGTACATACTAGAAATTAATGAAGATGAAAATGTGCATTTGACTCTTTCAAAGTATAGTACAGTTATACATTAAAGTGTAATTTGCAATTTTAACAAATTATGGATATATGACATTAATATTTAAAACTTGTATACATTACCAATGTTTCAGAATGAGGCGATTTTGTAACCAATTGTAATAGTGCTTTGCTTGTTGTACTTTGACTGGTTACATTTATACTTGTTTTCATTCTTTTAGTACTGTTCTGAATCACTATAGCTGTGTAATTCTGTAACAAAACGGTAGCTTTGTATATATATATATATATATAGTTATCACAGGTATATATTTGACACGTTTTATATTAAATTTTAGAGGCTATCAGATAAATGCTGGTACCAGCAGGTGTAATACATTAAGTTTGACCTTAGTTCATCAATTTGTCCTCAATGCTCTTCAACTTTGTACTTGTTTGGCTATTTAACTGTTTTGATATGAGCGTCACTGATGAGTCTTATGTAGACGAAACGCGCGTCTGGCGTATTAAATTATAACCCTGGTACCTTTGATAACTATTTAATATACTATTGTTTCAGGTAAGGGTGAAGGTTGGTACCTATAAAAACGCATTTGTTTGCACCTGTCTTAAATCAGGAACTTGATGGTTGTTGTTTATTGATGTGTTTTATAAGTGTTTTTCGTTTTTATATAGATTCGGCTATTTGTTTTCTCGTTTGAATTATTTTACAGTTGTCATTCTTGTGGCCCTTAATGGCTTCCTGTGCGATGGGAGCCAAGGCTCCGTGTTGAAAACCGTACTTTGACATATAATGATTTGCCTTTTCTTACAAAGTGTGACTTGGATGGAGAGTTATCTCGTGTATTTGCACTCATACCACATCTTCTTACAATGTATATATATGAACGTCTGTAGTACGATTGTATGTCACTGATTTGTACCGATTCAATTTCTACCGGAAGTTTAGTCGTCATTTGAACCTTGATATCATTGCAGGGTTTCAAACAGTGGTATACTACTGTTGTCTTTATATACAGAGATCCATTTCGAACTTGATATTTTATTAAAGTATTTTAAATACAATGCTTTTTAATAATAAAGACAAAGTCATAATTCAACTCGATAGTCATAATGGTTATTTTCGATGTCTTAATACAGTACAGGTTTCAAAAAAAGCTTTTCATATTTACAGAAAAAGGTATAAGTTTCATTATAAATTCCAACTTGACATGTATCAGAATTAAGCCCCAAAAAACTATAATGTAGTAGCAAATATTTGTTTTTTTCTTCAGAATTATGGTGAATGCACAAGTAAAAATGTTTTTAAATGCTGGGGTTTAATTCGTACCTTATTCAGCAAGACATCTTTATTTTCACCTGAAAAAAAAACACAATTTAAAACATATACATTTTAGTTAGTCACTGGGATTGGGGTTGACGTCTATTATTGTGTGCGTATTTACTCCCATAATAAATACGACAGTTTTTACGAATATAGTCTGTTATGATTGTATAAAGTCAACTTTAACATGGGGTTTTTTTTAATATTTTTTTTTAGTTTTTTTTTTTTTTTAATAATTATTCAGTTTATTGCACTATTGGTTGTTAACAAATACCCTAAAAGGTACAACTATCCCAGATAGGTTTATCCCTGTGTGTGAATTATCAAATGAACCAGGGGATTCACAAGATAAACTTATTATTACAATCTATATAGTTTACAAAAAAATCTGCATAACAATAAAATCCGGAAAACATACGTTCTCTCTGTTTACGTTTTTCTACTTATTTTAATTGGATATCATTTAAAGTCATTTAAAATCATTAAATAGTTTAAAATAAAATAAATAAATTTATTAAGTTACTATTAATCAAAAGTTTAAGGTTTAATATGATAATTTAATGTTAAGTAAGCCTTGTGTTCTGATATTTTTTGCAGAAATACTTATATTTAAGTTTGTAAAGGAAACTTAAGGGTTGATAAAAATGGCTAAGTTGTTCTATTAAGTTAAGAAATTATTTTTCTATTAAGGTATAAGGAAATTATACTAGGATAATAAAAATTTTTGTCCCAAATAGGCGATAAAGTAACTATTATGTAAGCTACTGATTTTCTCCCTAACTTAACTTGTGTGTTTTTTCTAGTGAAGTAGGAGATATAAGGCTACTGGTGCAGTGTAAAGAAACTTGAGTGAAGTACCAATAAAGATGTGCATATTGGTTTAACTTTAGTTTTTAGAGTATAGTATATAACTAACTATAGAAATTTCTAACATTATTGGGACATTTTGTAGATGAACTGATCTTAGGAAATGTTTCTTTAAGGTATGCATAATAAACCGTTCTATTGCGTTTGGTGTTAAAATAAACGTGTTATGATATAAACCCCTACTCCAAAATAAATGAATAAGAAAAATGAAACATACATGCAATCTTGTGCCTGAGAAGAAAAAAAAAACAGTTTTGTTGTATTAATCAGTGTGCAGACTAAGAAACTTTATTTTATATATTGAATTATTTCGACTTGTACTTTTCAAAAATAATCTCCTTCTTAAAAGGCTAAATATAAATTTCAATACATTATTAAATTAAGACAATAATGAAAATGGATCAACAAAATAAACATAATGTAGTATGTTTGGTAAAATGTTAATACATTAATGTTTCTTAGACAGGAAATACTTGCATTGTATTTAAGAAGCGAAATCTTACAAGATTTCCTAGAGACTAAACAATTTGTATTTTTATAATTTGATACTATGCACATCTTTCAACATAGATAAAAATATTTAGATATGCACAAATTGTTCAAAGTATTTATCAACAAATGAAGTGTTTACTGAAAAAGCAAAATCTACTGAAAAGTCACCATGCGACGTCATCAAAACGTCATCTTTTTAAAATGAGCAAATACAATATGTTACAAGTATCATTTTCTTAAAAAACGAAGAGTAAGCATGGACTAATATCCAATTGTTCAAAATATTTGAAAAAACTAGATATCATTGAGATGGGAGCCATCTCTGTGGAACCCACTGTGAATAATGTGCATTAAAAAATTGTATCTTTACCATAGGACATGGGTTTGTCAACTGAAATCAAAGTTTTTGACCTTGACCTTTGACCTAGGAAGTTGTAAATAAATTATGACACACCCTTTGGTGTTGGTTTATATACATGTCAAGTATAAACTTTGAAATGATAACGGTTCTCAAGATATAGAGCGGACATGATCTTTACCATAGACACGGGGTTGTCAACTGAAACCAAAGTTTTTGACCTTGACCTTTGACCTAGGAAGTTGCACATAAATTATGACACACCCTTTGGTGTTGGTTTATATACATGTCAAGTATAAACTTTGAAATGATAACGGTTTTCAAGATGTAGAGCGGACACGATCTTTACCATAGGACATGGGGTTGTCAACTGAAACCAAAGTTTTTGACCTTGACCTTTGACATAGGAAGTTGCACATAAATAATGACACACCCTTTGGTGTTGGTTTATATACATGTCAAGTATAAACTTTGAAATGATAACGGTTCTCAAGATGTAGAGCGGACACGATCTTTACCATAGGACATGGGGTTGTCAACTGAAACCAAAGTTTTTGACCTTGAACTTTGCCCTAGGCAGTCGTTCATAAATTATGACACACCCTCTGGTGTTGGTTCATATACATGTCAAGTATAAACTTTGAAATCATAACGGTTCTCAAGATATAGAGCGGACACGATCTTCACCACAGGACACAGGGTTGTCAACTGAACCAAAGTTTTTTTTACCTTGACCTTTGACCTAGGAAGTTGTACATACATCATAACACACCCTCTGGTGGTGGTTAATAAACATGTAAGTATAAAGTAAGAAATCATAATGGTTCTCTAGATATGGAGCGGACACAAAGTTATTACAAAGTGTTACGGACGGACGGACGACGGATGACGGACGGACGGACGGACGGACGGATGGACGACGGACGGACAGACTGATCACTATAGGGCGACCCGCCTTTGGCGGGGCCTTAATTAAACAAAAGCTCTGTTATTATACTTTTGACGATGCGAATTTAAGCATGGATGCAATTTGGGTACTCCTCATTTCAGAATCATTGATGGTATGGAGGTCAGTTTAGACCAATTTTTCTATGACTCCATATGGATTCAAAATTAAATTTGTGAAACCATATAATGAATAATGATACATCTACAAAATAAACGTAGAATGAAAACTTTTGTCTGAAGTATAAATGAACGTAGGTTAAAAAACTGTCAAAATAGGTGCAATTTGGGTACCCTGACGTTAAGTGTCTTTTGGTTAGAAAAGTCGTTTATGTCTATCACGAGGTACATGTATGTAAAGAATGTTGAAACATGTTTGATATCGAGATGCGATTATTGTTTTTCTATCTCTCTTTTGAGGCGAAATTTGTTGATGAGTTCTATTTCGATGACGATGACGGGTGGCTGTTGAACGTCAAGTAGAAAGTTGAATGCATATTCAGGACGGAATTATAAAATATGACATGAACATTAATTCTGTTGTTTGTATACAAGACTGACACACTGAGCCATATCTTAAAAGAGCGAGTTCCCAACGTAAAAGACCAGAAGAAGCTCTAGACCTGTCACCTGACCAGACACATTTTAACACTTACTCCGTACCGACCAGTCTTTGCTCTTACTTTTACACAACGAGTGCTAAGAGGAGAAGCAAGTTCTAATTTGAAGTTTTTCATTTGACCCGATCGGCGTTCGAACAGACGACCTCACGCAATCAAAACGAGGTCGAGACTACGGAGAAGGTGTGTTGTAATTCGACCTCAATGGCACAGGGTTTGAGTACGTTATTAATGTTACGTACTGTAAATGAAATGTAAAAACAAAAATAACAGATAATCGACAGTTAAATAGAAATAGTAATAACAAGAATAATCAGTTAAAGAGGAATAACCAGAATAATTAGCAATAAAAGTTGAATAATCAACAGTAATTCATGTGTAGTCAACAGTTGTAGTGGAATAACCAAAAGGAAAACAGGAAAGTATAGGATTACAAGTTAAAGAGGAATAATCAAAAGGTAAAGAGAAAAGTATAGGATTACAAGTTAAAGAGGAATAATCAAAAGGTAAAGAGGAAAACACAAAATTAAAAGTTAAAGAGGAATAACAAAAATAATTAGCAATAAAAATGCAATAATCAACATTAATGCAGGTACAAAACAATGTATGGTCAACATTTGAAGTGGAATAACCAAAAGTTAAAGAGGAAAATAAGTTTAAAGATTAAAAACCAGAACAATCAAAATTTGAAAAGGAATAACCAGGATAATCAGTAAAAGAGTAACAATCAACAGTGAAAGAGCAACAATCAACAGCCAAAGAGGTATAATGAACAGTTAAACAGGTATAAGATAAACAGTTAAAGTGGAATAACTACACGTTGTAGTGGAATAAGCAATAGTTAAAGATAAATAATTATCAGTCAAAGTGGAATAGTTAACTATTAAAGCTAGAGGAATAGACTGCTGTAACATGTATAAATTGTATAATAAGCATAATGTTTAGACACCTATGTTTTGAAAATATATCATCTAAAAATAAATTACTGATATTTAAACTGACCTGCAAGGTTTATAGACGTATGTGGGTATCCATCTATAACACTGTTTAGTTTTATAAATCCTAATACACTACATGTACTCAAAAATAGGATCAACGATTCTTTTCTCCTACCACGAGGCAATATTCGCATTTTGTGTCTGCAATTAAAGTACACGAAGAGAAGATAAAAAAAAATGTATTTTAATTACAAGTCATTCTACAATATATCAACTTTCTATTACCACATGGTCACGTAGTAAGAAGCAGTTTAATGAATACCTAGATTACCGCCTGCGTTCATCAAATGAATAGGTTTTTATCATATGTTTAGTAGTAAATACAGTAGTTTTGCATATGTGATAAATAGCCTGCTGTTTAATCCATATCGCGCAACTTTGATGCGCACCCTTTATCGCATACCCTTTATCACACCCATACCCTTTATCGCATACCCTTTATCACACCCCTACCCTTTATCACACCCCTACTTTTTTTTTTTTTTTTTTTTTTTTTTTTACATAAAGTCAGTTTTGGTTTTTTTTTGCTAAGGAAAAATTTTCCTCAAAATAGTAAATTTTTTGAATGACGTCATTGTTTGGTATGTGACGTCACGAACGTCGAGTTTTCATATTGTATGTGACGTCACGAACGTCAAGTTTTCATATTTTTTGGCACACTAAATGCAACTATGAAAAATACAAAACACACAAATTAATACAATAATAAACAAAATATTTTTAAAACAACAGCACGCAAATTGTAAGGTAACCCAGGTGCTTCGGATAAGTAATTAAGCAGTTCTTTTATGGCCTTTGAAACAAGACAAAAGTAGAACTGAAGGTAACCCAGTGCTATGGACCAGAAAACAGTTCATTTAATATAAATACTCTTCTGTTGAAATATATGATAAAGTGTATAATACATGTCAAAATCCGTATCACATGCCGTATCACCCTCGACCAATATCATCCCTCGGGCCTAAAGGCCCTTGGGCTGATATTGATGTCTCGGGATGATACGACATATGATACGGATTTTGCCATGTATTATTCTCTATTTAACACATATGTTACTCCAGAAAAAAAAAAGTTACATATATTATTGATGTATAAAGTGTCTATCTTAAAACTACATTTTCTTAATGTTTTTTTTTTTATCGATCTACAACATTCAGGTAAAATAATTCGGAGAGAAGGGGGAATTACACGACTTTCAATGAAATAAATAAAATCCTACCTGATGAGAAGTCACGCTGAAAAAGATGCTTTAATATAGTTACTACCCTGATTATATATCGTGATTATTAATATTTAAATTCCGTCTTGTTTCCTCGAGATCTTCAATAATCGACAATGTCACCAATCATTATTACGTATCAATTGGAATCTGTGGGGAATAATTTCTTCGGTATCCATTTAGTTATTAAATACGAGATTTCAATCATGTTGCCATATTCTCTGTGTCACAAATAATAAAAAGTAAAAACACAAAAATATTGTACTCCGAGGCCAACTCAAAAGGGAAAGTCCCAAATCAAATGGCAAATTCAAAAGTTCAAACACATCAAACGAATGGATAACAACTGTCATAATCCTGACATGGAACAGGAATTTTCTTATGTAGAAAATGGTGGATTGAACCTGGTATCTAGCTAAACCTCTCACTTGTATGACAGTCGCAGCAAATTCCATTACATTGTCAACGATGCGTGAACAAAACAAACAGACACAATAGGTAAAAATGTCAAAAATAGGGGTACAGCAGTCAACATTGTGTTATCATCTTAATCACTATAAAACAACAAATGTAACGAAAAAGCCCAAAAAGGTATACATCAAATTTATCATCCTCATTTTGCTTATATTATATGATTTTATTTATCAATGTAAAATCCACCCATAACTGGGTGTATCATGAGACTGGTTTTGTGTAGGCCTGGAACCACACATACAATACTAACAATACTTCGAGTCTGTACCGACTCTGACTCGGAGACTAACTTTTGCAACCAAAGACCACTCTGGTTAGAGCGATGTATAACTTAATAGTTCAGCATGCATGGAATACAATTGTACAGAGTTTGACCTGCTCAGTGTAGTACTAAATCCAATTTGTCATATCGAAATTATAAACAATTAAACTAAAAATTACTTGAATAGACTTGACAAATATTTTCTAAATGAGTGACAAATTCAATTAACGGATTACAGAAAAAAAATATCACTTAGATAACAATTAACAATAGAACAAAGTAAAATATCGCCAATTATAGTATTGAATACGAAATTTCAATCATTTCAAATACGAGAAAACAATGATTTTACAAAATCTTTTACAAAATATCCAAAATGTCTCAAAATCAAAATTTGACCATTTTTCCACTTTGACATTTGTCTGCCAGACGTCCTTCTTCTGATCTTAAAATTGATTGTATTCTCACAGTTCAAACATCAATTTTGCAGTCATGATTGTGATGGAAAAGGGTAAAGGAGTAATCCTCAACTTCAAAAGAGGAAAACGGGGGAGGGGTAATGTTGTTTTGAATGAGTTAGAATATTTTTTCTCCAGTCTTTTTCTCTACAAAGTTCAAAAACTCTATAAGATATGGGGGGAAATATGGATTCATGATTTTTTTGGCCATCTGCTTGACCACAATATTTTTTTTTTTTTTTTTTTTTTATCAGTGTATATTGTTTTAAGAAAAATCATCCCCCTGAGGTAAAAAGGTCGTTACCTGAACGTTTAAACGCGGCAAACAATTATTATACCATTTAAATGAACTACACTAAAACCGGAAATAAATAATGGTCGATTTACTATTCCAGGCCGATAAGTAATACATATTCAAATGTGAATAATTTCAAAACTTGCACAAATAAATATTCGTCATATTCAAGCAGCAACAAGAAATGACAGAAAAAAACGACGAAAAGATGAACACAACAAAACAGTCATGAAAGATACTGTTTCGTACGACAGACGCGTTTTCGACCATAGATCTCATTATTTACACTCTAATAAAAGCAGTTAAATAGGCCAAATAAAATACGAATTAAGAGAGCACATAGAAAACAAAAGATTTTTCCTTTCTTATTTTTAGTTTTCCTGAGGGTTTTTTATTATTATTTTGTATGCTTTTGTTGATATTATTGCAATTAAAACGATGTTTTAGTTTGATGTTTGCTTTATAATTGCCTATTTCACGTTTTCAAAAGAAAATGATAACATTCCCTTTGACCATTTTTTTCTTATCTTATTTTGTAAATTATGGATGTATATTCAGATTCATAATAACTCAATGGAAATTCAGTATAAAGTATACTGAAAGTAAATGCGATTTTTTTTAATTATTGTATAATTTGAATCCCCTACCCGTATAATTCTAATTACTGGTTGTTTCTTTTGAATCTTGTTTAAATGGATTTTGACTAGTCATTTTGGGGACCCTTTATAGCTTGCGTTTGGTGTGAGCAAAGGCTTCGAGATGAAGGCCGTACTTTGACATTTATTTACTTTTACAAATTTTGACTGGGATGGAGAGTTGCCACTCATACCACATCTTCTTATATCAAGAAAAAAGGAATGGTTTGAACTCACTGGTTACAGGGCTAAAAGTAAAATCACAAAAAATACTGAACTTAGAGGAAAATCAATTTGGAAAGTCCATAATCACATGGCAAAATCAAACAACAAAACGCATCAAAAACGAATGGACAAGAACTGTCATATTCCTGACTTGGTACAGAAAATGTAGAAAATGGTGGATTAAACCTGGTTCTATAGCGCTAACCTTCTCACTTTAATGACAGTCTCATCAATTTCCGACATATTTACATTGATGCGTTAAATAAACAGACACAATAAATATAATAGTCCAAATATGGGTACTTCAGTCATCATCATATAACAATTTTAAAAGGAACAATCCAACAAAACACAAAAACATACTAAGATTGTGCAAGAACTATAATTTTAAAAAGATGTCTCAAAGAAATAAGTTACATTTAATACACACAATGGACAATCGTTGGATTGTTGAGAAGATAAGTGAATAACACCCACCCTCCGAGTTTGTGGTATCCTTCAACTATCCAATGCGTATCCATTGTATCTACTTCATAGAACGTACTGTGTTCCCTTACATCAAAGTTGTATATCTTATTATGTTTTTTTAAATAGAATTAATTGCATAACAGTGTGGTCGACAGTAAAACGTTTGTAGGTTGTAACTTGTTTGTCAACGGCTATGATTTTATGCTCACCCAGTCTGTCAGAGGCCTTCCAGTGGGGATTGAAATATTCACTTGTTACACATTCCGATACATAAAATGAAACTTTCTTTTTACAAAGCTTGAAAGGAATTTGTTTTAAATATTTATTATAATCATCACATACAACCGTGTCATTTATAAGAATAATAATGTTCAGAGATGATATTATTTAATAATAATAAAAAAAATAGGTTTATCCATTGTAAAAAAAACTATTAAGTTGAAGGGGTTAATTCACAAAATATCTCATTGATTAAGAGCACAACTACTTCTACGGTGTGATCATTTAAGAATGGCCTACTATTTATTCAATGCGTATACATGTGGGTTTTGTTTGTGAAGAGTTCTGGATAATTAAAAAATCATTTGATTTCTTTGTTTAATACCATAAAACGATTCATTCTTTCAGATATTTGTCACTTTGCCTTATCTTCAAGTCCAACACAATTTCTCACGTTTCTTACAAAACTTATATTCTTGTGATGTATTCTTTTGTTGAAAAAAAAATGTATAGATATAGGAAGATGTGGTATGAGTGCCAATGAGACAACTCTCCTCCCAAGTAATAACTCATAAAAGTAAACCATTATAGGTCAAGGTACGACCTGCAACACGGAGCCTTGGCTCACACCGAACAGCAAGTTATAGAGGGCCCCAATACTACTAGTGTAAAACCATTCAAACGGGAAAACCAACGAGAAACGAAAAACACATATGAACTACATAAACAGACGACATCATGCATTGTAACTTTTAAAGCCAATTAAGTAAAAAAAATAATCTGAAAGAACGTGCGATATCATATTAGGAAAATTGATGGTCAAACCATAACAAAAAATCAAGTAAAGAATTTTAAGTATTCAACCTTTATAGCTTTCTGTTCGGTGTGAGCCAAGACTCCGTGTTGAAGGCCATTTTTATTTATTTTCAAATTACAAAGGTTATTCCTGATTAGTATTTTTAATTATTTTATTTAGGCGTTTAGAACCTTTGGTGACCTCACAGTTTAAATTTCTATGATAAGTACGTCGTGAGCAGTGGGCATTACAGACGAACGTTCACCTAATTTTCCCCAGTCAATGAATGGCCATAGCTACACTGTTATGAATTTCATTCTAAATAAAAAAAATACAAATTATATTGAGTGCAAAATTCTAAAAAACTTAAATGATCGTTGGATAAGCTTAAAAGATATTGATTCGATATATAAATGAAATTGTCGAAAGATGAGTTTGTAGATGCAAGTAAGATTAAGATAGCACTGACTATTAATATTAACGGATTCTATATAATGTATTGATGGGTGCTATTTTTTATCCAAGTAAACTTGCGTGTTTCCATGAGATTTAACAAAATTAATTTGGTTGTAGTTTCTGTCGTTTCGTTTAAGATACTTACCACCTTAAAAGTAGAGTAATCACAACAAATCTTATTATCTTATTGATGTCGCACTCAATAACAGAATTTGTCTTTCTTTACGTTGATAACTAGAAATAGAAATAGAAATTTATGGTTGAATCGTTTTTTTAAATGTATTACCAACACGACTGAATGTCCTCCATACTACATTTGCTTTATGTTCACATTATCGTAACCAAATTACCGCCCTCCTTTTCCTTGAATTATACCTACCGATTTAAACTTATGAATGGGTATGTTCTTACATGAGCAACTCGACGGGTGCTATATAAGGAGCAGGATCTGCTAACCCTACCGAAGCTCCTCAGATCAATCCCCGGTTTTTGGTGTGGTTCGTGTTGTTCAGTATTTACTTTTACATGTGATGTTTTGTATTTGTGTTGTATTGTATTGTGTTGTTTGGGTGGTTTTTTTTCTTCCCTCAGGCTGGTTCAATCCGCAATACAGGCGTAATATTGATCTCGGGCATCAGCATAGTCGACCTCGGTATAAATTTCCAGGTAAGTTTGCATCTTCAGAAACAAAGTAACAAAAGCGGTACTCAAACTCTATGAATAGATATAGGAAGATGTGGTATGAGTGCCAATGAGACGACTCTCCATCCAAATAACAATTTATAAAAGTAAACCAATATAGGTCAAGCTGAGGCCTTTAACACGGAGCATTGGCTCACACCGAACAGCAAGCTATAAAGGACCCCAAAAATTATAAACGGTATATTAATTTTATATTCATATTAATATTAATATTAAAATTTTAAAATAAAAGACAAATTTAAAACGTGTGGAATTTTAGAACGTTACAATATAAATGTTGAAAACCACACTTTTGCGAAATAAAAGACACTATTTGTCATTCTGTTTTAAATGAAAATAATTATTTCCAAATGGCATGAAGATTTAAACAGAATTGGCGCTGTTAGATGAAACGGACAAAACAAGCTACGAATCTACAGACAGTTTAAAAACACTTTTGAGACTGAGTCATACCTTAAAGTGAACAGGCCAACATCGTACAGAAGTGCTCACGCCAAGTTTAGGTGTGGAGTAGCGCCAGTCCGCGTCGAGACCGGGAGATACGAGTATTTAAGATTGCTAGAACGAACTTTTTGCTGTCCTGACTCCATTGAAAACGAAGAACATGTACTTTTATTTTGCCCACTGTATGATGATATTAGGGACAGTTGTTTTAATAATTTAAATATTGATGGTTTTGATAATTTTTCTAGTCAAGATAAGCTATCTGTGATTCTAGGTGGTGTAGGCAATATCAGTTTGTGTGCCAAAACCTGCAGAGACATTTTAGATAGGAGACGTAGATTTTTATACACATGTGGATAGTTTTGTATTTGCTTGTTTTTTTAATATATATGTATATATAAAAAAAAAATGTTTTAAGCGGTGTGAAATTTGTTTCTAATGTGTAAATAATCGTCTCTCATAATTCTATATGAATGGCTTTTACATATGCGTAATTTGTTTTAAATTAATGTATTATGTATTGCTTTGTAAAAGGTGAGACGTTAATAATATATTGTATTGTATTGTATTATTATATTAAAGGCCAGCTGAAGCCTGCTTTCGGGTGCTTATTTTCTCGCTGTGTTGAAGACCCATTGGTGGCCTCCAACTGGTTTTTTTTTTTGCCCTTTGGTCGGGTTGTTGTCTCTTTGACAAATTTCCGATCTCCATTTTCAATTTTATTTTTATAATAAAATAAGCAATACACATTTATTCAGGAGGACTCTCTAGCTTAATTATAATTTGTGTAAATTTACATAACGTTACTAAATCTACCCTGTTTTAGTTGACATATTAGTTTTAGTAAATTGCATAATACTTGACCTTTTCAACAATTGGACTACGAATTTTAGATGAAATTATAATCAATTGTAGCTTATTGATATGTGAAGACAGTTCTGAACTGTATAATACACAATTTGAAATGTCATACATGATACATTAACCAACAAGACTTTTTTTTATTGTGCAACTGGATTTGGAAATTCAATAACATGATTAAAATGTTGTGTTCTGTAATCTGTAATGGGTTTTCTGAGCATTTAATAGCACCATATTACACTCAGTATTAGTTTACATTTGAAATTAAAATTAACGAACATTAAAAACATGAAGAAATTAAAATTAACGAACATTGAAAACATGATGAAAATCATTATATCCGTGTTATGAAATAAAAACAATTAATTTACTTGTTTTTCTTTTGTTCTTCGGAATCGGTGGTTCATTAGATTGATTGAAGCTTAATTCTATTAAATCAAATATCAATAATAAGATTGAGGTTTTCCCTATAGACTGCACGATATTTTATATTCATGACTAAACATGCCATATCCATGTATAAATAAGGACTGAAACAATACAAAATGTTCATTGACTTATTGGTGTAAAAATAAAATAAATGTTCAACTATTCAATTATCGATATTTTCACCATCTTAATAAGAGATTGAATATGTACATGTATCTTTATCATAGTGGTTATTGCGTTGTTACAATATATCTCACAACATCCTGTTATTTCTCAAAGGGTTTGTAAATAATTCATCTCAGGTCTCACGAAACACTGGTACTAATGAAACATTTATAGTCTGGGAAAACATGGTTTATTCATTAGTAAAGATAGGCATTTGAACAAGTTTCAGCATGGAAGTATTATATTCATTTTACATCTATGATTTCAGAAACCCAAGAGTACTTTTTGAGATTGGTACTTTTCATCCATTGTCATTCTATTTGATGCTAATTAGCAACATTAAGGGTCAAGTCTTTTCAAACTGAATTTCACCAGTTTAGTATTATGAAGAGTCGTCACACCAAAATCCCAGGTTAGAGGAGACTCGAACACTCACAAACATGTTTAACCCCACCACATTATTTAAGTCAATTTCCAAAGTTGAGAGAATGTTACCGAATGGTTTTCGTTGATTGCTGTCTGCCATTAATCACGGTTTCACCATAAATGAAGACATTTTTGGCCTCTTAATTTTCACAGCATTTAATACTGAAAATTATGATAACAGAGTACGTGTGACTACCTATATTTATTTTAACTTTAATAGTTACAGATGATCGAAGCTAAATTGTTATCAAGTTATTTAAACTAGTTCAACCCCGCTACATGTATATGTCCCAAGTTATGAGCATATAGTTCAGTGATTGTTGTTGGTTCATATCTGTCATTTTTGTTTTAGGTAAATAGTGTTGTTTTACAGTTAGGTATTTTAATCGCCATTAGTTTTTCTCAGTAAATTAGTTTACATTTTTTCTGTCCGAGTTTTTTATAGCCGAATATTTAGTATTGGTCTACTCATTGTTGAAGGTCATACAGTTTCTTATATTATTGTTTATATCCATTTTATTTGAACTTTGATGGATAGTTCAACCGGCCCCAATGGCAATCATGCAAATTTGATAAATTTTATTTCACATGCAGCATGTGAAAAGCAAAAATGGCCCAAGCACCAATCGTGATACTGAAATAAATTGAGCCTTAGTTTTGGGGAAATTCAATTTAAGTGAGATTTTTTCTGAAGAAGTTTAAATAAAGAAAAAGGTTTCATTTCAACAATGAGTGTTAAAGTAGATTCGTGATATGAGAAGGGCGTGGGCTAAAATTTAAAAAAAACATGTACAAGTATTGGTAAATAAGAAGATAATTCTTGTACCCTTAGGAGACATCCCCTGATATATCCCGAGGAGTTTGTTTCGTTCTAAGTATTTAATTAAAACCTTTTAATTTACATGCTTTTCATTAATATCAACCGCCCAGAAATTCGTCTTGCATAAAACGTGTGTACAAAACAAATATATTTTAAACAACGCGACATTTTAAGTAATTCAAGAGCACTTATTATTTCAAAGTGTTTAAAAAGTAAGGTAAAGGACTTATCTATTATACTAAAATAACGAGGTCCAATTTGTCAGCCGTCATGGGGTGAAAAAGACAAATCAAAGAATTCAACTTTATATATAGCTAATATAGGACACAAACACAATGGTGTAGATTAAAAATTACACCACTCCAGACCCTTCGATATTTTTTTGGTAGGGGTGTGCCATTTTTGCCTCAAAAAACGTACCCATTTTAATATAACATTCACTGAAATTCAGTACCTATAGTTATATAAATATTTAAGAATGAATTACCTATATTTATATACAATATTTAAAATATGACCCATGCTTATATAAGCAATAACTCATCATCACTCATATGGGAACTTATTTGAAAGGTGAACTTTCAAATGAATTGATTAAATTTAATATAATAATTGACCATTAATAATGTAAGGTTCTCAATAGCATATTTATATATGATATGTAGATCATACCCCAAAATCAATGTACAGTTATCAAACGTAAATGCATTTTAATATAGGATGTCATTAAAAAGGAGGGTAATTTTTATATCAAATCTTGCAAAATTATGACCCATATTTTTGGCACATCCCCGTATACCCAATAATAGGGAGTTAACCCCCCCCCCCCCCCCCCATGGTTTGAGTGCTTACAATATCAATTTTCTAATATGAATCTCGACATAGAGTATCATATATCATTGTAAAGCTTCAAGCTTCAACAGACATTATGTTTCCATCATTTTTTAACCTACACAGACTTATTTTCATGGCAATTCATCCATAAAACAAAAATTGTTAAGGCTGTGTTAAATATTGTGAAACAGCCGATATCATTATTACCATTTGTTACAGGTGAAATACAGGTAAAAAAGTAAGGCAAAAAAAAATGCGGAAACGTGAAATTGGAATTTTAACTAAAAATGCGGAAACGTAACACGCCCAGCAATACAAACGAGTAAAAATAGTGCAAACATACGGCAGCATAATATTTTTCTCCAATAGGATTTTTAAAAATTGAGATTCCTATAGGATAAAAAGGTAAACGCTAAGAATCATACCGACCTACCTGAATAAATGGTGCAAAGATGTTTTAATGTGTACATGTAGGAGCGTGGCACTCTTTATATAAAAGCCTTTGGTTTGTAAATTCCAATGCTGACGACGAAGATGGATGTTTTTAACGACCTTGACTGGCTATGCAGCCCTTGTACGGTCGGTCCCATTCTGGTCAAACTTGGCTTCGTACTTATACATGACACACAGCCAAACGTACGCTTCTTGTTTCATGTAACATAGCTTTTATGGACGAATCGGAGAACTCGCGTGACAATTTATATGCACCAGACACAACCCATGAGGTCAAAAATCTAAATTACGATTGTAACTCTGGTATAGATAGGTGTATACTTTTGTAATTGAACCGTGGACAAGAATGTTAAATATGTGTTACTGTCTAATTTTTTGTATAGTACATTATTTCCATACATAACGAAAGTACTTTAAAAATATGCTCGTTTACACAAACGTGTCAAATCAATGAACAATAACCAAAGTATAATTCATTATCTATCAGTCTGAAGGTTTGTCTGAAGGTATTTACCTTTAGCAATGAAACGTTGTTTATCCAAAATTCTTCCGCAGAAATCATTCATAATTGATATAAGATGTGCTAGCAACGACATTATTTGTCTGAATCCATTATGTAATAAACTAGGTCTTTTTACGTAGAAACATTATCAATCCACACAAATTTGTGTTAATTTCTTCCTCAATAACAAAAAAAATCAACCATTCGTGATACAATTTCGTCTATTTGTATGAATTTTTAAAGTTTTAAAATTGATGACCCAATTCGTTCCGGGTCAAATTTAGGTAAAATAAACTTTATTTAAATGGTGTGTACAGTTATCTCATTTACTATTATACAACATCTCCATATTTTAAAGTCATGAGTAGTTATAATTGATGTTTAAGATTCTTCTGAGTCTCATAGTTTTGATGTATCCCAGAGGATAGAAATACAGGGAAAAAACGAAGTTATTGATATTAACATTGGGGGCATATCATACTGTACACAATTATTAAAGCCCTTATTTGACCCTCTTATTTGTGTGTCTCGTTTTAAATTGTAATTGTTGTGGAAAGTAGAATGTAATGTCGATTGTGGTATATAGTTTTGATCGTGTTATCTTTTTCTGTCTGGTATTACACACAAGAAGGGAGAGGGGCATTTATTTGGCATAGCAACATACGGTCTGACGTGGTGAGTTTCTCAAAACTCCCAAATGATTTTCTATCATAAAACCAAAATTAATGCACATCTTGACTTTTTGTGTTATTTTTTAAAGCATTTCCATATATTTTTTGTTGTAGTTATAAATGGAAAGAGTACATAAATCAAATATTTAAAAACTGTTATAGATAGTTAATTAAGATGCATGATTTTTGAATAATTAATAGAATTAACATATTGTTGCTGTAGTCCTGTATTTCATAACTTGGTGGGGTTCGTGTTGTTTATTCTTTAGTTTTCTATGTTGTGTCATATGTACTATTGTTTGTGTGTTTGTCCTTTTCATTTTTAGCCATGGCGTTGTCAGTTTATTTTCGATTTATGAGTTTGACTGTCCCTCTGGTATCTTTCGTCCCTCTTTCATTATGCAACATGTGGGATCATAATAATGTTTGTTATTGATTCAGTATTTCGTGTATTTCTAAACAATGTCTAATTATATATATATGGGTCATTTTCAAATCATGTCGAATTTTGAAATTGAAAAATTTATAAAAGTTACTAATTCAAACAACCCTCTACATAAGCAAATCAAAACAAACAGTACGTTAAGAACAACATATTAAAAGATGCAATCTTAATGATGTCATAAAAGAATATCTTGAAACATTTTTTGATCGGTGGTACAATATTTTGTCTATCCTGTTACCATTTTCAAAAGAAATTTTGGGTTATTAAGAAAAGGTTTAGGTGAAATGTTAAGCTTGTTTTACGTAGCCAATTAAGTTTTCAAGAGAATAAACTTCTATACATATTTATTCTGTAAAATAATAGATTATTTGCCAATTTTCTAGGTTGTACTGAAAAATGGCTCTAAATAAAGGCAACAGCAGTACACCGCCGTTCAAACTCACAAATCCATGGACAAAAAACAAAACCGGGGCAACAAACTAAAACCGACGGAAACGCATAAATACAAGAGGAGAACAACGACACAACACTACAATGTAACTAACACACACAGAAACGGACCAAGCATCAGACAAAATCCCACGAGAACAACAAATATAACATCAAAACCAAATACATGAATTTGGGATAGACAAGTACCGTGACACGTCTTATCGCAATGTCAATTTACACTCAAAAATAAGAGAAAACAAACGACACAACGTTAAATTGTAACACACACAGAAACGAACTATAATATAACAATGGCCATATTCCTGACTTGGTACAGGACATTTTTAAAGGAAAAAATGGTGGGTTGAACCTGGTTTTGTGGCATGCCAAACCTCGCACTTTAATGGCAATGTTAAATATAACATAGAAATGACAACACAATGTTACAGGACTACAATACAAACAAATAGGAAAACGCATTAGACAAAGAAACATATGATTAATGAATAACAAAAAGCATCAGGTTTAAAAATTTAATACCCCAAAAACGCGCCTCATCCACACAAGACTCACCAGTGATGCCCAGATATAAAAGATCGAAAGCGAAAAAAAGTACAAAGTTGTACAGAACTGAAGATCAAAAGTTGAAAAAGGTTGTGTCAAATACGGCTAAGTTTGTATGCTTGGGATAAGAACATCCTAATTATTTAGAACAATTAATGCTATTGCAAACAGTAAATTTTATCAAATGAATATAACAGATATACATAATGAAACTGAAGTATTAACTCATTACATAAAACAAACACGAGTACATAATGAATGACCAACACAGAATAGACACACCCGACTCAGTCCAGTCCTAACGCAGTAAATTATGAAAATGACGTCACATACGACTAAAAATTGGTTTTCAAAGGTTGTAAAAATTACCACCAGTAATGCAAGTCTAAGATAGCAATTTATATTTCTTCGGCATTTTTTCGCCCTTTCAAATAAACCCAACATCAAGTAAATCCCTCATAAGTTAGTTTACTTTTCTCTTTATTTCATAAGTTAGTTTACTTTTCTCTTTATTTCGTTGGTAACAGGAACGTACGTTTCTGATATATCACTATATGAAAGTCTATCCTGTTACCTTTTTGTCTATCCTGTTACCGATATCAGTATTGCACCTGCAAATGTTTAATTGGGAAGATTAAGACGTTATAACCTTAAAATGAGTTGAAACAATGAAATATTTCATTCGTTTTCTACCTATATGTTCAGATAAAAAATTTAACGACGTTTTTGTCTACAATTGTCTATCCTGTTACTGTAACCATGGCAAACCATAGTAACAGGATGGACATAATAGGATCGAAAAATTTCGTCGTTTTTGATTGCTGTTGTGAAATAACAACTTCCTTTGGTGAGGTGATTATGGTTTTCTATTTTGAATTTGGTTTCCAAATTTTTTACAACAATACTGTTAGTGTAATAATCAAAATGGTTGCATGGTAACCGCATAGACATCGAAAAAAGTACACTCTATTTTTTCTCTACACTGTTGTTCAAGAAACGAGGCGTTTTAAATGTAAAGATTACTTTGCACTTTTGAAATCAACACTGACTGATTCAATATTCATAGGGAGAATAATTTAACGACTGATTTAAGTAGCTGTAACAGGATAGACATGAACCTCCCGTACGCTGATTGAATTTAGTTTGTAGATAATCTGTTACATACAATGATAAAGAAGCTACGATTTTCCTTAGAATAATAATTAACGTTCTTAAAAAGTCCCTTTTGCAGATATCAAGGCGATCAGAAAATCGGAAAAAATCACTTGAAATGTGTTTTTCTGACACTGTACGCACACAAATACCCCAAAATCGGACTTAAATGCAGTTTAATCTTATCAAAATAGATGTAAGGTGTGTTTATTATTAATGTTCTGAATCACAAATCCGACAAGCTTTCATTTAAACCATTACAACTGAAATTTCCATTAGAAATAAAAATTGTAGCATGGGTGTGCTAAAAATTCGACATTTTTTTTAAATGACCCATATATAGCCATTAAATACAACTTAAACAAAATAAGAAGATTGTATTGGTCATTTTGAATTTTATGGAAAGAGGAATATCTCCAAAATCTATTACACTAACGGACAATTTTCAAAAAAACTAAATCTTCACTTAAAGCATAGAATATTGGAAAAAAAGTAAAATAACAAAAATACGAAACTCCAAGGTAAACTCAAAACGAAAAGTCCTTTATCAAATGGCAAAACCAAAAGCTCAAACACTTCCAACGAATGCAAAATAACTGTCACATTTGTCACTTAGTACATGTAAAATGGTGGATTTAAACCAGGTTTTATAGCTAGATATACCTCTCACTTGTACATGGATATTTCATTATATTGGCAACAATGTGTGAGCAAGACTAATAGACATATAATAGGTAAAAATCTCAAAAATTGGATTCAAGCAGTCACCATTGTGTTATAATCGTAATAACTTTTAAAATAAATAAATCTTTCCACAAAGAAAAATCAAAATGGCGTATATAAATTAAGAACATAAGCAATACATGAAAGACAAGGATATATAAGTGGCCTTTGCACAGTAGCACAATGGTGGGATGTTTACATACTGAACCACGCCAAAAGTGGACGACACAACCACGCCAAAAGTGGACGAAACAACCACGCCAAAAGCGGACGAAACAATTAATGTTACAAATATATAAACACAAATAAACAGAGCACTGTAACACGTAATTAAACTGTTTTGCCATTGATATATTAAAATATCATCCGCGAGCGCGAGACACAATGTAAACGTTTATGTCGAGCGGTTGATCTTAAAAAGTTTATCAACTATGGACGTGGATACGTTATATATGAATCTGTTCAAATTATATTGACCCAGGACAAAGATATAATCCAACAGGTCCGTATATTTGTTAGCGGCAATAAGCGAAATTAGGCATTAAGCTTAAATCCTAGTCAATAAGCTAACGCCTATAATAATTGAGTGACAGTTCTTAATCTATATAATATATGCAAATGGTGTAAGTTTGGAAATAATAATGACTTTATGTTACTATTTTTAGTAACATGGAGTCAATATCATTTCATAATATAGTAACGTCGAGTCAATATGTCAAAATAGCGAGAGAGAAAATAAAACATACAATGTATATCGGAAAACACGTATTTATATAAACCAATGAGAAAAAGAAAAATCGTACAATTCGTAATATTAAACGATATTTTTAAGTAGGAACATATTTTGACAAGACAAGACAAAACAAAACAATTCATTAAAACTCAGAAATACGTATTGTGCTACAAGAGGATAACAATTACAGATTGACAGATATACTGTTCCAAGATTTACGCAAAATAAAATCTTACCTCACGGTTGTAATTTGTTTTTGAGATATGTTTTTTTTTTCATTTATGTACATCATTCTGTTTTGTAGAACAGCTTCGTGACTTTTCTTTGAGGTTCTTAAACTAATATAGTGGATTTCAGGCTGTTTAACACAATTTTAAAGCTAGACCGATGTATCTGATATACAATTTTATTAGATTTTGGCAAGGTGGTAGTGCTAATTTCCAGGAATTTATCCGACATATGGCCTTTTTTTTTTAATGTCTTTTAATATTCATTAAATTCAACACCAGGAAAGTTTACTAGGTATGCTTTTAGGTTTTAAGAGCATCATGGTTTACAAAATCGTACATGAAATCTCTCAACATAGCCATAAACTGCAATTTGTGTTAACGACATTTCAATTGCCTCATACATCCCCTCATTTATTCGACACTATCAATGACGGATCCAGAGGGTTCGGGGATTGGAACCCCCTTTTTTTTGACGATCAAAGCATTGAATGGTGACATATGGTTGAACAACTCTTTAAAAATGACATGATCCACCCCTGAATATTCAATAGTTAATAAAGGACTCACTCCTTTGAGTAAGATAAAACGCCTTGTGTTATGCTTTCTTGGATACATATGTCGTTAACACCACTATCTATTTCATTTTTAACAAGAATGTGTCCATTGTACATGGATGCGCCACTGCACTATCATTTTCTATGTTCAGTGGACCGTGAATTGGGGTTAAAAACTCTAACTTTGGCATTTAAATAAGAGAGATCATAGCATAGGGAACATAAAATTGAGAATGGAAATGGGGAATGTGTCAAAGAGACAACAACCCGACCAAATAAAAAACAACAACAGCAGAGGGTCACCAACAGTTCTTCAATGTAGCGAGAAATTCCCGCACCCGGAGGCGTCCTTCAGCTGGCCCCTAAACAAATATATACTAGTCCAGTGATAATGAACGCCATACTAATTTCCAAATTGTACACAAGAAACTAAAATTAAAATAATACAAGACTAACAAAGGCCAGAGGCTCCTGACTTGGGACAGGCGCAAAAATGCGGCGGGGTTAAACATGTTTGTGAGATCTCAACCCTCCCCCTATACCTCTAACTATACTAAGTTTCAATTTGATTGGACTTCAACTTCATCAAAAACTACCTTGATCTTTAACCCGAAGCGGGACGAACAGTCGAACGAACGCACAGACCAGAAATCATAATGCTCCTCTACTATAGTAGATGGGACAAAAAAATAATTAAAGGAATCACTAACAGAAGTATAAAGATGCACTCGATCTATCGTAGACTAAAATAGTTTTCTTGTTGAACGTATCTGTGCTACAGCACGAACAAAACTGATAGTCGCATAGTTATTAAAAGGTACATTTTGTTTTGATTACATGCCTAAAATAAAAAGAAACAAATAGGAAAAATAAAATAGAAGACATGTATCCTTTAAATATAAACAATATGCCATTTAACCACAATGAAGAAAAGAAGACAATATACAAGAAAACAATAGCAGGTAATGTTTACTAATATTTGTACGACAATAAAAAAAATACTCAAAAAGAATAAAAAGGGCCATGAAAACACATTTAAACAAACAACAAAAACAACAAAAACACAATTATATACATTACAAATCATCTTTTTCAAAATTACTGGTTTTAAAAAAAAATATTTATTCCAATATTCCCCTTTACTAATCTTCTTGTCAGTTTAGTTAGATTATAAATCAGTAATAATCATTTAAGGTGAAGAAAGGATCATTTAGATTTAGGAGTTAGAGACAACGAAATTAAACTAGAATCCGACGATGTTTTTCACTTTGAAAACTGTTTTTTCCTAGAGGCGTTCCTATATTTGTTTTACCTCATTTTTGCGCAGGACTTTTACCTTCCTAGATACATTTTAAAAGAAATTCCTATCCCCTCCTATCCCAAAGTTCTGTATTAACCCTTTTCACATGTATGTACCAAAAAATTGGATATGATGTAATTTTTATCAAGTCTCTTGTATTTCAATTCAATTCAATTCAATATTTGATTAAAGTCTCATCTCTCAATAACATATAAAACAACTTTACATTTAGTGGAAACATATTTAGATATAAAAAGAGAGCAATTTTTTACAGGACTATAAGAGACTATAACATTAAAAATATTACATTAATAATTCATCTATTATAAAACATATTTATAAGAACATTATTTACAGTATAAAACATTGCTACGTCTATTTAAAATAAGAGCTTTGGCTCAGCTACGAATCATATTAGTATCTGTAAATAAAAAAAAAAAACACTAATTTCCGTTCATCATCAAAAGACATAAAACCACTATCAAATTGTGTTGCTTCATCATATAACTATTTTCTAAAATCGTCATAAAAAGGACACGATATTATAACATGGGTTTCATCTTCTAAAATATTCATACAATTATCACAAACTCGATCTTTTTAAAGTATTTTTTCAAATCTCCTCGTTTCGATTCTTAGCGGTGCTACACAACATCGAAATTTGGCAAAAGTACTCCTTTGCAAAAATGGCATTAAAAATTTACAATAATTGGCAACTGAGGTACTATCAACATATACTGTAAAGATACACAAATGTTTTGCATTACACTCAGAAAATGTTTTCCTCACATAAAAGTTCCAATTTTTGTATACACTTATTTTTTTACTCATAATGTCTGCCCATATGAGTTTTTTCTGTTTATAACGATAAGAACTCATATTGTTCAAAGGGCACCATAGTCGAATTAAGCATTGACATTGTTTTTGTAATAAAGGTATCCACTCCATACCCCCTGCAACTGCAGCATTTGGAGTATATTTACCAACCCCAAGACAAAATTTGAAGCTCTATTATGTATGGCATAAATAAAAGAAAAAAATTTCAACCCGAAGTACCAGCACCATATTCAACAATTGGAAGCACTAAACTCTCATATAAATTTAAAAAGACATTATGAGAAGCACAACCGAACATTTTAACTTAGCTAGAACAAGGTCAAATGCTCTTAGACTATTTGCAGAAGCTGTCACAGCTTTAGCAACTACATAATAATATAAAAGTTAACTTAAACCTAATCCTAAATATGTATATGTAGTAGAATATTAAATAAATCATTTCCATTTTAAAATTTAAGATGCGACTTATTAACAGAATGTGTTATATAAAGCACAATTTGTTGTACGATAACTGTCCTTTCATATTCTTCTCCATAAATTGTTGATTAATCAGATCTACTACTGTATTCAACTTGATTATATCATTAATTGTATATTATATTATATATGTTGTGTACAAGTTATCATTTTGTACAAAAAATTTGTACAACTAAAATTATAATTTGTATTTTAACTTTGTACAAATTGTAATATATATTGTATGATTATAGTTCTTAATTTCTGTATTTCAACAACGATATAAAAGTAATAAACCAACAAATTGTAGATTTTAAGTAAAGCCGATTACCCCAACTCACCCTCAGACAACAAATATATGAAGCAGTTTTCAATCATTTTTAATCTTTACCTAAGTTGTCGATTCATAATAAGTTTGGGTCAGCCAAGACAGACCACGAACACGTTCATGTTTTATATTTAAAAAAAGTTTCATTTTCTTCAAAATCGACAACCGTTTTCCAATTCTACTTATATGAAATAGAAAAAAAAACGTAAAGTAACGTCAAAATCAGTAAGTGGTACATGCAAGCTTCAAAACATTCTCATAGTAAAGGATGGACGCCCGACAGGTGTTGTTCACAATCTATCATTGTTGTGAAACATAACTGTCCTTAAATATCTTTTTTAAAGAATTCAATACGCTAGAAGAAAAAAGCTATTTGCAGAGATGGATGAAACTTCTTTAGGAAACAAAAATGTGTTTTACAGCTGAATGTCCCTACCCGCCGTCTTTCTTACGTATCTTATAGATATTTTGTATATGGTAAATAAACTCATCATATAGATACCAGGATTGCAATTTTGTGTTTGTGCCAGACGCACGTTTCGTCTACAAAAGACTCTTCAGTGACGCTCGAATTAAAAGTTAATGAAAAGGCCAAATAAAGTAGTTGAAGAACATTGCGGATGTAGTAAAAGTGAAACACTATAACTTACCTGTCATCTTATCCCTTTGTATCAAATAACGGTTTTAAAACTACGCTACCATGCATTAATCAGTACATTAACTCCTTAATGAAGACACTTTACATAGAATAGCTGATTGTGAATAGATTGATATATTTAAAAAAAGACGGAAATCCGGTATATGTAGCTTAACTTATTTTAGATGAACGGTTGTTTATATTTGCATCATGTATTATACATGTAAATTTTATAATTGTAGTACTCTTTTCAGTGGCAAATTTCTGTACTGTATTATTGTGAAATATGATTAAAACAAACTTTTGAAGTTTTGAACAAACAAAAGTATCGTTGTTAAAGTCAATGTGAGAATGCTATAAATAATGACTTAACTAAAATCGTATGTTATTTGATATGCCATGTTACATTTAGTCAATGTTTGATCGATGTGAAATACAATTTCCATTTTACAGTTCATTTTATATATAACTTTTGATTATGATTTCATTTGTGTTTTTTCTCCTTTGTTAAAAGGATATTATCTACGATTTAGGTACAAATTGAAACATATTTTTGTTTGTTTCAAACATTGATTTCGTTAAAATGGAATGTTGAAATAATATTTTACTGTTTTAGCTGTTTGGTTCAATTTTGTCATATTAATATGCTTAAAATCATTGCGGATGTATCATTATATGTTATCAGTAATATAACCTAATTTGTATTAATTTTTAGGCAACCTTTAAGTTCACATTTATCTGGTGATGGGTTATGCATGTTCAGTTATTCATAAAAAGAATGATATTTACATTAAATAATGAAAACAGAAGGAACATTTCAGTTTACTAAATTCATTTTTATAAAGGGTACACGGTAATTTACACATTTTTTAAATCTATTATTATATTATTATAAATCAAACTAGACCTGGAAAAGGGTCATCATGCGATTGCTCGTGCTTGTTTGTCTATTTATATTTATGTTTGATCGTTACACATTGATCTATTAACCTTATACTATATATACGGGTCAGTAAACTCCATAGAGTGCTCGAGCTTTGCATGCTTTTTCCACATATGAAATTTACTTGTACCGTTTTTTAATATTGTATAAGAAACCTAGCACACTGTGTAACTAAGACTATTTTTCTGTTCATCTTAAAACTATTATATTCATGCTCATCTCAATTTGTACGGATATGAGCTAGTAAAATCAAACGTATAGAAATAGAATTTTCATTTACAAGTAGATTTCTTCCGTATCACACCCTCAACCCCTTTACCCGCCCCCCCCCCCCCCCCAAAAAAAAACCCAAAAAAAACTCCACTCCTGAATCGCGGCCACACGGTTTTGTCTCAACAGTGACGTGAGAAGGTAACACTTATATCTACTGAACTGCCGGTTTGGAAAATAAAATTTTCAAAGAAACTTTTTTGTCGAGAATAATAAAAATTATTTTTAAGACAATGATGACTATTCAGTATTTCTTCACTGTTATTATATAAAATGTAAAGAAATATCTGTTCAGTTACCTGCCTGCATGGGTCTTCTTAATTTTTTTTTACAAAGACTTCGTCATTTATTTCTAAATCGGTAAAAGCGTCAATAACAATAGACTGCAGTAGTATGTATGTCTGTGATTTAATCGAACTCATTACTGGATCATTAATTAAATAGATAAAACAAAGAAACATCTTTCAAAACCAATTAATTGCTTCCAAACCAGTCGAAGGATTTATTGATTTACAAAATATTGTGATACATACCAGTATTTGTTCTAGATAATATGCAATGGGTAAATACATGACATACATTTTGTACGTGAATGTACAAGTGATTCCATGGTTAGTATACAACACAAACGCATTAACAGTTTCATTGAGTATTTGATGTTTTTTATGTAGGTTTCTGAAAAGTTAACTCATTGTGTTTATTTTGTTTTTGACATCTCTATTTTAACTTCAGGCCTAACAGTGCATTTAGAAACCAGTTTTAGTATTTCTTTTTACGGTTAGAACAGTTTTCAGAGGTTTTCTTTTAAGGTTTATGTACCCTTCTGTAGCCATTTTTGTACGAACTTTTCAAACTTCAATTGTATCAAAACTACAGATATTATGAATAATAGAGATAGGCCATTTTGTACATATTCCAAGGGGAAACTTGATGCAAAGCATTATTTTTTACTGTTCCATTGCATTTAATAGAAAAAAAGGACTTTGTGGCAAATAAATCAAGATTTTTATAGAAAATCCACAGCCTTTATCCTTGTACTCTCATATTTGGCAATTTGATGACTGATAGATAAAGGATTATTGCATGCAGTGCTAGCATTGATTTCCTTAAAACAAGTTTATAAATGTAGTTATTGGTTAAGAAAAGTATAAATATGACCAAAATCAAGTACACCTTTTAGGGTGCGCTCGACTTTAGTGACTCAGCACGAGGTGTTTTGGAATTTACAGGTTACTTAGAACTTTTTGTAAAAAATAAACACTAGCACATCATAGAAAATCAAGTGAGTAATTTATGTTTCAAATTTTATAACAAAAATCTCTGTATTAAAGGCTGTGGATTTTCTATAAAAATCTTGATTTATTTGCCACAAAGTCCTTTTTTTCTATCAAATGCAATGAAACAGTAAAAAATAATGCTTTGCATCAAGTTTCCCCTTGGAACATGTACTAAATGGCCTATCTCTATTATTTATTATATCTTTAGTTTTGATACAATTGAGGTTTGAAAAATTCGTACAAAAATGGCTACAGAAGGGTACATAAACCTTAATTCTGCTGTAATACCTTGTCTCTAGGTATCTGCTTGGTGAGCACTAACGCTGGTTCACATTATCTTTCAATTGTCTGTGTCTGTTATCTAGCGGTTACCACTACATGTATCTACTGTTTTCTTACTTTCTGTCATATATTTTAGTTTCCCTTACATATGAAAAAAATAGACGAAGGGTATGTGCAAATGAGATGGAAGCCAAACGACACAAAATACAAAATCACATCAATATATCTTATGGCCAGTAAATGGTCTTCAACAGTTATACACAAATGTCATGACAATATGTTGAGCTCAAATCGTCCCGAATCTAGAAAAGTGGTGAGTTAAGTAATCAAAATACTACCTATATGCTATAGTATATGCTTTTACCCAGATTTCCAAAATAACGATAACTAAGATATATTCACCTCAAAAGCTTAAAAACCTTTAAACAGACTTATTAAGAAAGGATATAGTTACGATACTGTTGTCAGGTCATTAAAGATTGCATATTTTGGCTTTAATATTGATTCACTTATAGGGTCTTTGCATCGGAACTAAACACATTTATTTAAAAAAAAACAGTTATTGGCATGACACGGGTTATGTTCTTCTCATATATCTTATGATAGTATGATACTAAACCCCTAACGGGAGGGATTGTGCCTGATATTCATATGATGACGACATAATCTTTCAATCAGTTTAATTGAGGTCTGGAGCTGGTATGTCAGTTGTTATTTATGTATTATTGCCATTTTATTTATTTTCTTTTGTTACATCTTTTGACATCGGACTCGGACTTCACTTGAACTGAATTTTAATGCCCGTATTGTTATGCGTTAACTTTTCTACATTGGCTAGAGGTATAGGGGAAGGGTTGAGATCTCATAAACATGTTTAACCCCGCCGCAATTTTGCGCCTGTCCCAAGTCAGGAGCCTCTGGCCTTTGTTAGTCTTGTATGATTTTTAATTTTAGTTTCTTGTGTATAATTCGGAGTTTAGTATGACGTCCATTATCACTGTACTAGTATACATATTTCTAAGGGGCCAGCTGAGTGACGCCTCCAGGTGCGGGAGTTTTATCGCTGTATTGAAGACCCATTGGTGGACCTCAGCTGTTGTCTGCTCTGTGGTCGGCTTGTTGTCGCTTTGACACATTCCCCATTTCCTTTCTCAATTTTATTACTTGGAAACACAGATTGTTTATTCTGACTATGGAGGTGCATAAGACTATTTTGCCAGGATAATTAGGTTGTTTAGAGTGCATCCCCCTATTTAATCTCGGTCATTGCAATAAAGAATAGTACAATATTTTACGTACAATAAGAACACTTCTCTCAAAATTACGGTATGATATATGACAAATTTAAACACAGTTAAATAAAACCCATTTAGAATACCGCACAGTGACCCGTATAATTGTGTAAAGATTTACCACCATGGCCTTGTGTGATAGCTGTTTTTATAGAAGTAATCTATTATAAAAATTATTAACGATGGACAAAAACCTCTGAGATTGGCTTCCATTTTCTCTATTGCATCTCGAAAATGTTTATTAAATTAGATAATTGAAATCAATCTTATTGAAACAATATTATATTTTTACGAATTAAAAACTTAAATATATACAATTATACAGCTCTGTATTTATCAAAATATTTATTTATCAAGCAAATGGTACTCACCGTAACCGATCGATACTGTTGCATCTTCTTTAGTATTATTGATTATGGTACAACAAGTCTTGTAAGTGTGACTAAACATTGATATAATTAACTAAGCTTCATCGATCTCCTAAACAATGAAAAACCATATGATCACAAATTTCCGGTTCTAGTAATGAATGTGAAACTAGTATAAAGTGATCAGCAGTTTGAAGAGAAACCTGAATGATTTTAAAATCTAAGCCTTTCTCCTAATGGAGCTAGACATTTAACCCAACGGAACTTTAAAGTATTTAAAGAAATATCAAAGAAATGCTTAAGTATGACAGCTTATCACCGTAATAAGGTTGTTTTATCTATTTTGTTTGACTTTCAAGTTTTTATAAGTATCGTGTACAAGTAAAAATGTGTGGATACATCCTTTTACCTAAATAACAAACTATTATAATTACTGAAATATCAATGCACTTTGTTTATTATTATATTAACATAAAAAACATTTAAACAACTGACAAGCCTGATAAAAATATACAGACATGACAGAAAATATAGTTAGACCACCATAACGATTCTGGACGTATATCAAATACAAGACAAATGGAGTAGCACCACTTAAAAGAAATTGGAAATTAGAAAGTCATCCAATAAATAAAGCAAGTATACTTTTTATCCCCCCCTAAAATAATATCTTTATTGCACTTTTCTTTGCTGTTATGACAAATGCAAGTATACTAATTGGTCAAATTAAATCAGTCATCTTCGCTGCATGCCCCATTAGAAAAAAAGGAAAAGAAAGTTTGAAAAGAAAAAAAACTTATGAACAAATAGTTAAAACGTAAGTTATTAGAAATATTTGAAACATCAAAACACAACATCTTTCTTTGTTTACCGAGTAAATGCCTTCCTCGAAAATCCCCGAACCGCTTCCTTATGTGGGAGTTTTAAGCACTTTATGGGAAATACTCTGAAAACTGGAGTTCATATTTAAGTTTCTCGGTAGTAGTTACAGTCTTCATTATTGTGTTTCTTGGAAGAATTCTTGAACAGACGACACATTTTTTACCCTCTCACATAGTTTGAAAACAACAAACCTTAAGAATCTTTATTCCAGAATAAATATATTGTGTGCTAAGTCAAAAAGATAACAAATAGGAAAAAGGATCATTTTAACATATTTTCTGTGATGGTTATTCTAAGTTAAGAGACTTCATTTGAAAACCCCTTTTTGAGACTTATCAAAATTCTATTATTATAATCATAGATATAAGCCTTAAATAAATAATGTGTCTTAAGTGGTTTTTTAACCTAACTTACCTTTAATTTTTTTAAATTGGGTGAAGAAAAAAAACAAGCAATCTTTATGTTTACATATGGAAATCATAATCTGTATACAATGTTGTTCTTTAACCTGTCTGTTAAATTGTCCTGTTTTCTTAAATAGTTTAAACCAGTAAATGAAAATCAATGTTTTCATTGACAGGAAATCTACACTTCAAACTATAGCCTACTTATTTAATACAACGATATGGTTACATTTAAATCTCGTAATACCTCAATGAATTAGTAAATAAAGACTCACTTGTTTTATATATTTACAAGGATATTCTTAACATTCCAATAATACCCATACAAATGAGAAAAAAAACTTGACATTGATATTTATAGGAATATGGATCTTGACATTTGTCCTGCAAAGCGGATCATTATAGATCCCAATTGTAGTTCAATTTCAATGCATCATTGGAACTTCTATATTTAACAAGCTGTGATATTTTGAGTTTAATCGTTGATTACAAAAAACAAACAAGAATCGTTAAACAACATCAAGAAAACCCGTCCTTCTCCCTAAAGCCCAAGCAAATATATATCGGTCAAGACGTAATGTTTTTTTATTGGAATCTATCTAGAACGGCTGTTTGCTTCATCATACAGGTATATATCGTACCAGATTTTGTATAGGGCATCGGATCCTTAATAATTTGTAGAACGGTCATTAAATTAATAGACAACAAATATATATTAACATCTTCTATTGCAGTTTGTGCAAAAAAATCCACATAAAACAGCTTTTCTCACCTTACAGGTAAAGTGTGTACCAGTTTCTACAACGAACATCGTATTCTTAATTATTTATGGGACAATCGTTAACCGAATAAAGAAAAATCACCATCCATATCGGCTTTACTATTGTAATAAATTGTACCCAACAAGTACATAAGCATAATTCACAAGTACAAAAAACTTACCAAATGATTTAATAGTGATGAGATATGAAGAACATCTCCACTTTTAATCCATTTTGATAATTAAGAAATTAATGGTTTCTTTGTTGAACACAATATCAATGAATGTTGGCTCATCATGATGTAAAAGAAATGACTGTAAGATTGGAATTGGTATTAAATACCCAACATCCAACGTTTGAATCACCTATGTAGTTTATATTGTATTTTATGGCGTGAATAGAAAATATCATCAACATCAATAAAGACAGTAATTATATGGAAAATTCCCCAAGCGATTTGTTCTTCGAAACAATATGGATAAATTATCATGGGTTAAATTTTTTGTAAAATTAGATATCAATGTGACAGGTCGTCAAGTAAACAGTAACAGCCGATGATGCTGTGGCGACCAAAATAGTGCACAGACATATGACAGTCATTGCATATCAAAAAGTACTAGCCAACATATTTAAGGGAGTAATCTTTTATACGTTTGATGTGTTGAGGCTTTTGATTTTGCCTTTCGATAACGGACTTTGCGTTTTGAAATTTTCTCGGAGTATGGTATTGTTGTTATTTCACTTTTTTGGATAAAGCTGATAAATATATAGTAAAGAACAGAAAATGAATGCAACCTCCAGTACAGACACAAGCCGGAAATTAATCATAAAAAATGTTGATGTATTCCGTATCAAATAATAATGCATTATTGTAATCTGTTCAATCCCATTATTAAAGATGCAATACTTTACAAAAAAAGTATAAAGGTACAATTACAATCTGCATTAACATGATTAATAAATATAGAAAATTCCAGAAAAAAAGATAAAAAACTTAAAGTTTAGACCAACAAAATACAGGAAGCTGTGAAATACCGAATGTCTTTTAATTTATTTCTTGCAAGTTAGAAAACTAAAAACATATTCGTATCACTAATATAAGGTTTTTAAGAATACTACGTACATGCACATGTAGTCTTGTCGACACTTTGAAATTAGAAATTGTGTACAAAGACGGCAAAGTATTTGTATAGTTCTTTGCTGTGCACTGACTGTTGTTTGTTATGTTGGTTTATTATCTTTGTGTACTGGCTATGTCTTTTAACATATTTAGTTGACAGTTTTGGTAAAACAAATAATTACCTAGGACTCCCCTGTATTGTAAATTGTCTAGGACAACTAGCTGATTACTACATTAGTTTTCCTCATGCTTTTTAAAACAATCGATGACACAGGAGTCGCAATTTTCTCACGGAACAATTTACATTTGTAATACAAGTGAGAGGTTAAACTAGTTCTAAACCAGGTTATTAAAAGTAAAATCACAAAAATACGGAACTCCGAGGAAAACTTAAAACGGAAAGTCCCTATATATAATGATATGACACGATCAAAAGCTCAAACAAATAAAAAAAAATCCTGACTTGGTACAAGCATTTTTTCAATGTAAAAAAACAGTCGATTAAACCGACATTTCTACGGGAAATGCCGGCACCAAGTCAAGAATATGACAGAATTTTCAGTTCGTTCCGGTTGTTGGTTTAGTCCAATGTTCGATTCTTTCATTTTTTATGGGCTTCAGCTTAATGAATTTATGTTTGAGTTTTTTTTTATATAAAATTGAGAATGGAAATGGGGAATGTGCCAAAGAGACAACAACCCGACCATAGAGCAGACAACAGCAGAAGGTCACAAACAGGTCTTCAATGCAACGAGAAATTCTCGCACCTGGAGGCGTCCTTCAGCTGACCCCTAAACAAATATATATTGGTTCAGTGATAATGAACACCATACTAAACTCCAAATTGTACACAAGAAACTAAAAGTTAACATAATACAAGACTAACAAAGGCCAGAGGCTCCTGACTTGGGACAGGCGCAAAAATGCCTTTTTACCATTATTTTGCATATCATAGTTCAATCACCAATATACTCAAAATCTATATTTCTAGAGCCGACTCTTGTATTAAAGGTAAATTTGCAATTTGTTACTAAACTGTTTGAGATGAAAACTGCAATACTTCATACTAGTTTTCTATTTCATGTGATCTATTATTGAGCTATTGCTAATAGAATTATTGTAAAATAGAATAAGAACGATAAATTATTGATTAGATTCTCGATTAAATTTCTAAAACCATGATTATCTTACTAACTTTATATATAAAACTCGTTCTCCCCATTCAGAAAGATCATAGATGTTTCGCACTTAAATTCTGATATATAATACATGTTATTAGTCATTCATAAATGACAATAGTTGATTGTTTGTTTGAGTTTTGTTATGCAATTATACTTTTTATCAGATGATTAATGCACTTAGATTCAGATTCAATAGTACATTTTCCCCTTTTTATAGATTAATTCTAATTTTCAATTGTGCTTCGTCACATCTAAATCTTAAAAAAAGCACTATGATGACGTAAAAGATTAATAATCTCGTCTTAGAAAACAGGATTAAAAATTTGTATTTGCGCCAGACGCGCGTTTCGTCAATAAAAGACTTAAGAGTGACCCTGGAATACAAAACAAAGTTAAAAAGGCTAAAAAGTGTACGATGTTGAAGAGCATTGAGGACCAAAAGTAACTAAAAGTTTTGCCAAATGAAGCTAAGGTTATCTATTGCTGAGGTATAAAAGCCTTATTATTAAAAACATTCAAAGTTTTGTAAACGGTTTATCTACAACTATGACCATATCTGATTCAATGATAATTCATGTCAACACATGACTACTGGGCTGGTGTTGTATTATCGGTAGCAGATATTGTTCAGTGTTTAAAATATATTTAAAACGTTTATATGTTCTCAATTTGAAACCAGTAATTATATCATAACATTTTGTACACCAGTCCTTTCTAATCTTTATCAAACATTTTTCTTGTAATTGAGATATACTATAACAACCAGGAATACTATCATTGATTTTTACAACATCTTTCAAAATTGGAAGATTTCAACATTTCCATCAATTATATCAAGACATGCGTGTGGTGTACTTAATGCAGTTTCTTGTCTCTTTGATGATTTTTACGTTGGTTCTAAGATCCTAAGATTTACGATCCCTATTCTATGGTCTTTAGCTGTAACCTCGTCATTTATTTATATACAATCATTGTTAAAATTGCATGCTTCTTCGCACAAGTAGCTATATATATATACACACAACTCGTCTAAAAATCAACCCAACAATGTTAGATCTGTAAATTTGCTTTCGCAAATTTTTGGTTCTTCCCTCGCCGGGATTCGAACCCATGCTACTGTGATATCGTGACACCAAATCGCCTGCACTGCAGCCGTCCCGCTAGACCACACGACCACCTGGGCTCTCAAAAAAGAGCTTTCACTGGCCGTGTTACCTTTTTGTAGGATCCTTTACTATAGATAATTTAGCTGATCTGTAACAATAAAATCTTCATGCCTTATATATCATGTACTGTAGTACGCCGCTAGATTAAAACTGACGAGGAAAGGTAACACACGGCCAGCGAAAGCTCTTTTTTGAGAGCCCAGGTGGTCGTGTGGTCTAGCGGGACGGCTGCAGTGCAGGCGATTTGGTGTCACGATATCACAGTAGCATGGGTTCGAATCCCGGCGAGGGAAGAACCAAAAATTTGCGAAAGCAAATTTACAGATCTAACATTGTTGGGTTGATGTTTAGACGAGTTGTATATACATTATGTACACAGCCATGTATCACCATCATTGATGGCGATCCGATGGATACATCTGTTGAAGAGTTGTCACTGACTCAGACGTACTTATAAATATAATTATTTTCTGTGACTGTATACTACATTAATTTGTAGGATCCTTTACTATAGATAATTTAGCTGATCTGTAACAATAACTTCTTCATGTCTTATATATCATGTACTGTAGTACGCCGCTAGATTAAAACTGACGAGGAAAGGTAACACACGGCCAGCGAAAGCTCTTTTTTGAGAGCCCAGGTGGTCGTGTGGTCTAGCGAGACGGCTGCAGTGCAGGCGATTTGGTGTCACGATATCACAGTAGCATGGGTTCGAATCCCGGCGAAGGGAAGAACCAAAAATTTGCGAAAGCAAATTTACAGATCTAACATTGTTGGGTTAATGTTTAGACGAGTGGTATATACATTATGTACACAGCCATGTATCACCATCATTGATGGCGATCCGATGGATACATCTGTTGTAGAGTTGTCACTGACTCAGACGTACTTATAAATATAATTATTTTCTGTGACTGTATATTACATTAATTTGTAGGATCCTTTACTATAGATAATTTAGCTGATCTGTAACAATAACATCTTCATGTCTTATATATCATGTACTGTAGTACGCCGCTAGATTAAAACTGACGAGGAAATGTAACACACGGCCAGCGAAAGCTCTTTTTTGAGAGCCCCGGTGGTCGTGTGGTCTAGCGGAAAGGCTGCAGTGCAGGCGATTTGGTGTCACGATATCACAGTAGCATGGGTTCGAATCCCGGCGAGGGAAGAACCAAAAATTTGCGAAAGCAAATTTACAGATCTAACATTGATGGGTTGATTTTTAAACGAGTTATATATATATGTATATGGAATCTTCCTATTAGTTCCAATTTTAATAATCACGGTTGAAAATGGTAAAATATTATTTTGAACTATCATGAAAGTTTATGTTGGAAAATGAAGATGTTTTTATGATGGATATTATACTAAGTATACAGTTAAAAAAAACTTGGTACAGCTTGTATCTCGAACCAAACATAACTTTCCTGTCTGATTTAAAAAAAATATATATAACCTTAACCTGAAACACCATTTGTTAACAGGGATAAGAGAGGGACGAAAGAAACCAGAGGGACAGTCAAACTCATAAATCGAAAATAAACTGACAACGCCATGGCTAAAAATGAAAAAGACAAACAGACAAACAATAGTACACATGTCACAACATAGAAAACTAAAGAATAAGCAACACAAACCCCACCAAAAACTAGGGGTGATCTCAGGTGCTCCGGAATGGTAAGTAGATCCTGCACCCGTCGTGTTGCTTATGTGATACCAAATGCGGTAAATAGTATAATTCGGTAGGTCACATTCATGAAAGGGAAGGGAAATAACATGATCGATATACATATAGAGAGAAATGTTAACAATGTTGGCATTCTGATTTTTGAATTATTCATCAGATAAACTTTCATTTCATCCCCTCACGATTCTTATAAATTTAGGTAACAAAGAAAACTAAATTGCTACATGGAGGAAAAACTACAACTAATCGAATTCTTGTCAATAGAGCAATTATCTATAATAACAATGTCACCGAGTAGAAGTTGAACAATTGTCTACTGAACTGGTGGTTCTTACGATAATCAAACAATTAAAATAACATTTAAGATGCTATCTGTTGAAACGTAGTTCGATTAAATGTTTTGATATAATGAAAGTGAAATCAATTTAAGGTTTTATACAACCATTATTGAAGCAGGTTTTCTAGAAAAAAAACTGTAACAATTAAGGGGGACTAGAGGGATCACCGAATTAATTAAGTTGTTTAAAATAAAATTGATATTAAAAGTAAAGCTCTAAATTATTTAGTATATTCATCATTTTTCAAACTGATACACCTACTTGATTTTGTGCATTATAGATGACAATAAAGCATTTAAACGAACTATACATTACCGTTTTACAACTGGATGTTACATGTACAGAACATTGTTTGCCTGTTTGTTTAATTGACTTTAATATTGAAAGCACTGTTATATACCTCATTGTTTGAATCCTTCCGTGAATTCAATTAATTATGAATTTGATGTTTTTTACAATTTGTATATTGACCTTTCACGACAAAGTTTAATACAAAAGATGGCCATGATAGCAGTAAATATTGAATTTTACAAAACTGAGTAAAATATTTATGGAATAATTAAGAGGTCCAAATTATGTATTTTTGCCGGATATATTAATGCATCATTTATCATTTTCAATATAACAAAAAAAAAATTTATATCAAATATTTGCTTGTTTTGATTAATATATTTTCATTCTGTTATTTAAGTATTCTAATTATGAGTATTAATATATAACATTTAAAATTGAAATATTGCAATAGATCTTAAATCAAAACTTTCGTTTTTATTTATTTTTCAAACTACCCGTATAGCTTAATGCTAGCAACAGTCTGATCCAGAAAATTATAAGCTTGGTACCTTTATTAATTTTGGAGTGTAGTAATGAGCAATGATCCATTCACCAAGAAAACAGAGCCGTAGAAGTTGTTTAGAATTGGTTTTTGATCAATTATTTATCACCAAAAACTATGATTTTATTGCGATTTATATTGGAACAGTGTTTCACGAGAGCATTGATTAGATTTTTAAAAAAATCCAGTTAATTTATTTCCAGTGATAAGTAATCATTAGAAACTATAACCTCAACGTTCTTAGACTGTCCTACACAGAACTATTGGCGATGTTACATGGAGCTGATCTCAATGAACAACGTCATAAAACGTATAACCATTTGGAGAGAGAGTCAAATTGCAGTTGTTGTAATGAAGGCCATGGATTTATACACCATATAGATATTTTTGGTATTTTCCCTTTTAGACAATAATAAACATGGAGTTTTGATGATTTAGTTGCATAATGATTTAATGATTAACAAGGGGTGATACCACAAGATCAATGAAAAGCATATAGCCAGATGGTTACAGAAAACAACATATTCTTATTTTTTTTCTAAACAATCAATAATCTTAACTACACTTAGACAGCATAGGTGATATTTATAAATATTAACCTCTGGTCAGTAGTCCAATACATTCCTTTAGAATATCAATATCATTAACTTTTAACGTTGCAAAACAATCAATGATCATTACTCTGGAATATCCATTGCTTAAGGTGGTACCTAACACTACAGGGAGATAACTCTGTGAAGTCATCTAAACGTTTTAATTACGTTGTGTTGTAAAAGGAATATTAGACTTCTCAATGATCAAAATTGGTGTTTGTCAAATTGCTATATAACCAGTGTAATTTTTCTGACAAAACGGTTGGTTCAAAAACTTTTAAATTTTTATATTTTTATTAAAGTCTCAAAGTAAATACTTTGACAAAATTTTATGAAAATTAAACGAGCCAAATTAATTTTAGTGAAAGTGTTTGGTACCACCTTAATATATACGAACCTAAAAGAGAGGCGGAAGATACAAAAGGAATGTTTAATCTGAAAAGACATGTTTGCTTGTTCGAAACACACAATAAAAATAGCATTTTTAATGTTCTCTATAATTAATCACCTCAAAGATCAAAGTGATGAATTACCAAACCCTAAAATCAAAATAAACCCGAATTTAGTTGTCGATTACACTTAGTCAAAATTTCAATTAATTTCATGAAACATTTATTATCAACAAAACAAAGTTAAAAATACAAAAAAAAGTCGATATATAAAAGTGTTAGAACATGATGAAAAAAGTGTAATTGTTTTTTGTTTTTTTTTTTCAATTTGACAAAGAGTGCTGCACACGAAACGATGTGTAATAAAGAGGCCTAGTTGATTTTTACAAAATTACAAATACATCTGCTGTTTTCCCTGTTAATATTCAAAAATCCAAATTGAGATGAAAACCTCCCGGCTTTTTACGGGATACTCTTTTAAATTCACAAAAATCCTTAAATGGAACAAGGACGTATATGTTAGTTATACGTCCTTGAATGGAACGATATATAGTATAAACAGGTATAACAGGTGTTTTGGAATAATCTTTAACAGGTACGTCCTAGGTTTACATAGAAAACAGTATAAAACATTGGAGTTAAAATCTAACTTTGGACTTAGTAGTACGATTTTTTTTCTTTAAAAAAAATAAATGACTTACATATTGTTTGTGTGTTTTCGTATCCGGTCCGTGTTCGATACCACTTGACCACAATTATTGACATACTAGTTAAAAAAGTTTAAAGCACTTATACATTGATAATTCTTGTCAATTCAAACATCCTAATTCCTTTGATCTGTCATTGAACTTCTTTAATGAGTAGCCGTTCTTTTTTTAAATTTAGTGCGTGTTTTTTGTTTAAATTATCGAGAACAATATGTGTTTAATTTAGGAATATACCGATCGTCATTCGATCTTTCTAAATCAGTATCGAGTTTGATATTACAGTATACGTTCAAAAAGTAGGACAATCAGAACACAATGCGTATATATTATACATGAACCTGGTTTCGAATGACAAAACTGGTTTACCGAGAAGAACACATAATGTATTCAGAACTATAAATATAAAACATAATGATCATTTTCTTCTGGGTGTCACGTTTGAATATGGAATGAATCCAATATTTGAACTTCATGTACCATTGTAATAACTTATTCTTGTAATTTTTCATTTGAGTATAAGGATTCATCTTGATATACAGTGCAGGGCTGCGATTTTGCATAAAGATTGAGAATTGATTTCACATGTAATATGTGCAAGGATATTTTAGATTTTGTTTTTAAAAACATGACAAAAGTTTACTTAGGGTTTTAATTTTACTATTCATGTTATTTTCATTGATCTTTTAAATCAACAGCACGTCAACTTCAAACTTTAACGATTTTAGATATACTATAATACTATAATACTACAACAATCGATCCTTTATTAGTGAGAGGGTTAGCGCTATAAAACCAGGTTTAATCCACCATTTTCTACATTTAAAAAATGCCTGTACCAAGTCAGGAATATGACAGTTCTTGTCCATTCGTTTTGATGCGTTTTGTTATTTGAAATTGCCATGTGATTATGGACTTTCCAAATTGATTTTCCTCTAAGTTCAGTATTTGTGTGATTTTACTTTTAAAATGGACGTACTTAACATATATCATTGGTTTAAAATACATTGTTCAATATGTGATTTGAAAAATATATCAGAGACACTATGATAGTATATAAGATGCGATAAAAGTATCCAAATATCGGTTGGAAAATTCATTTTCAATAGCATGTATCGCTCTATCATTCGTGACGAACGTCCATACATTCTGCTATTGCCACTATGATCAAATGAAAGAAGGAAAAATAAATTAAATATTTATCTGGTCATTTTTCACGACTAGGAGTTAATACATTTAAACGATCATATATTAGAGCATAAATGAGTACTAGTAATAAGTTGTGTCTTGCGATGGAAGTCAAGATTTGGTCAGTCGTTTATGCATTACACATTACGTAAACGTTAAACTGAGGCGATTTTAGATGAAGTTTGCGATAATGAGCAAAGTTTGATATAACAGCTATAATCGTATCCTACTTTTGACAATTAAAAAGAATAAAATCATCGTTTGAATTTTACGAAATCCTAAAGATTTCCTACCCAAGGAATAGATTACCTCAGATGTATTTTTAAAACTTTAAGAAATTTGTCCCTTAATGCGCTTTAAATTTCTTTTTTTATTTGACCTTTTTTTCATTTGAGTATCACTGACGAGTCATTTCTAGATGAAACGCGCGTATGCGGAACTAAATTTTAATCCTGATATAAGTGATGTGTGTGTTGTTGGGTTTTTTTTAAATCAATTTGGATATTATACACATTTATAATTATTTAAAGTGCCACTTGTTAATCTTAACTGCTGAATTAGTTATTATTTATTGTAAGAGTTGGGTTTTAGTGTTGATGTTGTCTGATGTAATGTGCAATATAGTTGGTTAATATTCCTTTTATTCTGTTTGTGTATAAATTGTATATTGCTAGAATTCGAAAGAAGTATTAGTGTGTTGTTAAATCTCCTCACAAATATAACAGGCTCCTGGTTTAGAAAGAATATAGGCAAGTTATTTTAATAACTTATTTTATGCAAACGACGAAAACCATTAATTCATTTCTTTTTGATCATTTTCATAATCCTTTGATTAACCCCTGCATTACGCTCTTTTGACTGGATGCCCATTGGTTAGTTTCTTCACTATGTATCTTATTACACTTTCTTGCTTATCTACAGATCGATAGTTTTGTAAACAAGATTTTTATTTTGAGATTTTATAAACTTTTTATTAGCTATTCGGACTTTTAGTTGATTACAATGTATTACCTATTTTTATCAATATAGCAATGATATACATGTACATTTATCTTGGGCACATTTAAGACCAAAGATCAGTTTGCTGCTGATGGGATACATTTATCAGCATTAACATGAATTATTAAATATTTTTGAAGTCTTTGCCTTGATAAAGTACTAGTGTATGTTCTAGATTTTATGATGAAGTGTCATTATTTTATTTCAAAAATATTCAAGTTGAGGTCAGTTTGCTAACTGGTGCATGACAGAATGACCAACCTTACAGAAATAATACTGTAGGCAAATTTGTCCTATGCAGGTACATTTTTGTATATCATCATGCACTTATAATAAAAATAGATAAACATTTGCCCTGGCAATAGACACAAGTGCAAGTGATATATACATATGCCACAACAAATGTAATGTGTCAGCAAAAATAGAGAAAGACACAAATATACTCTTTACATGAATAGATTTTAAACATAAGACCATGTACAAAATGTACATGTACACTGTTGTATTTGGTCTACATTTGCATATTTCATCACAAGTTTAATTCATATTTATCAAAGACATGTATTTAGAGTCTGACCATTTATTTGGCACATATAATACTTGTTCATACATGTACATGTTTGTATGTACATGTACACAAAAGAACATCTGAACCATGCATAGATAAATTTATTCCATGTATTTGGTAAATGGTATTTACATTTAAAATACAATGTAGATCATGTATTTGGACAAAAAAGTACAATTTAACTATACAAAATGTATTTACATGTACATGTAATGTCATACAATATATTTGGTTAACAGAATGAATAAAACTACAGGGACACTTACTGTATATTTGGGTTATTTTATTGAAGAAGCATCAATGGTTCATGCATGTGTTGTTATGTTAAACATGTTAAATGTATTTGTTTAATAAGGTTTATATATTTGAATTTAAAAAAAACAACTAAAAAAACATAATTTTTTAAAAAACAAAATATTTAGTTAATCAGTTGATGTTTAATTAAACACTGATATATATTTAGACCATGTTCATCGTGTTCATATATTCCTTTATAGAACATAAATTGGCATATATATTTAATTTAGTTAAACATTGTATATTAATTAAAGCTCATGTACATGCACTTGTTCAATATTTGTTGGTTAAATATTATATACTCATGAAACTTGTTCCATAGACATAATAGATTTATATAGCGTATGTACATGTACACTGTATTTGTAAATTGATGTTCATAAAAGATTGATTGATAGGTGTTTCATCCCACTGTTGGTAATATACATGTACATGTACATTTTACATATCGCTAGATGGAATAGAATTTTAGATATAATCATTTTATATTTACATGTACTACAATGTCAATAGAATATTCTAGTTTTGCATGTTAGATATATATCATGTATATACATTGTAGATTATGTTGAACATGTTTATTTTCAATAGAATGTGATTTTTATATTTATACATTTTATTCAATTTAATTTAATGTATTTATTCTCAAAGAACATCTTTTATAGATACAATATGTATATACTTTTTATTTAGATCATTTATTCATTCAATAGAATATGAATTTTATTTATTATTAGAGATATATATAAAAAATTATTTGATGTACACATTATACATGTATTTCTTCATTAAAATTTGATTTTAGATACATACAATTTATGTAAACTAAATACAATGTTGCATGTTGGTAAAAGACCAATTTATATTACTTTTAAACCATGTATTTGGTCAATAGATGTTAGTAACAGACCACGGTTTAGGTCAATACATGTATATGTATATTATAATATATTAACCATGTATTAGGTCCATGAGGTTGGTAACCGACTATGTTTTGGTTAATAGAATAAGATTGTTATATATGATATGTATTTGTTCAAAAGAATATGAATTGATTTATAAAGATATGTACTTTTTATGAACAGAATCTATTTTATTAAATAGAATTTAACTTTTTATTTTTTTTGATACATACATTTAATACTGTGTGTGTTTTAATTTTGTTATTATACATGAATGTTTCGTTTTGGTCATTTTATATTATACATTGTATATTATAGTAAAAGACCATGTATATGGTCATTATATGTTACGTAGACCATAGTTTTGGTCAATAGATATTAGTAAAAGACCATAGTTTTTATCAATATATGTTACAAAGACATGGTTTTGGTCGTTTGATATTATTATAGTAACAGCCCATTTAATTGGTCATTATATGTAACGTAGAGACCATGGTTTTGGTCGTTTGATATTATACATGTATATTATAGTAACAGACCATGTATTTGGTCATTATATGTTACGTGAGACCATGGTTTTTGGTCGTTTGATATTATATTATAGTAACAGACCATGTATTTGGTCATTATATATTACGGAGACCATGGTTTTGGTCAATAGATATTAGTAACAGACCATGTATTTGGTCATTATATGTGACGTAGACCATGGTTTTGGTCGTTTGGTATTATATATTATAGTAACAGACCATGTATTTGGTCATTATATGTTACGTAGACCATGGTTTTGGTCATTTGATATTATTATAGTAACAGACCATGTATTTGGTCATTATATGTTATGTAGAGACCATGGTTTTGGTTGTTTGATATTATATATTATTGTAACAGACCATGTATTTGGTCATTATATGTTTCGTAGAGACCATGGTTTTGGTCGTTTGATATTATTATAGTAACAGACCATGTTTTTTGGTCATTATATGTTACGTAGACCATGGTTTTGGTCGTTTGGTATTATACTATATTATAGTAACAGACCATGTATTTGGTCATTATATGTTACGTAGACCATGGTTTTGGTCATTTGATATTATTATAGTAACAGACCATGTATTTGGTCATTATATGTTACGTAGGCCATGGTGTTGGTCATTTGATATTATTATAGTAACAGACCATGTATTTGGTCATTATATGTTACGTAGAGACCATGGTTTTGGTCGTTTGATATTGTTATAGTAACAGACCATGAATTTGGTCATTATATGTTACGTAGACCATGGTTTTGGTCAATAGATATTACTTTTAGACCATGTATTTGGTCAATAGACATTACTTTTAGACCATGTATTTGGTCAATAGATATTAGTATATTATAGTAACAGACCATGGTTTTGGTCATTATATGTTACGTAGAACATGGTTTTGGTCAATAAATTTTAGTAACAGACAATGTATTTGGTCATTATACGGTTTTGGTCATTATATGTTATGTATAGACCATGCTTTTGGTCATTTGAATGATGTAACAAACCATAATTTAGGTCATTATATGTCACATACGACCATGGTTTTTGGTCATTTGAATGATGTAACAAACCATAATTTAGGTCATTATATGTCACATACGACCATGGTTTTTGGTCATAAGATATTTGTAACAGACCATGTATTTGGTCTTTAAGTATGTGTTACAGAGATCATGTATTTGGTTAATAGATGTTGATAACAGATCACGTATTTGGTTTATATATTATTTACAGACCATGTATTTGGTCAAAAGTTGTTGGTAACAAACCATGATTTTGGTCAATATATATCATGTATATTACTTTAAGACCATGTATTTGGTCAATAGATGTTAATAACAGACCCTTAATTTGGTCAATATATATAACTTTTAGACCTTTTTTTTGGTCAATAGAATATAATTTTAAGTTATATAAATTCTGTGTATGTATTTTTTGTTCAACAGAATATGATTAAATGTATATTAAGTTTATGTAGACCTAACATTTGTGTATAGAATATGATTTTTAAAATCAAACATGACCAGTTTACTTTAACCTGGTATTTGTTCGTTAGAATATGATTTTTAGATATATACATTTTAGATAGACATTGCATTTGTTCAATATATTATGATGTTTAGATACAAGCATGACCTTTTCATGTGAATCATGTTTTGTTTAATAGAAAATGAATTTAAGATATCTATACATTTTATGTAAACCATATTTTTATTTAAAGAGTGTACAATTTATATAGACAATGTATTTGTTAAATAGTATTTATATCTTATATGTAAACATCAATACAATATGATTTTTAGATATATAGTAATAATATACATTTGATGTAAACCATGTATTTGTTGATTTTGTTCAATAGATGTTGCTTTTAGACCATGTATTTAGTTAATATAGATGAACTACAATAAAATACCATATATTTATTGCTAGACTTTACTTTTCATAGAACATGTATTTGGTCAAATAAAGTTGATGCTCAGTTATGCATTCAATATAAACCCTGTATTTTGTCAACAGAATTTGATGTTTGCATACATTTTTTAAAATGAAATTTTTCTTATAGGTTGCACTTTGTAAATACAGCTGTTTCTCAAAACACGCCTCTTTTGGGGAGTAATTGAATATTCATAGAAAATTGATTTTGTTTACATACTGGTTCCCAGTTATGCTCTCTGTGTTCCATATCGCAGAGACAGAACTTGGGAATGTTACCAGTAAATAAACACGTGCATATTGTTTACATTGAAATCTGTGGTAACCTTTCATTCGAGGTAGGGGTAGTTAAGAAAATTAGTGTAAGTTTAAACTCTGAGAAGTTCAGGGCATATAAACGTTGAAAATATGCCGCACAGCCCTATATTTTGACCTTTGAAAAAAAATGTGGTGCATATGAACTTTCAATTCTAGGATAAGATTTTTTTCAAAACTTCATAGTAAAAGTGGTACAGTTTTAGCCGTAAAAGGAGTTCCTATGGGAAATTGCATTGTCAATATTAACAGAAATGCAACCTATATAGGGTGAAAAAGGGGAACATTCAGAATTTAACCAAATTTGCTTTATTTCACAAATTTTAAAGAAATTAACTCAAATAAGAAGTTTTATAAATATTTAATGAAGATTGATAGAATCCTTGGCCTTTAATATGATGACTCAGCATAAATTTACAGTTTACAGTATGCAAAGTTTACTCAAAGTCCTGGATACAAATTAAATCATAATATTTGCATATTTGTAAGTTAAATTGTTAAGAAGTGCTTATATTTACTCTTCGCAGTCATTGAAACTCATAGATCCTTCCTGAATATTATTTATGGGGTATTTGTGTCCTTTCGATAACCCAAAAGTAAGCCGCAACACCTAAATCTGCTTTTTTGTCACCACGGCATAATAAATACAAGCTAGAAAAAACAAAAATATCTCAAGAAAATTTACAATAGTGTGTTCTATCCTGAATATGTACTAAATATTCCAAATTGCTAGAAACAGCAGAATGATTTAGGAAATTTGAGGCCCCAGGGGCAAAAAACATAGAAAATTGCCTACCCTCTGTGTCATAAAACAATTAATTTAACTTGTAAATGCTATGATTTTATGATTTTAAAGTTCTTGATATAGAAAACAATAACTATGCTTGTAAGTTATGCAAAAATCAGATGTTAGCAGTCATCTCTACAACATTTTAAGTGAATGTATATCTCAGACTGGTATCTGCATACATACAACTATTGCAAATATGGCTTTGTTTGAACACTTCTAGTATATATAGTAGCTAAATTGTGTCAGATATATGGTTACAGATGATACTGTTGTGACAAGAATTCTAAATTGACCATTTGAGGCAGAAAATGTGTCCTTCAATTGACAAATAGGCATACAGTAAGATGTGGACTGGAGATAGAGGCTGGATTGGATACTTTATATAATCTTGAATGTTGTAATGATTGACTGCTATAAACATTACATTTATGATATTCTGATATGCTTTCAATATGTTATCAAAACAGTTTTAAACAGGTTCTAGGCATTTTTTATCAGAAAATATGCAAATAGGGTACGCTGGCAATAATTAAAGTTTTGATTTCAAATTCTTTAAAAAATTGAAACAGGGGAGGGGGTATAAAATGTATAGTAAAGAAAAATTTAGAGTATACACAGTGATTTCTTTAAGACTTTAATTCTGATAAATGAGTATTAATGTGAGAAAAACTGATTTAAGAGAGTTTTCTATTTGAATAAATGTCTGTATAAGTTGCACTTTGTAAATACAGCTGTTTCTCAAAACACGCCTCTTTTTGGGAGTAATTGAATATTCATAGAAAATTGATTTTGTTTACATACTGGTTCCCAGTTATGCTCTCTGTGTTCCATATCGCAGAGACAGAACTTGGGAATGTTACCAGTAAATAAACACGTGCATATTGTTTACATTGAAATCTGTGGTAACCTTTCATTCGAGGTAGGGGTAGTTAAGAAAATTAGTGTATGTTTAAACTCTGAGAAGTTCAGGGCATATAAACGTTGAAAATATGCCGCACAGCCCTATATTTTGACCTTTGAAAAAAAAATGTGGTGCATATGAACTTTCAATTCTAGGATAAGATTTTTTTCAAAACTTCATAGTAAAAGTGGTACAGTTTTAGCCGTAAAAGGAGTTCCTATGGGAAATTGCATTGTCAATATTTACAGAAATGCAACCTATAAACCATATTTTTGGTTAGTAGAATTTCATTGTCAGATATACATAACACATAGAAACACATATTTGATCATAAATGTTTCATATGGACAATAGATCAAAATATAAGGAATATAGCTTTAAAAATCTGTACAGCTGAGAGATGCTGGTCTGAGTTACAGTTATGTTGCAATGATAAAATGCTTTAAAAGAGACTCCAATAGACAATGTTTTGACATTTCTAATAAAATTACCTGCATGGGCCGGTAGTTAGTTTTAGAACCTTTTTGTTTTTGTTTTCAAAAGTTCTACATAAAGTAAGCCTTTCATAAAAATTATTTTTATGCACAAAATATGAATGTGTCATAGCAGTAGGATATCATGCTAGTTTAACTAAACTTAACTGCTTGTGCCGTTAAGTCATTATTACAAAATGAATGCTTGATTTAATCTCTCATTCAGATATTTTCTTATATGTCTTGCTCATTTAGTTGTTTTGTTTAGGTGAAAACAGTCTTTTATTGAAGTTTGATATTGTAATATATATATAATCACTGAAAAGATTGTTGACAAGGACATTGTCTCATTGTTATTTTGCAGAACTTGCTGGGGCTGGTACTGTATTGCAACTTATTTATAGGTTTTTCAAATATTCTTAATCACATTCAGTATTTTCACTGTTAGTTACAAACATAGATTGAGCTTGAACTAATATAGCTAATATGAGAAATTAAACATCTTGTGAAGGCATAAATAACTTGTTAAACATCAAATATGACGAACAGTTCTGAATTTTGCCAAGTGCTTGGCCTTTGTGGGGTAGGAAAGATTTATTTTATTGCATCTTTCCTGGTGGCTTAGTTGACCCCTTCCTAGGCCAAGCTATTGTATTCTGTATAATTTTATTATCGTTTTATGTTTTGCATTCATTATTATCAGAAACATATAATACATTATATGTCTCTGTTATTATCTTGTTGGAAAATGTATATGTATATATTATATATTGTTTATTTTTGTATGAGAAACATTTTTACTCTGAATAAGTAAAAATATTGCAATTCAACTTCTTGTTTCTCTTTTCATTTATGCATTGCCCAAATTGTCCAATAAATGTTAAATACATGAGATACTCGCCGATTCATTCAAGTGAAAGGTAAACCTCTCGTTGTTTGTTTGGATTGAAGGAGGAAAGCATAAAGGCAAGTTATTTTAATAACTTATTTTATGCAAACGACGAAAACCATTAATTCATTTTTTTTTTTATTATTTTCATAATCCTTTGGGGAACCCCTGCATTACGCTCTTTTGACTGGATGCCCATTGGTTAGTTTCTTCACTATGTATCTTATTACACTTTCTTGCTTATCTACAGATCGATAGTTTTGTAAACAAGATTTTTATTTTGAGATTTTATAAACTTTCCCACCCTCCTTCCCCTTTTCAACACCTTTAGCTTTTTATTTAAGATATTGGTTAGATGTTCATATATATTTTTGGTCGATTACAAATGTATTTCGGTAATAACGCCAGGTTATTAAGTTTGTTGGCTACCATCTTCATTTTTGTATGATTATGTAGCATGTGGTACATTTATCATTTTATATCTTTATATGGCTTAGTTGACCCCTTCCTAGGCCAAGCTATTGTATTCTGTATTATTTTATTATCGTTTTATGTTTTGCATTCATTATTATCAGAGACATATAATACATTATATATCAGAGACATATAATACATTATATGTCTCTGTTATTATCTTGTTGGAAAATGTATATGTATATATTATATATTGTTTATTTTTGTATGAGAAACATTTTTACTCTGAATAAGTAAAAATATTGCAATTTAACTTCTTGTTTCTCTTTTCATTTATGCATTGCCCAAATTGTCCAATAAATGTTAAATACATGAGATACTCGCCGATTCATTCAAGTGAAAGGTAAACCTCTCGTTGTTTGTTTGGGTTGAAGGAGGAAAGCATAAAATAAAATATAAATAGTGTAGCATATTATGTTAAACATACACAGTTCAGCAGTTAGAGATGTAAGGGCGGTTGGTGATTTGCAAAAAAAAAATAAGAATGGACAAGAACTTGCATTTGAAAATAATACAAATAAAATAGCATTAGATAGTGAATATAGAAATGTCAGTTCTGTTTACGCGTCCTGGATTATCTTAACGAGTTATTTTGTAGTTTTGAGAATATGGATATAAGGAAATATATAGTGATTTACCGTTGAGGGTCAAATTAAATCATCGGCATATTTAAACGTTAACAGTGCTTTATACTGAACCAACACGTTTATATTTTTATCGTGCTAGTTCAAAAGCTAACAATCCTCAGAAATACGCGAGTCATCACCATATAATTCTATTCGGACTTCGGGCCGAAAACTTTTTTCTTGTAATCCTAAACGCAGCATGCTTATTTAAGAAACATTACAGACAAGGTTCATTTAATGGCAAATATGGTCTTGATATTCAACTTTCTCGTAAAATATCAAAATGACCATAATTTGACCTCCAAGCTTGTGCATTGAAATCATTGGCCGCAACCACCATGTACGCTCTAAAATGTTCTGCAGCCACAAATTTGCAAAGGATGATATTGAATCCCTAGAAACACACAAAAATTGATCCTTGGTGGCGGCCAAAGTGAACTATGTTAAAAACTGTTAAGAATCATTGAAATTTTGACCATTACTGACATTACAACACAAACAAAAAATGCATTAAGGGGTAATGTCTTCGTCATTTCCAATGTGATGCACTTTAAAACATATTTTGTTATTATACGATATTCGTATCACAATTATTTCTATCCATAATCATCAAATTCTTAGGGCCATTTTAAATCCTTTGTAAAAATGTTCCTTTGGTACTTCATAGAGCGAGTAACAATCAACCAATCTTCCCATACCAAGATAATGAAAAATAAAGAAGACTTACCAAAAAAAGTATTCATATCCTTGAATATCTGAACTTTTAACCAATATAGGTTAATGAATTATTCAAATTTGTTGACCGGTGTGTATTGTTCAGCATAACAATTGGAATATTTAACGTACGAAGTGATGTGAAACATTCAATATTTGTGTTAAATAATATATTGTCGTGTATTTTATGCCAGTAATCAGGTTTAACCGAAGTGAATGTTTCCTGGAACCATTGATTTTTTATATAGTATCTAGAACAAACACGTTTTGCAGGAAGACAAAAGAACCTAACGTAATTTGGTTAAAATATAACTTATTCTTTAAATGAAAATGCACTTTAAAAACATTTCTTACTGGAGTGCCAAAACTTTTAATCTAACGACAAATAATTTAAAAGCAAATTAAGGAAACTTAATTTATCTTAAGGTAATGAATTAAATTGTTTGAAATAGCAAAATTAAATATAATGTTGAACTATTTACTATTGAATTAAAGTCAGGATGAATACAAGCAAATTTAAATTGTCACTTTTTTCCTAGTCACATGTTATCTGTTTTTCGTTTACCAAGACGACGTTTATTTTCTTTCTATTTTTATTCAGTTATGTTGCTGGCTTTTTGCATTGGGTATCATTTTCATTAACTGTCAAAATCAAACATTTATTGATACGATTTTCTTGAAACTTGTTTTGAATGTTTAATTGTAGTTTGTTGAACGTCCAGTTGCAAACATTTCATGCATACTCAGATATTCAGGAAGAGAGCGAATCAGTAATATATGAATGGGTTCTTTAAAGAAGACGGGTCGCATTGGAATGAGGGAATTCAGGCTGTCACTTGAAAAGGAGGTATGGGGAATACGGTTCCCATCGTGTTGTTCATGTTAGTACAAACCCGGTGATAAGTCTTACTCGGTAGATCACATCGTTGAAAAGGGAACGGGTTTGTAGTAACGACAATCGGAAACGAATGACTAGATTTAACTCGTATTTTCAGTGTTTTAGCATAACAGTTATTTTAACAATTGAATATACTAGTTATCAAAAGTACCAGGATTATAATCTAATATGCCAAGCGCGTTTTGTCTTTATAAGACTCATCAGTGACGCTCCGATCTAAATAGTTATAAAGCCAAACAAGTACAAAGTTGAAAAGCATTGAGGACCCAGTTGTATTAGGTTGTAAAAGCATTGACTGCAGCCCATTTTAGTGTGAAGAACGGATATTCCTAATATGATTGTCAACCTCGATAAGAATTAAGTCTGGAAGGCTGACTTTACAAATCAATAAATTCTGTAAAAACAACCTTTATTACATATAGTTCCAATAAAAGGAACTAAATGATTTATTTTCACATAGAAAATAATGAATATTTACACAGCTGAGTCTCGTAACATTATCATTATAGGATGAATTATCTTAAAGACGTTTCGGTTTTTAAGACATTGAACAGTGACATTCAAGCTCAAGAACATTATTGGAATCATAAATGGTTGTTATAATTTTGTCATTTATTATTAATCATCGTTATTTATCACTTTATTTTATTATGAAAAAATGGCCATACCTTATTATGGACATCTTGACTGGATCAGGCAAAATTGTCTTGTAGACATTTTACAAATACTTGATGCACAAAGGTATTACAAATTATTGAAAGCTAAAATATAATTAGGAATATATATGAATCTATTCGTTTCATAATTGTCCTGTATTGATTGTACATATTTTGTAAACCGAGGCTCATAGCATATTAATGATATGAAACTCATATCCATTAGTGATATTCCTTTGCAGTTTAAAAATTACACTATATGAATTATGCAGATTTATAAAAATCTGTGTTCATATGACAACTACGTGAATAACCTGATATGATTCGATTTTTTATTTAGACTTAGAATAATTTAAAAATGTTCTTATACATGAAAAATAATTGAGGCAGTAAATTTCAAAGGGATTTCCAAAACTCATATGTCGAGAGAAAGCCATGAAAACCATAGAAAAATACAGACTTAAAAGATAAACCAGTCCTTTGCAACTGGCTACTTCATTGTGATGCTTGTTTTTTCTACTTCAAAATACAGAAACTTTAAGATCTTCTTTAAAATTTAACGCTTTTCTGTTGCCTTCTTCTAGGACATTGCATTTCATACAATGAAAAATAAGATAACTCTCAGACAAATGAGTAGTTATAAATCCTTGTGTTATTCCGCAAATAGTCAAAAAAAATAACCTAAGAGCTTCTGTTACGCAGCTAACAAATGAGGAAAATTGTGTCATTTAAAACGGTGATGTTTTAGTCTAAATTGCAGAAAGTAATGAGTTCTGGATGGGTATCCTTCATTACTGTGTTTTTTAAATTTTTAGAACTTTTTAGAATATTATCATGATTATTCTCTATTCTTTATATTTAAGCACCTTGTTATTCTCTATTCACATTTCTATGGCGTCCTTTTTCTCTATTCTTTATATTTTTGTCCATTATTCTGTATTATGTACAAGCTCATCCACAACTCTCAGTTATGATAGTATTGACTATATCAAACAAATGACGAAGTCCATAATCAACCAATAAAAAGTTGATTTCCAACGGTAGAACATTTAATCTGTGTGTATTCACTGAATCATTATTATAATATATGATGTGTATATTATAGTTCAACTAAACATACATGTACACATCGACAGTCGTAAATTTTGGTAATTTATTATGATAAATTTATTAGAATAAATGTTTTAACTCAACATTTCAATATGTGTATATGTATTGATGGTCAGCATGTATACATGTGCAAGAAAGACAAACATTGTAATTATTCGTTAAAAAACGATCAGACAGAAGGATGGTGCATTTTCGTCATGATGAACGAGTTTTAAGAAGTAATGAAAAAAAATATTATTTATATAACAAGGTGATTATATATAGCGGGATCCCAGTCTAGATGCGGGAATTCAAAACATGACATAAAAAAATATGAACGATTTTGAGTTCATTAGTACAATGAAAATTTCGGGAAAATTTTAACGATTTTAAAATTTTTTTTTTATTGATTTTTCTACTGTTATCGGGGACTTCGTCCCCATATTCTATATAAAAAGGGTGAAAACTCCTATCAAATGTCTACGTACCCTTTCGACTAAGATTTATGTGCTACGACATGTCGTAACTTACAATTTTGTGAAAATATTTTGTCGATATCTTATATGATTTCTGATGATAATCAAAATTTTTAACATGACCTTGACCTTTGACATTGACCTCAATTTCATTTTTTTTACCTAGGACCCTAGGTCTCTATCACTTATGGTTTTCCTGTTAAAAATACATTTCACTTATATCAAATACAAAAGGGGAAATAACTCTCATAAGGAGTCTCCGGATAGCTTCCGTAAAAATTAATAAAATCCTGAGGATATAACGAGCAATTTGAAAAAATAAATTTGTCAGTTCCTTATATGGTTGAGAAGATTAAGCGATAACAAGAAAAATAGTGTTCTGGGAGATAACTCTTATATTGGAAAGTACTCGGTTAAGCAGGGTCCGTTTCTAAAGCGCATAAACTGTTCGATATCATATTCCAAATATATAAACGACTTCTTGCGAAATAAAAAAACAGCGCAGGAACAAAATTTGGCAAAATAATAATCAGAACAAAAGCAATAGGTCTTTCCACGGAAAGATGGAAAGACCTAATTAAATGATATGATAAGTTGAAATATCCAAGGATGGATTGTAAAATTATCCTTCTTAGGTCTTCTTACCTTGAAACCTTGGGTTTGGCACAGATAACTCTTGAGACGACTTCTGAAAGTCAGTTCTTTTGAAAGAATAATCCAAATAAGTACAAACCGTCGAACTCGTCAGATTTTTACTTTTAGATTCACACACATAAATCAACCTTATACACTGTTGTAGACTCATAATACCAATGTGTGCATGTAGACGGATCAAATCAAATATTTATAGAGTAAAATCGTGTTTTATGATGATTACATGTATATTTAAGGTAGTAAGTGGAAATTAAAGATACATTTATGGGGAAAGTGTACGTATTTAAATGTCTAAGGTAGTTAAGAGAAAATAAAAATGGGGATAAATGATGTTTGACATTCTGTAATTTATTCATTTTAAAATGATATAAATTAAATAAAAAATGAAGAGATAAATAAATGAATATTTCGAAAGATATAACAAAATATGCAGATAAACAGTTGGTTTGTGTAAAACTCAGAAAACCAGAGGAAGTTAAAGCTTATTGAAAGTGGTTCGGTGAAGTACACATGTATCCGGATAATAAAGCATCATGATAAGAAAATAACAACATTTCGTGAGAAGGCAATCATTTCACTTTTAGATAGTATCTGGACAACATTTCTTCGCACCTATCCTTTTTTTTTGCATTTATAGACGATGCTGTGAATTGAATTCAACGCCACAACTTATTTGAATTGGTAATACTAATACAGCAATTAACAGAAACAGTTCCCGAATTGTAAAATACCAGAATTCTACAAGAAGAGAACTCGGCCGTATATGTTGGCTGTATACATGTGTTTGTGTCGTGAATTATGCTGCCTGGTAGTAAATTGACTGAATGACTTAATATGTGCTTTTAGTCAATAACTTCAAATCTTATCTTGTAAACTGAGGCAACTTTAAAAAAAATACACAATCGTATATCCTTTGTTGCCTAAATGAAATTAGATGATTTTGAAAACTTGTGGCGCAAATCGACGCATTTTTGGCGCAAACGATTTTCTCACTATACACCCAAGTCATAAAATGTAAAAGGACATTTTTTTTCTTTTAGGGACAGTTTTTCAGATTGTATCATTTCACTTTGAAACTATTAGCTGGGACTATCATACTTAAAGCCGCAGGTTATATAGACACTGACGTATTCGAATATATATTTTTATAAGTATCGTTGCGCAAAATAAATTCAGCGGAGAAAAGTTAGTTGGTATAAACTGGTGCAAAAAGTACTACCCTTTTAAAATGTTAAATGTTTCATTGCATTATAAATAATACTGCCATGCTACAATGCCAGTAAGCATTTAACATGTTTAATGGTTTCTCTGCTGTACTCTGTTCTCACTGTCAGTCATTTCTTTTATTCTTTATATCATATTCAAATAGTATATTGGAATCATAATGTTTTCGAAATATGTGTTTAATATAATTTGCAACCGTTACTTTACAACTTCCAATTTCGGCTTTATATAATAATTTTAATGTTTTATTAACACATTCACAAATTAGACTACTATCACACAGAAACACTGAAGTGCGACAAAATCCAGACACCAATGCAACATACATAGATACGAATTATTTGATAACAACATTATGTGTATAGTAGTCTCAACGTCTTGAACCGATTTTTTTTCTGTACGTCCTACATGTATTTACGGAACCATATTATCACTGAAATGTCTAAATGTTAGACGAAACGTGAATTAATATACTTTGTTAGTTAACGATGATTGTTGTGACGGTAATTTATGGTCTACATGATTTATAATATGAAGACCAATATTAAGGTTTGGGCTATATGAACATTTTATACTTCATTTAAATGTTGTTCTTTTTTCTAAAAAAAATCAATACGTTCTGCTTTGTGTGTATATAAACCAGAGATACCATGATTTATACACAGATGTCTCTGGTATATATATACATATGATAAATGTCACGCCGCGGCTCATCGATCACTTTGGAATATACAGGTGTGAGCTACAAATTCTAAAATACGATAACTGAGACTTCTTTATCATGTTTATATAGTGAACTCAGACAATAACAACAAAGCTGCTGGTTTAAAAAAAAACATTTTCTGTTTTTTAATTTCTAAAAGTTTTTTTTTATCGACGGTAATTGCATTTTCCAGTTCCAATATTGTACATGTCTTTTAAACTTTTCTAGGTGCGTAGGTTGTCGCTGAGACTACTATAAATAGTCTCAGGTTGTCGTTACGGTATCAGGTCCGTTCGCGCCCAATACACTTTCGCACCCTACACGTTCGCACCTCGCACGTTCGCACTCAAGGTCCGTTCGCACTCTACAAGTTTGCCCCTAATTTTAATTCAAATTCCAGTTGAACAATTAGAAAATCATGATTGTTGTTTTAAATTACTTTGGTGTAAATACTGAATGTATTTATAGCTTGATATGAGTAAAACATTGAAGATTTTAAATGAAAAACATAAAAGATAATTGTTTTTAATAGCTTGGTTCCCTTGATCTGAAACAATGAAACAATAAAATATAGCAATATACGAGTTATAACCAAAACATGATAAAATTTATTCAACACACAAAAAAAAACGTATTCAGAATCTCAATTTATTTTGAAACAAGCCAGTCAGTGAAATAACGTTATAGCAATACACTAACCAAAACATGATTAAGAGTTATTCAACACAAAATAAAACTTTGACAAAATCCCACTCATGACTTTTTTAAGAAAGGATTATTTTTATTTTTTTTAACAATACACTTTCCGAAACATGATTAAGATTTATTCAACACAAAAAAAAATGCTGTCTCACTTTATTTTGAGACAATGACAACAATATACTTATAAGAATACACTTGCCAAAACTTGATTACAAAGTTATTAAACACAAAACCAATTAAAATTGGGCGCGAACATGTAGGGTGCGAAAGTGAAAGGTGGCGAACATGAATGGGTGCGAACGTGAATGGGCGCGAACGGACCCGGATTCGTCGTTACTTGCAATAAATTTACTTGTGTAAAGACGTCAATATTCGTCAATTCTTCTGGTGAACATCAATCAATACAGAGATTAGGATGTTTGCATACTAGCTCTTACCAGACTAAGTGTCGTTTCTGTTTGTTATCTTCTTCCTGGTGTTTGGTGATTGGTTATATTAATTTAAGAGTTGTCTTTCTTGACTTACATTTTGTCAACAAGCCAAGGCTCAAGCAAGAACTATGTCGTATGAAAAAGGAGGTAAACATGTAATTTGTGTCCGTAAATATACCGTTTTCTAAAGAAAAAAAAAATACAAAAAGATGTTTATACAGTTTTGACGATAAAAGGGTTTATCTGCAGTGCTTGATAATTATTTCATCAGATGTACGAAAAATCATAAGATCTAACTGACTAAGTACGTACATTGTATTTTTATACAGATCTTTACATGTTATCATGTTACAGCACAGCTATCTTTACCAACTGGTTATTTTTGATTGCGAAATAGTTAGTGATATAGTAGGGATTTTTTTTAGGTTAAAGGTTCATAATTTGTTATGTCCACTAAGTAACAATTACTAAACATTTTAAATTTGTTTACAAATTAAGTTATTTAAGGAATGACTGAAATATTTTTTTCTGTCTATAAAGAAATAACATAAAAAAATGTGGTGCACACACTGAATAACCTGCTTAGCGTGTTATTTTAAAGTGTCCTGTACGAACTGTGACGCCCGTATATGACACGGAAACCAGGCGTAAAAATCATACTTTATCCTGGCGGCATTGCAGTGTTTACTGAATGCATGTCCAGGCGTCAACCAGGCGTAAACCAGGCGTAAATTAGGCGTAACTAAGGCGTAAACCAGGCGTAAAATTAGGCGTAATATTTAAATGAGTACGCCTGGTTCACAAAAAAATAGGCGTAATATGCAAATGAGTACGCCTGGTCAATAAATAAACCAGGCGTAATATCCTTACATAATACTACACTTATTTTAGTTCAGTGTATTAACCCTAAGCTGTGTACTTTTGTGTATTGATACAAACTTCTGTACTGTTGCTTTTATTTCTTATTGTTTGACAAAAAGCTTGAAATATTAACCATTGAAGAAGCTAATATAGAAATAAATATCATTTTATGCAGACAATGGCTCAAATAAGTTTAAGTTTAAATCAGAATTATAACAACTATTTTTTCTTGAAATAGCATTTTAACTAAGTTGTTTTTGAAAATTATTGTCTTTTGAACTAATTTATAAATGATAATACTGCAATTTAACTTTAAGTAAAAGATTTTAATGTAAAAAGTCTTTATCCAAGGATAAAGGTTTTGGGATTTCAAAAATTCTGATAGAACATAATACTTTTAAATAACTTAGTTATACTCACATTATTATTATTTACCATGCATAACTACTTTCCTTTTATTTCACAATTTTCATTTATTTATTAGATTCAGTATTTCCAATTTCAGATTCTTCCAAAAAGCACAAAACAAGCAAATTATCCCTGAATATATGAAGCTGCCATGTGTCCAACCTTTACACACTAAAACCAAAGAGCCAAATTTTGAAAAAAAAATCCCATGATCCTTTAAACAAAGCATTATGGGTATTTCTATTTACGCCATACCAACAGTTTTACGCCCGTAAGAAAATTTACGTCTTGCCTATTTCAATTTACGCCCATAAGAAAACTTACGCCTTGCTTATTTCAATTTACGCCAGGTTAACTGCTTTTTTCTACGCCTGTAAGGACTACAAATTTACGTTTCCTGCTCCCTTACGCTTGGATCTAGACACGTAACTACCACTTACGCCTGGTTTACGCCTTATTTCCAGGCGTAATACGCCTTATAATTTCGTACGGGGTGCACCACATTTTTTATGTAATTTAGAATAGACAGAAAAAAATATTACTCTCATTTCTCTCCATTTTTAAACCTGAGTAAACCATGAAAAAAGTTAATGATGTCATGGTCACATGACAAATTTATGTCTGGCCAAGTTCGGATGGAACTCGAGTTCTGACTAGATATCCATATGAACGGTAAATAATTTTGCATAGTAAGGTCTCTAGATTACCGGAAGTACAAGGCCCCTACTCTGAATATGTGAACATTCAAATTTGATTGGATTGACGTCATAACATCCGGGATATCGAGTCGATCTCAAGGAACCCTGCCACAACCCAGGGCTCCTCGAGTGTTAATGGCGGAAAAGATATATCCAATCAGAACAGGTGTTATATATGACCATGGAAATCTAATCTACTCTAGATATCCATCCGAACTTGGCCTCTATGAGCTGATAAACAAAACGACTTCAGCCAATTAGAAGTCGTATTATTAAATTAATGCATTTAACTGGTATATATATATATATATATATATAAGTGCCTATGAATAGCAGCACATGACTTACAAATCTATGGGAGTGTGGATTAATCAGTACAGCGATTAATTCAATTACACAAATAAAATTATAGATTGCCTAACAATGTAATTTTAACACACTATTTAGTATGTAAATATAAGAATGTTTAAAATATTTACAAAATGATGAAAATAAACGCAATATTTCGCTAGACCAACTAGCTTTATCAAGCGTGCATCTATCCAGGTGAAATCAGATGTAGATGATAAGAAACTTTTGCAGCTCAACGTCTATGTTGCACTGAACTGCCTTTAAAATAAGAAAATTTTGCAGCTCAATGTCTATGACCTCTTGCATTTAGCTGCTTTGAAAATAAGAAAATTTTGCAGCTCAATGTACATGTTGCACTTGGATTTAGCTACCTTAAAAATACATAATTGGTAGTTGAAGTTAGCAACATCCATTGGCCAATATTACGGGATAAAAAGGACGATATTTGTTTTAAATTATTCTTTATCTTTCCTGTATCTTTTTTCGTCTTTTTCGTTAAGACCATCAGGTTCTAAAGTGTGGAGTTGGTGGATCCAAAAGTTTTCTCTTCTCCTTCTCGCCGTGGTGTCCCATTCGGTGTTGACTTCTATAATTTGGAAAGTGACATTATCAAAAGGATGTTTCATTGAACGAAGATGTCTTGTGAGAGGACAGTTTTTGTTGGTTTTGTACGATGAACGATGGTTATTGAGCCGAATATTGAATTTGTCCATTGTTTCTCCCACATACTGAATGCCACAAGTGTCACATGTTAATCATGTTAATATATAAATTGAGTTCTCCGTTTTGTGGCATTCAGTATGTGGGAGAAACAATGGACAAATTTAATATTCGGCTCAATAACCATCGTTCATCGTACAAAACCAACAAAAACTGTCCTCTCACAAGACATCTTCGTTCAACGAAACATCCTTTTGATAATGTCACTTTCCAAATTATAGAAGTCAACACCGAATGGGACACCACGGCGAGAAGGAGAAGAGAAAACTTTTGAATCCACCAACTCCACACATTAGAACCTGATGGTCTTAACGAAAAAGACGAAAAAAGATACAGGAAAGATAAAGAATAATTTAAAACAAAGCATCGTCCTTTTTATCCCGTAATATTGGCCAATGGACGTTGCTAACTTCAACTACCAATTATGTATTTTTAAGGTAGCTAAATCCAAGTGCAACATGTACATTGAGCTGCAAAATTTTCTTATTTTCAAAGCAGCTAAATGCAAGAGGTCATAGACATTGAGCTGCAAAATTTTCTTATTTTAAAGGCAGTTCAGTGCAACATAGACGTTGAGCTGCAAAAGTTTCTTATCATCTACATCCGATTTCACCTGGATAGATGCACGCTTGATAAAGCTAGTTGGTCTAGCGAAATATTGCGTTTATTTTCATCATTTTGTAAATATTTTAAACATTCTTATATTTACATACTAAATAGTGTGTTAAAATTACATTGTTAGGCAATCTATATATATATATATAATAATAATAGTCTATCCCATAATCAAATATAAGGTACATTGTACATTTGTACTTTTTTCTATAAGAACCTTCATTGCAAGATAAATGAGATAATTGTACAATTTACAACTGTAATAGTTTCTGAAGTGTACAATGAAGGTACATAGTACATGTTCAAATTAAACTACACAAATGGTCGACACTTTCAAAATAAAAAATACACCATTAGAAAATCATTAGCATGATTAGTTCCTGTTTTGTTTCAATGATTTTTCAGAAATAAATATTTAACACTGTTTAACATGTTTAAGCTTAGCATTCTTTTCCCTGGCCCAATGGCAATGGCAAATAATAAAAAAAATCCCCCCAAAAAGAAATGAATCTACTTCAGATTGTGCATCAGACTTAACATGCTTAAAGCATGCTAAGTCTTGACTACTGGTGATTATTTTTATTTGTAAGTTTGAGGGGAAGGAGGGGTCCTGATCCCAAAATCCTGGGCTTAAAACACGAAATCCTGAGGTCTCAAATTTAAATAAATTTCAATCCCGACATCCCGAAAAAAAGAGTCCTGACCAGGAATATCCCTCTAGAATCCCCTCTGCCCTACAACATGTACATTGTACTATCCATTATTTTTATTTGCAGGTTATACTGCCCAGGAAAATCCCTGCAAAAATATGAAGGAGCAGTACTAGGATTTAATTATGGGATTTTTTTTATTTGTTGGTTATCATGACCAGGAATACCTCCGGAAAAGGCTCCTCCAGCCTACATGATACTTTGTATTTATAATCATGTGTTTATTTTTACTTTCACTTTATCCTGACCAGGATTTCCCCCTTAAGAAGCCTCTACTGCCTAAAATCATGTGATTAATTTATTAGCAGGTTATCTTGACAAGCAATGACAAGGAATACCCCCTCAAGAAACCCCTCCAGCCTATTATTTTTATTTGCAGGTTATCTTGACCCAGAATACCCCCTCAAGAAGCCCCTTCGACCTATAATCATGTGATTAATTTACTTGCAGGTTATCCTGACCAGGAATACCCCCCTCAAGAAGCCCCTCCCACCTATAATCAGTCCACGCCTCAGTACAGTTGGCATGGACAGAGTTATGCACCACAACAACCACAGGATCACCCAGGCTTTCCTCCTGCACCAGGGACAGGCTATCAGACACAATACAATGTGGTAAGTACATTGAACCAGGCTTTCCTCCTGCACCAGGGACTGACTATCAAACACAATACAATGTGGTAAGTACCAGGCTTTCCTCCTGCACCAGGGACAGGCTATCAAGCACAATACAATGTGGTAAGTACCAGACTTTCCTCCTGCACCAGGGACAGGCTATCAAGCACAATACAATGTGGTAAGTACCAGACTTTCCTCCTGCACCAGGGACAGGCTATCAGACACAATCATGACAACACAATGTGGTAAGTACCAGGCTTTCCTCCTGCACCAGGGAGAGGCTATCAAGCACAATACAATGTGGTAAGTACCAGGCTTTCCTCCTGCACCAGGGACAGGCTATCAAGCACAATACAATGTGGTACATATGTAAGTACCAGACTTTCCTCCTGCACCAGGGACAGGCTATCAGACACAATACAATGTGGTAAGTACCAGGCTTTCCTCCTGCACCAGAGACAGGCTATCAAGCACAATACAATGTGGTAAGTACCAGACTTTCCTCCTGCAACAGGGACAGGCTATCAAGCACAATACAATGTGGTAAGTACCTGGCTTTCCTCCTGCACCAGGGACAGGTTATCAAGCACAATACAATGTGGTAAGTACCAGGCTTTCCTCCTGCACCAGGGACAGGCTATCAAGCACAATACAATGTGGTACATATGTAAGTACCAGGCTTTCCTCCTGCACCACGGACAGGCTATCAAGCACAATACAATGTGGTAAGTACCAGGCTTTCCTCCTGCACCAGGGACAGGCTATCAAGCACAATACAATGTGGTACATATGTAAGTACCAGACTTTCCTCCTGCACCAGGGACAGGCTATCAAGCACAATACAATGTGGTAAGTACCAGGCTTTCCTCCTGCACCAGGGACAGGCTATCAAGCACAATACAATGTGGTAAGTGCCAGGCTTTCCTCCTGCACCAGGGACAGGCTATCAGACACAATACAATGTGGTAAGTACCAGGCTTTCCTCCTGCACCAGAGACAGACTATCAAGCACAATACAATGTGGTAAGTACCAGACTTTCCTCCTGCACCAGGGACAGGCTATCAAGCACAATACAATGTGGTAAGTACCAGGCTTTCCTCCTGCACCAGGGACAGGTTATCAAGCACAATACAATGTTGTAAGTACCAGGCTTTCCTCCTGCACCAGGGACAGGCTATTAAGCACAATACAATGTGGTACATATGTAAGTACCAGGCTTTCCTCCTGCACCAGGGACAGGCTATCAAACACAATACAATGTGGTAAGTACCAGGCTTTCCTCCTGCACCAGGGACAGGCTATCAAACACAATACAATGTGGTAAGTACCAGGCTTTCTGCCTGTACCAGGGACAGGCTATCAGACACAATACAATGTGGTAAATAGCAGGCTTTCTTCCTGCACCAGGGACAGGCTATCAGACACAATACAATGTTGTAAGTACCAGGCTTTCCTCCTGCACCAGGGACAGGCTATCAAGCACAATACAATGTGGTACATATGTAAGTACCAGGCTTTCCTCCTGCACCAGGGACAGGCTATCAAACACAATACAATGTGGTAAGTACCAGGCTTTCCTCCTGCACCAGGTACAGGCTATCAAACACAATACAATGTGGTAAGTACCAGGCTTTCCTCCTGTACCAGGGACAGGCTATCAGACACAATACAATGTGGTAAATAGCAGGCTTTTTTCCTGCACCAGGGACAGGCTATCAGACACAATACAATGTGGTAAGTACCAGGCTTTCTGCCTGCACCAGGGACAGGCTATCAAACACAATACAATGTGGTAAGTACCAGACTTTCTGCCTGCACCAGGGACAGGCTATCAAGCACAATACAATGTGGTACATATGTAAGTACAAGGCTTTCCTCCTGCACAGGGACAGGCTATCAAACACAATACAATGTGGTAAGTACCAGGCTTTCCTCCTGTACCAGGGATAGGCTATCAGACACAATACAATGTGGTAAATAGCAGGCTTTCTTCCTGCACCAGGGACAGGCTATCAGACACAATACAATGTTGTAAGTACCAGGCTTTCCTCCTGCACCAGGGACAGGCTATCAAGCACAATACAATGTGGTACATATGTAAGTACCAGGCTTTCCTCCTGCACCAGGGACAGGCTATCAAACACAATACAATGTGGTAAGTACCAGGCTTTCCTCCTGCACCAGGGACAGGCTATCAAACACAATACAATGTGGTAAGTACCAGGCTTTCCTCTGTACCAGGGACAGGCTATCAGACACAATACAATTTTGGTAAATAGCAGGCTTTTTCCTGCACCAGGGACAGGCTATCAGACACAATACAATGTGGTAAGTACCAGGCTTTCTGCCTGCACCAGGGACAGGCTATCAACACAATACAATGTGGTAAGTACCAGACTTTCCTCCTGCACCAGGGACAGGCTATCAGACACAATACAATGTGGTAAGTACCAGGCTTTCTGCCTGCACCAGGGACAGGCTATCAGACACAATACAATGTGGTAAGTACCAGGCTTTCTGCCTGCACCAGGGACAGGCTATCAAACACAATACAATGTGGTAAGTACCAGGCTTTCCTCCTGTACCAGGGACAGGCTATCAGACACAATAAATGTGGTAAATAGCAGGCTTTCTTCCTGCACCAGGGACAGGCTATCAGACACAATACAATGTGGTAAGTACCAGGCTTTCTGCCTGCACCAGGGACAGGCTATCAAACACAATACAATGTGGTAAGTACCAGACTTTCCTCCTGCACCAGGGACAGGCTATCAGACACAATACAATGTGGTAAGTACCAGGCTTTCTGCCTGCACCAGGGACAGGCTATCAGACACAATACAATGTGGTAAGTACCAGGCTTTCTGCCTGCACCAGGGACAGGCTATCAGACACAATACAATGTGGTAAGTACAGGCTTTCTGCGGACAGGCTATCAGACACAATACAATGTGGTAAGTACCAGGCTTTCTCCTGCACCAGGGACAGGCTATCAAACACAATACAATGTGGTAAGTACCAGGCTTTCCTCCTGCACCAGGGACAGGCTATCAAACACAATACAATGTGGTAAGTACCAGGCTTTCCTCCTGCACCAGGGACAGGCTATCAAACACAATACAATGTGGTAAGTACCAGGCTTTCTCCTGCACCAGGGACAGGCTATCAAACACAATACAATGTGGTAAGTACCAGGCTTTCTCCTGCACCAGGGACAGGCTATCAAACACAATACAATGTGGTAAGTACCAGGCTTTCTCCTGCACCAGGGACAGGCTATCAAACACAATACAATGTGGTAAGTACCAGCTTTCTGCCTGCACCAGGGACAGGCTATCAACACAATACAATGTGGTAAGTACCAGGCTTTCTCTGCACCAGGGACAGGCTATCAAACACAATACAATGTGGTAAGTACCAGGCTTTCTCCTGCACCAGGGACAGCTATCAAGCACAATACAATGTGGTAATAGTACCAGGCTTTCTGCCTGCACCAGGGACAGACTATCAAGCACAATACAATGTGGTAAGACCAGGCTTTCCTCCTGCACCAGGGACAGACTATCAAGCACAATACAATGTGGTAAGTACCAGGCTTTCTCCTGACCAGGGACAGACTATCAAGCACAATACAATGTGGTAAGTACCAGGCTTTCTCCTGCACCAGGGACAGACTATCAAGCACAATACAATGTGGTAAGTACCAGGCTTTCTGCCTGCACCAGGGACAGACTATCAAGCACAATACAATGTGGTAAGTACCAGCTTTCCTCCTGCACCAGGGACAGACTATCAAGCACAATACAATGTGGTAAGTACCAGGCTTTCCTCCTGCACCAGGGACAGCTATCAGACAAACAATGTGGTAAGTACCAGGCTTTCTCCTGCACCAGGACAGCTATCAAGCACCATACAATGTGGTAAGTACCAGGCTTTCCTCCTGCACCAGGGACAGGGCTATCAAACACAATAGAATGTGGTAAGTACCAGGCTTTCCTCCTGCACCAGGGACAGGCTATCAAATACAATTACAATGTGGTAAGTACCAGGCTTTCTTCCTGCACCAGGGACAGGCTATCAAAGCACAATGCAATGTGGTAAGTACCAGGATTTCCTCCTGCACCAGGACAGGCTATCAAACACAATACAATGTGGTTGAGTACCAGGCTTTCCTCCTGCACCAGGGACAGGCTATCAAACACAATACAATGTGGTAAGTACCAGGCTTTCTCCTGCACCAGGGACAGGCTATCAACACAATACAATGTGGTAAGTACCAGGCTTTCCTCCTGCACCAGGGACAGGCTATCAAACACAATACAATGTGGTAAGTACCAGGCTTTCCTCCTGCACCAGGGACAGGCTATCAAACACAATAAGATGAGGTAAAGAAACTCATCATATATACCAGGATTGAGGTGTTTTTTTGCGACAGATGTGTGTTTCATTTACAAAAGACTTAATTCAAGACTTTAATCACTTTTTGGTTGAGGTGATTTTATGTTGAAATGCCAGGTGTTTTTTTTTTAAAGATGTGTAAACAATCTATATAATTATATAGTAGTAATAATCATGATAATGCAGAACAATTTGCTCAGACTAAAGATCAAATACATGTAGGTAAGCAAATAAAGATTAAGTTTAATATCATACCCCAAATTGCTTCAAGTGTTCATTGCAATTAGAAACAGGGATGGGGTCATCGTAATCTGTAATCGTAATCGATTGTAATTGATTACATTTTTTCAAGTAATCGACAGTTATCTGTAATCGAAGACATTTTCGATTACATGTAATCGTAATTTAATCGATTACAGCAAAAATTTGGATGTAATCATTGATTACTTTTCGATTACATTTCGATTACTTTAGTAAAATAGTTGATGAAAAATAACCTATTTCAGAGGAAAATATGTATGTTATCACTTTGTAGTACAGATAAAATATTATGTATTAACAATACTTGAGATTTAAGCAACTGCCTTATTTCTATCTATTGTCTCTAGCTGCATTATGAGTAACCAGATCCCTCCCCTACCTAAATTTCCTTTATATCTAGCTTTGGAAACAAATGGATGTATGTGCTTGTCAATAATTCAAGAGCTTTAATATTTAAATAAGAAAATAGATTTGAAAAAATAAAATAGATTTTAAATAAGAAATGTGTCTGTCTTTTATTAAGTTCTGTACTACATTTTTTAAAAGTAGTAAGCTTATTTGTATTAAATTTCCTGAAAACATCAATTTCAATCAGAGTTGAAATTAAAGCTTAGAATACATAAACAGTTGATTTCTTAAATGTTATGATATATAAAATTGAGAATGGAAATGGGGAATGTGTCAAAGAGACAACAACCCGCCCAAATAAAAAAACAACAGCAGAGGGTCACCAACAGGTCTTCAATATATATATATACATGTATATAAATTAAATTAAAAAAGAACACAAAATCCTTTTAACAATGAACCAATGGCAATGCATAGCAATTCTTTTTAGAAATAGATACATGTATCCCTTTGACACTGTAATATATATTTTGTATATAATTTGATTGGAGAAGTTAACAACATTCTTGCCTTTACTAATGAGATGATCAAAGTCTTCTAATCAATAACAAACATACTTTGTTTTTATTTCAATTATCTTATGTCTAATAAAGAAGGAAATTTACAATATTTAGCCCCAGGTTATAAATTGTACTCCAGTGGCAGTTAAATAATCTGTAATTAGGGTGGTTATCCAAACAAAAGTTTTAAAACATGCATGTCATTATTATAAAAATAAATTTTGATCTTAAAAATTAGCTTAACTAATTAATTATTCTACTTTTTTTTATATTTTCTTAAACATTGTTATTAACTATGCTAAAATATTTTTTTTTAAAGAGCAAAAACAAAAAAGCTAACGTGTCAGTAAGAAAGCTAATTTTTTGAAAAACAATTAGTTATGAATAAGTGATTATTGCAATGCGATGACATCTTTCATATATGTTGAAAGTCAAAATTACGAGATTTTTTAAATATTTCTAATTTTCATCAAGAGATTTGATCTGAAAAGCAGCTATTAACTTATAATTTTGAAACAATGCTTTGAATGATGCATTAGGTAAAGATCTTAATTTCAACTATATATACAAATGTTGAGCAATATAATTGTGTTTTACTCATGTTATTTTTTGTTGAAATGTTGAAGTATGTAATTGACAGTAATCGAAAAGTAATGTAATTACTTTTAATAAAGTAATCAATTGTAATCGATTACATACTAAAATTTGAGTAATCGATTATTAATCGATTGCACAAAAATCCTTCATGTAATCGATTATTAATCGATTACATTTGTCAGTAATCGTGCCCATCCCTGATTAGAAATACATTATAAGCCAAAACCAAAAGTTAAATTTGAGTACACTTATTTATTTCAGACCTACAAAATATCTTTTAATGTGTACATGTTGGTGCTTTTTTTCTAATTTCTTTTTTTCCTCTTTTATTTCTTTTTATTTTATTCTATATTTTACATTTTCGTTCACCTCACCCAATTTGAATTTTATTGACCCGATAAATTCTCGTATTAGGACAATTGCATAGTACTGTGTAACTGATAATATTAAATTATTCATGAGATCAATATATCAAATTGAAAAAAGTAAATTTGCATGGCCCTTCAAATTCAGTGTTTTCCTTCTTTGACCCTGTAGTATGCATATAAAAATGGCTAAAAGAAGTAGTCAAGTACATGTTATATTATTGGGTATTGACTTAAAGATCAAGTGTTTTAAATACATGTAGGAAGCATAATATAAATATTTAACAGACTACATGTACAATGAATACCGGTAAGGTCATATCACTGAACCAGTAGCCAAGACATAAATGCTTTAAGTGGGGTGCATGATCTCAAGTACAGTAAATTCAGAAATTATTGTGATGTTTTTATTATTGCGAAAATGCAACAGGGATATAATCACAATAATTTAAACTCACATTTTGAATTTTTTTCACTGAAATCAACAGAATTTTTCTCAATATCACAAAAATTGAAATCGTATTTCAGTCTAAAATAACAAAATCAATACAATAAATGCACACAATAATTTCTGAATTTACAGTATATTATTAGAAAAAATAATTTTTATCTATTATACACAAAAAAAACTTTAAAATTAATGTATTTAGAATATATCAATTATAAATACAATATATATAGATATATGACACTCATACCACATTTTCTTATACATGTATCTTAATCTATATATATATATATACATATAAAAACGAGTCTAAATTGAAAACAACATTCAAACCTATGATTGCGTTGAATAAAAACCGCAATTTTTATATGCGTGCATGTAAAACAAATTTCGTTGTAGAAGGGTCTAAATACAGCACAAACATCATTTCCAAAAGACCAAAAAAGTGAAGAAGTACATGTATATTTAAACAAAACGCACCAACAGGTATATATATATATATAGATATAGATTAAGATACATGTATCATACCACATTTTCTTATACATGTTTCTCAATCTATATATATATATATATATATATAACTCGTCTAAACATCAACCCAACAATGCTAGATCTGTAAATTTGCTTTCGCAAATTTTTTGTTCTTTCCTCGCCGGGATTCGAACCCATGCTACTGAGATATCGTGACACCAAATCACCTGCACTGTAGCCATCCCGCTAGACCACATGACCACCTGGGCTTCACAAAAATAAAGCTTTCGGTGGCAGTGTGTTATTTTTCCTCGTCAGTTTTGATCTAGCAGCGTACTACAGTACATGATATATAAGGCATGGAGATGTTATTGTTACAGATCAGCTCAAATATCTATAGTAAAGGATCCTACAAATTAATGCAAGATACAGTCACAGAAAATACTTATATTTATAAGTACGTCTGAGTCAGTGACAACTCTACAACAGATTTATCCATCGGATCACCAGCAATGATGGTGATACATGGCTGTGTACATTATGTATACATTATGAATATACAACTCGTCTAAACATCAACACAACAATGTTAGATTTGTGAATTTGCTTTTGCAAATTTTTGGTTTTCCCTCGCCGGGATTCGAACCCATGCTACTGAGATATCGTGACACCAAATCGCCTGCACTGTAGCCGTCCCGCTAGACCACACGACCACCTGGGCTTCACAAAAATAAAGCTTTTGGTGACCGTGTGTTACCTTTCCTCATCAGTTTTGATCTAGCAGCTTACTACACTATATGATATATAAGGCATGGAGATGTTATTGTTACAGATCATCCAAATATCTATAGTAAAGGATCCTACAAATTAATGCAAGATACAGTCACAGAAAATAATTAAGATACATGTATAAGAAAATGTATATATATATATATATATACAACTCGTCTAAACATCAACCCAACAATGTTAGATCTGTAAATTTGCTTTCGCAAATTTTTGGTTCTTCCCTCGCCGGGATTCGAACCCATGCTACTGTGATATCGTGACACCAAATCGCCTGCACTGCAGCCGTCCCGCTAGACCACACGACCACCTGGGCTCTCAAAAAAAGAGCTTTCGGTGGGCATGTGTTACCTTTCCACGTCAGTTTTAATCTAGCGGCGTACTACAGTACATGATATATAAGGCATGAAGATGTTATTGTTACAGATCAGCTAAATTATCTATAGTAAAGGATCCTACAAATTAATGTAAGATACAGTCACAGAAAATAATTATATTCATAAGTACGTCTGAGTCAGTGACAACCCTACAACAGATGTATCCATCGGATCGCGTATATATTATATATAAAATGACTGAATAAATAGTCAACGATCAATCTTACAGGGCGATGGATCATGTAATATGATTCTGTACACTACAAAATATAATATATATCAAGTCAAAAAGGGTACAACATCACCATAAAATAAATATAAAGTATACAAATATTAGACAGTCGCAACCTTTGGAAATCTAGAGTTGTGCCAGTTCACAACGAAAATAACTACTTTCATATGGCATATCTTAGTAATCTTTGCGCCGTGTTTGGAAATTTTAAAATTGTATCAGCGTCTGTGGTGTTCGCTTAAATTGTATAAATTCAAGATTTAGAAAAAGTATCTCAGTTTGAATATATTGACATGATTCATTTGACATCGTGCTATTATTGAAGAAGGATATCTGTTATCCGAAATATCTAATATTTGTATATTTTATAGTTATTTTATGGTGATGTTGTACCCTTTTTGACTTGATATATATATTATATATATATATATACGTATATAGATTAAGATACATGTATAAGAAAATGTGGTATGAGTGTCAATGAGAAAACTCCCCATCTATGGTCAGACTTTAAAATTTTCCTAGCATGTACCTTCTGTAAGTAACCATCAACATATTGAAGTTAAAAAGTAGTACATGTACTGTGAATTCATTAATATTTGTGGAATACCAATTTTCGTGGCTTTTGTGGGTACAGGCAAAACCACAAATTTAAATGTTTAACCAATAACAAATTTTCTACAGGCTTGTATGCAGACTTAGGAAAAACCATAAAAATAAATATCCAGGAACATGTAAGATTTCCTTGAGGAGGCTCGAGGGTATAAAAATTTTAGAAAAAAATAAACATTTGTTTTTCACTTCAAATTTTATTTATTACCTTTTGTAGTTGTTACTTTATCATATGGTACAAAAATCATTCAAAACAATCAATTCGAGTTGGCCCCAGATGACATTTAAAATGTGTACATCATTGAAAAAGTTCCAAATTATCTCCCTTTGGTGGAAAAATGCCCTTTTTTGGCTTTAGAATTGAAATATCTTTTTTAACTCATCGGTGACATATATTTTTTAATATAATTTCCATATAAGCTGTACTTAAACTAAATTATTGTAAAATTTGAGCGATTTCTGTAATAAATTTCTTTTTTTATTTCGATATTACCTATATTTCTCCTATTACTTCAACCACCTTTACAAAAATGTATGCTTCTTTCGAAGGCAGATTGTGAGCGCAAATGAACGGTGACCCCACTTTTTTATTTTAATTTTCTATTTACTATAAGATAAAGTTCATTTATAGAAAAATATAGAGAAATCCTATATAAATGATTTAGACCCGCGAACCCCTTAATCCATAAAAATTGATGCCCACGAAAATTAACGAATCCACAGTGTATGTATATTATAGGGTTATTACATGAATATTGGGGAATATTGCCCCAAGTAGAATTTTATATCGCACGAGCTTGCGAGTGCAATATATATTCTACGAGGGACAATATTCATGCAATAACTCTTTTATTGTATAGCAATATAATATTTGAAAGTAAAAATTGGTTTAAACTACAATTTTGTCGTTGATGACGTCATGAATTTTGAAGGTTTATTGCATTAGTGCAATATTGGAAATTATTGCATGCTCACTTTTGGTTACTTTCTGTGGGAAATATTATATTGCTATGCAATAATGTGGTATATTCATCACAAAAGTTTGGTTAAGATGAAATATTTACAAATACTTGCAAACAGTTACACATATAGAAAAATAAGATATTTGTTATTTTGAATTTTTCAGGTGGCACCAGGAATGGTTACTATGGCAGAACCTCCACCCCCAGATTACATGACAAGGGCCATAATGGTGACAGTGTGTTGTTTCTGGCCTATTGGTATTTTTGCTATCATGAAAGCCAGTGAGGTAGGTACAATAGAAATCAGTTTGAATAGAAAGTCTTAAGGTTGTTGAATTGTGTTTTTAGACCACATGTCACAAATCTCACCTTGGCCCAAAGGTCAGTGTGGACTCATCTCATCATTTCAAATCTTTCTATTTTCTTATTGATATGGATTAGGTAGTATCATTTTTTTTTTAAATGATAAGACCGCCCTTTACAATATCAATAACAAACAAGGTGGAACGTAAACAAACCATCTTGGGAAATGGATTTTTTTCTCTTATTTCTTATTGTACTCTATAGTGTGCACTCCTCAGGCAGGTTCAATTTTGGAGAATAAAACTGCAGACTATAAAAGCCTTTTAGGCAGCAACCATTTGATTTTCTGGGGGGCTATGGTTTTTTTTTGAAAAAAAAGTTTGTTTCTAGTTTTGGAGAAAAAAATCATTTGTTTTTGATTCTGAGAAAAAAAATTTGTTTGTTTCACCCTCAGCTGCCACTATATGTTATGCTAAAATTGAAAGAAAAAAATAGTTTTCGACTTGTCGCGTAAAAAAAGATTGTTTGTCCAGAAAAAAAAACCCATAGCCCCCCCCCCAGAAAATCAAATGGTTGCTGCCTTAACGGTATTGTCCATTTTTCTTTGTTGGCTAGAAACCTGAGATAAATCTTCTCTGCAGAAACTACAGGGTTTGAATTGAAGGTAACAGTATTTAGACACAATCATCCCTAGCATTATAAAAGTAAGGAGATGTTGATGATAGGCTATAAAACAACTATCCACCAAATTTCAAATGAAGTGGATGAAAGCAAGTTAAGTTAGCTATAAACATGAAAAAAAAATGAAGCAATTCATTTGAAAAACTAGAAGCCTAATTTATAATAGAACTATTTGAAAAAAAACAAAAACAAATACAAGTCAAGAACCAACAACAAACACTGAACTCATGACTTTGGACAGGCACATACAGACTTTGGTGGGGTTAAACTAGTTCATGATCAAGTTTAAAATTATATCTGAGGTTCAAATTACTACTGAAAAACAAACAGTTGTTAATAAAAAAGGCTAGATTTTTTAAATATTTTGAGAGAGAGGTGTTTGGATAAATGGAACTTTTACACTTATAAATATGGTTTTGAATGAGATTTGGAGGTATTGTTATGAGATTACATGTAGCACCAAAAGGGTACTGCAGTTCAAGTCATCATTTATGTGTATGAAATATTTGCCACTGGTTAATTGAGAAACTTCCATTCAATTAATTTAGCAATCAATGCCATGAATGCTACTTCTTTACTACCAGATTTCACTGCCAGTTCATGAAATGTTGCATATAAACTCTTTTTAGATAATATATATGTCCAATATTTTTCAGAGTAAGTCAGCATATGCTAGGGGTGATCTTGCTGGTGCCAAAGAAAACTCCAGATCAGCAAAACAGTTATCCAACATTGGTATTGCTGCAGGGGTTGTCTCTGTGGTTATCTTAGTCATAATCATGGGTGTGTACTTTGGGCTGATTTTTAGTTCTTCAAGATTTGGTTAAACAGTTGAAGAAATCGGCAAGAAATAATTGATGATATCTGAATTTTATAGTTAACCCTTGTGAAGTGTTATTTATATAATATATTTGGATGGACTTATATGTTAATTATATTAATTAAGACATTTCATAATCAAATATATTTTCAATCTTTAAAAGTCATGTGACAGCATCTACAAGATATAAAAATAAATGCATGGAAGGATTGCATGATGCTGATTTATAAAAACATTGTTGTGAAACTATGCCTTATTAAATTTGTTAAACAAAATTTAATTATAATTTTCATGATAACAAGTTGCACATTCATCATAATTAGTTGCACATAATTATCAAATGATGTTTTGAAATATTAGTAAATATATATGCAACACATTTTTTGCAAGGGAAGCAAAGCTTTTACTTGACCAGTCCTTTATTTATTTTAACCTGTTAACTTTATTTTATAAAAGATACTATTGGTATGGGTTTGATATATTGATTGATTTTTTTTAAATGTCCCTTATATAAGTATCTTATTAAAGTTTTAATTCATAATTACTTTTTAAAGATTTTTATCTACTTAATAAATAATTTTATAGGTTAAAGAAATCTATTTTAGACCACATGCATTTATTTAGTTAATGAAGTAAATTGCAAATACATAAAAAAAATGATTTGGATAGGCATTAAGGTGCACTAAGCATTTTACAATGAGGCCAATTAGATTTAAGAAGCTTTAAGTAGAAATATATCTATAGTGTTTTTTGTTGCTAAGTTATTTGTCTGTAAATAGTAGAACTAAAAAAGCATATGCTAGATGATATACTTATACAACTGGAAATTATTAACGGAAACAAACTACAAGGATAAATATTCATTATAACAAGTTGCACATTCATTATAACAAGTCGCACATTTATAATAACAAGTTGCACATAATTATCATTTTTTTATTGTCAAACAATATATGTTACAATTTGGAAAAAGATTTACTATAACTATTCCAATTCATTAGTAGTCATTACTTATAATGTATTCAGGGAATATATAACACAAAGATTTTAATTCCAGCTGAAACAATATTTTTTTTGATGAAATCAGTGTTTTAAATATGCATTAAGCACCTGTCTAATTTCCCAACATTTATAATGATTTTAAGTTGTAACTTACGAAATGTATGAAGATTTTACTATAAGGTTGTTTATTTTTTTTTGTTGATATTATCATTTTTTTATACAAATGATTATACAAAATTACCTGATACTACATTCCCAATTTTTTTTATAATGAAATCATATATTATAATGAATTAATTGTTTCCTAGTAACAGAGCTGACCAATATGGATATAGAAAACGAAAAAGAGTTATCATTCTTAGTATATTGTTTCAAATCAAATGTTCTTTTTTATTAAGAATAACTTAAAATACTTATTCAAATTAAATAAGAAATGCCAATTATTTTTTTATAAATTAATGGCATTTGGTAGCTAACATGGCATTCAAATTTACAAACATCATACTAAAATTAGAATACATAGATACAGAAATGAAATGAAATATAAACTGTTTTGTACTATTGTTAAACGTCTTTTTCATTTTTAGCCATGGCGTTGTCAGTTTGTTTTAGATTTATGAGTTTGACTGTCCCTTTGGTATCTTTCGTCCCTCTTTTATAAATTGTTTTATTATGAAATTAAACATTGATATTTTAAAATATTTTAATAATCACTTTCATGTATATAATTTCTCTTTTGAGGCATTTGAATTATGTTAAGTATTTGATGTTAAGCGTTATCATGTCAAAAAAAGCACTTACTAAATACGCAAATTTTTTAAAACATGTTTTTTATCATGTTAAGGTTTGCAAAATTGTAACCATGGCAGTTATTTTGTGATTTTGTTTCTCATATTTATATGTGGACCAATATTTCATTTTATGTGATTTTAAACAATTATTGTATATACATATTGATTGTTATTATACTATGCTGGTATGTTAAAATATAAATGTTAAAGCAAATGTCGTTGACTCTTTATGTCCTGGTCGTTAGTGGAAGGGGACATTAAGTGTTACTCTTGTCTAGCTATTTCAATCTGTACATCCGATTCATTTCTCTAACCTTAGATTGCTGCAACCAAATGTTATGAAAACTATACACAATGCTTATAATCCCCAAACACAGTTCAAGTTATAATTTGTGTGACATCACTTTCACTGTTCTTTAAATATATATTCCGTTATAATTAAAAAAATGCTGAATTTGCTGTTTCTGTTCCCCAACTTAAGTTTGTCTCAAACAAATGTTATGAAACTTACAGTATAAGTATAATATGGAATGCTTATTATTACCAAACAACTCAAGTTTAAATTTAAGAGTCATCCACAATTTCATGGTTCACAGAATAAGGACATGAAATAGTGCAAGCAGATGTGTCATAAACATTGCAAAAGACCACCTTCAAACTCCTCAAAGAGGTTGATAGGATTTTTTACGTACATATAGCATGGTAATCAACCAACACAGAGCAAAGAGGTTGATAGGATTTTTTACGTACATATAGCATGGTAATCAACCAACACAGAGCAAAGAGGTTGATAGGATTTTTTACGTACATATAGCATGGTAATCAACCAATACAGAGCAAAGAGGTTGATAGGATTTTTTACGTACATATAGCATGGTAATCAACCAACACAGAGCAAAGAGTTTGATAGGATTTTTTACGTACATATAGCATGGTAATCAACCAACACAGAGCAAAGAGTTTGATAGGATTTTTTACGTACATATAGCATGGTAATCAACCAACACAGAGCAAAGAGTTTGATAGGATTTTTTACGTACATATAGCATGGTAATTAACCAACACAGATCATCTGATTTAATCTTCCCATTCAAACTATTTGGCTGTGTATATAGGGGACCATTTGATATTCATTGGGAGAATGGTTATCCACAGCCAAACGTACGCTCCCCTTAAACTTGATTTAATTGATTGTTGGTTGCTTAATGTACAGTGGCAAGTATGTCATGCATGTTCAGGACAAGAAAAAATTAATAATCAATACAATTATAGGTAGGTCCAGTAAAAGGTAACATACTAGATGAAGGTCGGAGAAATTCGTAGTGCCATTGAAAAATGCGGGTATGTTGAATAGGGTTGGGAATTTATCCTTACAAAAGGACTGTTATGGACATACAGACCCTCTAATAGAGTTGTCTCAAGGGTTCTTAATGTGCATAGAGCGTGGCACTCTACACGAGGTGTGTGATTTAACGTCCTCATTCTGACATGTGTTTTATTGATTAAGTACAGTAATGACCAAATGTGTTCTGGTTTGCCCTAACCAATAACCGTGATTCAACATAAGATATAGCAAACATTATGTAAATTAGAACGGGTTAAGCCTACATATGAGGAAAGACCTTTTGATATTCATGAGGGGTCCCTTATAATTTTCGAAATAAATATACTTTTCTGGTAATAGCCGTAAGAACAAAGCTCAAGATCGGATAAACATGAACGTCATGAACAGCAACTGAAAATTTTACCCATGGCATATGATTTTATTAACTCTTTGCATTGGTATTTGCTGCCTTTTTATATAAAATCTTTAAAATTTTCTATATACATAGCCTTGATGTCTTGTCCTGATCGGATTTATTTATATACCGATGTATTTCGTTTATTGAGAACAAAGATATAAACAAACTAAAAAAAAGTCCTTTCAATAGTGAATTTGTTTCCAATAACGACTATGAACCACACTAGCACACACACTTTAAATAAAAGGTATGCGTCAAGAGCAAATACTATTTTGATATCATACCTTTAAAGTAATGTAAAAAGTTTATAGATATTTATTTGCAATAGTCGGAATACCACGCAATAAAGCTATTACGCTATTATTTCCGGTTTGGGTGACGGGTTGGCACCTGTTTAAACGTTCCAACCCGCTGCATTTGTTTGCACTTGTCTTAAGTCAGGAACCTGTTGTTCGGGGGTTGTCGCTTTATTATGTGGTTCATAAGTGTTTCTCGTTTTTTAACCGGATTTTTGTGACAAAAATGTCGGTTATTGATTTGGGGATGTACGGCGGGCGGCCGGGCGGTCGGGCGGGCGGGCGGCAATCAAATGTTGTCCGTGCATTAACTCATGAACCATTCAACCAAAGCTTATAAAATTTTAATATGTTATTACTGACAACTATACGAAGGTCAAGTTCAATAATGGTGATTTTGACTTTTACCGTTCAGGAGTTATGGTTCTTGAAAGGCGGCAATCAAATGTTGTCCGTGCATTAACTCATGAACCGTTCAACCAAAGCTTTTAAAATTTTAATATGTTATTACTGACAACTATACGGAGGTCAAGTTCAATAATTGCGATTTTGACTTTTACCGTTCAGGAGTTATGGTTCTTGAAAGATTGAAAAATGGAGTTTTCAGTCGTGTCCGTGCATTTACTGATGAACTGTTCTACCAAAGCTTCCCAAATTTTAATATGCTGTTACTGATGACAAAATGGAGGTCAAGTTCAATAATGACGATTTTGACTTTTACCGTTCAGGAGTTATGGTTCTTGAAAGATTGAAAAATGGTGTTTCCCGTCGTGTCCGTGCATTTTCTCATGAACCATTCAACCAAAGCTTTTGAAATTTTAATATGTTGTTACTGATGACAAAATAGAGGTCAAGTTCCATAATGACGATTTTGACTTTTACTGTTCAGGAGTTATGGTTCTTGAAAGATCGTAAAATGGCGTTTCCATTCACGTTGTTGCATTTACTCATGAACCATTCAATCTAAGCTTTTCAAATATTATTATTTCAAAATGTTGATACTGATGACAAAATAGAGGTCAAATTTGATATTGATGATTTTCACTTTCACCATTCATCAGTAATGTTATCATCTGATATTGCCAGGACACAAATAAATGTAAATAAATCCGGTTTGCTGTCGTTGTGACAGCCTCTTGTTTTATTTAGATTAGACCGTTTTAATACATTTCCACTAGTCATATTGTGGCCCTTTATATCTTGCTGTTCGGTGTGAACCACGGTTTCGCTTTGAAGGCCGTACTTTGACCTATAATGGGTTACTTTTACTTATAGTTATCAAAGGTACCAGGATTATATTTATAACTGTGACTTGGATTGAGATGGTTGTCACATTGACACTCATACCAAATCTTCTTATATCTAATTAATTTAAAACAACAAAGGTACTTCCACACAGCAGATATCAGTATCTATATGTCAAATGTTAGAATCAATCGGTTAGCGCCCTTTCATGTATGGTATTGGTAATTCTGTGGGAAGTGAACTAAAAAACGCAAACGTTACTTCATTTGAATTTTAAAAGTGTAAGAAAAATTGATTTCTTGTCCAAAAATACCGTGTGTTGCACTTATAAACATTTCTTCCTGTTTTTAAAACATGCTAAATGTTTATAATTACATGATTGTGTAAATATACATTCTAGCATTAGATGAATTGCATTTATTTCAAACGTGCCAGAAAACATGCACATATTCGAATAAGCTGACAATATTTCAAGTGAAAAAGGGATGGGGATATACAAAGTACTGTAAAAGAAAAGTTAGAGTATCTATACTAATAAACGAGAAGACCTCATTTTGTGTGTCGCTTCTCTTCATTCTACAATAAATTAATCATCATGCCTCTGTGTTCTATATAGGTATAGTCGCATTTGTCATCTTTTCTAATGATTATTCAGTTTGGGTTATTTTGGGAGGAAAACGAAAATAAGGGTGTCAGACCACCAATTAAAAATCCCTATCTGTTCAACCAAATCTTGCAATTTTCACAGTTATCTAAATATTTTACCCTAAGTTTAACTTCAAGGTAACCAGGTATATCCTGAATTGTACATGTATCACCTTTCTACATGCCAATTTTTAACCAATGTTTAAAGTCTTGTATGAAATTTCTGATCTTGAAAACCCAGGTACTACCAAAATAACTCCCGGTTTTATGGAAATCTTAGATTAGTGTACTATATAGCGGATTAATCCTGAATTTTTAACGCAAACTCATAGACAAGTGAATTTTGACTCAAAAGGGTCTAAATACATTTCCCTTTCACCGAAAGTTTCATTTCGGTATATTTGTTAGTTAGTTTAAGTAAAATTGACATCACCAGCACTATTTTGTGTCAGAGTACAGGGGCGGATCCAGTATTTTGGAAAGGGTGGGCGAAGTAAATTGAATTTCGCCGAGCGAGGTGAAATATTTTTTTACCTTTTTATGCTAAAAAACATAAAATAAGTGTACAATGAACTTTTTACACGGTTCCTGAAGTTGGGCATGCATATTTTATAGTTGCCTTAAAGTGTAAGGGTCGGACATTTTTTTTGATGCCGTATTCTCCCATTATAAAATGATTGGATAGATCGAAAGCTATGTACTAATATAATTAATGTAGAAGTTGGCGGTAAAACATGGACATGGAAATTTCTCGTATGTTTACTTAGTAAAACCTCACAATTTATTTGTTGTAAACAAGATAGACGCCGGGCTATCGATGAAATTTACAATAGACCGACACGAGATAAGAAACAAATAAACAATTTGTGTCCAAATGTTTGGTTGAAATGTTTCAGCCAACAAGGGAAGTGAGGGTTCAAAATTAACCAAAGTCTACGAATGAGTCTTAAAGGACAACGAATTTATGAATGATGGTCGACAAATGGAGACATAATGGCCACACCAAGCAGGCAGGTTGCAGTCGGGCCTTGAAAAAAGTATTCAATATATCAGTTCGGCGAAACAAATATTCCGGTCAGATATGGGATTTACATGTAAACCGTGGCAACAAAAAATAACACCCGTTTATTATTCATCATGTTCATTTTATGCTAAATAATTATGTTTTTGAAATTTTTGTTTCTAATAGCAAATAAGTGGACAAAATTATTGTTTTCAATCCAGATATATACGACCAGAATTTTGGATTAAGACAAAAATCAGGGTAAGATTTTTTTCTCTCAAACTTCTCAGATCATTGCCCCCTCAAATCAAATAGTCCATACCTTTAAAAAACATAAAATCTATCTAGAGCTTACTGACAAGGGATCATTATTCAACTATGTTATTTATAGGCTGGGGTCTTTGGGATTAAACATGTTTTCGTAGATACATAATATTGCTATGGAACTTTAACGAGAGTGTAAAAATAGAGTATAACTTTCTGTTTGGTGGAATTATGAAACAGAATTCAGTACGTTCTTGCTCAATCCTTTGTTACTTTGAAGGTGTCATGCTTGTCACCTTTATCATAAGCAAGTGTTACTGTAATCTGAATTTCAAAATGACTGAATGACGTTTTTTTTTTCGACGCACTGATTAACCGCCGTAGCGAATCACATGACCTTGACATAACTAATAATATATTATAGTAAAACGAGCAAAAATTATCGTTATAAGTTAATAAATGTCGCATAAAAACAAAATAAACGGGAAATGGCAAATTTCACGAAGTCTTAGTCCAAGCAAAGGAGGGCGTACGCCATCTACACCCCCTTTGGATCTGCCACTGCAGTATGCTGGAGTTATTTGTTGAATTTTGAGGTACACCTTTCAACAAATTATCGGCGTTCCTATGGGAAAGAACTGTGCGCCTCTACTTACCGACATCTTCTTGTTTTCATATGAATTGAAGTTCTTTTAGACACTTGTTAAAACAAGGAGACCAAAGAAGCCTGGTAATTTAATTTGACATATAGATATATTGATGATGTTCTTTCAATTAACAATTCAAACTTTTCTAATTCCCGAGATCCATTTATATATCCCTCGGAACTAGAAATTGAAGAAACAACAGGCACAGCTACCTCCGTCTGATTTTTAGACGTTCACCCCGAATTTGACATACACGGTCATCTCATGACAAATCAATTCCCCCAACTTAGGTAGCAATATACCAAGTTCACCTGCATATGGGGTATAAATCCAACTTATTTGATATTCAAGAGCATACAACAACTTCTCAGACTTTATTAAACATCACAAGTACCTGAACGAGGGGAACTATTTCAAAGAAATCCTTTTTCTAAAAAAAAGTTCCTTTGAAGTTATCATTGTTGATAAAAATTCCATATCAGTTTAACAAATATTACACAATGGTCTTGAAGTATATTTTCTGGCGTTGTTTAACATCTTGGCAAAGTGTTATTATATACTTTTTTTTGTCTTTATGAATATTACTTTTAGTGTTTAGTTTGTTCGTTTGGTGGTACCCGTTTGACGTGACTTTGCACTTATACATCCGGTCATTGTGTTATTGTTTTATGATCTTTTATGTATTCTTGTCTATGATTGTTAATATGCTTTTCTGTATGCTTTTTTGTGTTCATTTCTTGCGTGGCTATGTATTTATACATTCCATTATTGTGTTATTATGTCATTGTAAATATTTGTTTATATATCTGTTTGTTTTTATAGAGATTGAGTTAGGAACACAACGTTGACTAATGTAACTTTTTTTTACATTTTCACCTATTATGTCTGTTTGTTTTGTTAACATATCGTTGTTATATAATGGAATTTTATACGACTGTCATACACGTGAGAGGCTTAGCTAGCTATAAAACAGGTTTATTTAACCATTTTCTACATAAAAAAAGGCCTGTACCAAGTTAGGAATAGGATATTTGTTGTCCATTAGTTTGATGTGTTAAAGCTTTTGAATTTGCCATTTGAATAAGGACTTTATGTTTTGAATTTTCCTCTGAGTTAAGTATTTTTGTGATTTTACTTTTTAGCGCCCTGTCAAGTGTGACATTGGTAATTATGCGGGATGTGAATTAAAACGCGCATACGAGACATATAAGATGTGTGCGTGCTGATGTGAATAGATATAAGCAACAACAAAAAAACGGTAAATTTTGGTGTCTGTTCAGGATATAGATTTAAAATCCTTTGCAAATAAGGAAAAACTGTGAAGCGCTGTTTTTTCAGTCCCATGATGCATTTATACATAATATCTCTTAACTATTACACAATATCTGCGTGTAGCACATTTTTGGTACACTAAGCCTGGTTCCTGCCAACTTAAGTAGATTGTGTGTTTTTCGCGATCTTGGATTTAAAAAGAGGTATCAGATCACAATTGATATTTCTATATGTTCAATGCATTTCTTTGTAAAAGTCAAAAACAAAATTGCATCGTGTCAAACATGAAATAACTTTAAATGCTTTTAAACGACAATCATTCTAATAAAATGCTAATGTCACTATTTTCAACAAGACATTTTTCCAACATGCTTTAAAATGAGGGGTAAATGGTGAATTGAACCTGGTGTCATAGCTAGCCAAACTTCCAGTATATATTGCAATGTTAAAAATATAACTAAAATAACAGTGTCATATAGAAGTTAATACTATACACATATTGACTGGTTATGATGATACATTGTAAAAGCAAGTTTGTTATCCCTGAGATACCAACTATTGCACGAAGAGAAGCCGAGGGCAATAGTTAGAATCAAAGGGACAACAAACTTGATATTACCTTCATAACCAGTCATTAAGTGTTTTATTATACTGAACAAATCAACATTCTAAAAAGTCTACATAAATCATCTGAAAGAAAAGAAAAATGTCACACAAACATGCACATGATGAACTATATATATATATAGAGCCCAGGTGGTCGTGTGGTCTAGCGGGACGGCTGCAGTGCAGGCGATTTGGTGTCACGATATCACAGTAGCATGGGTTCGAATCCCGGCGAGGGAAGAACCAAAAATTTGCGAAAGCAAATTTACAGATCTAACATTGTTGGGTTGATGTTTAGATGAGTTGTATATATTCTTCCCTCGCCGGGATTCGATGCGAAAGCAAATTTACAGATCTAACATTGTTGGGTTGATGTTTAGACGAGTTGTATATATACAACTCGTCTAAACATCAACCCAACAATGTTAGATCTGTAAATTTGCTTTCGCAAAGTTTTGGTTCTTCCCTCGCCGGGATTCGAACCCGTGCTACTGAGATATGTGACACCTAATCTTCTTCACTGTAGCCGTCCCGCTAGACCACACGACCGCCTGGGCTTCACAAAAATAAAGCTTTCGGTCGCCGTGTGTTACCTTTTCTCGTCAGTTTTAATCTAGCGTCGTACTACAGTACATGATATATAAGGCATGGAGATGTTATTGTTACAGATCAGCTCAATTATCTATAGTAAAGGATCCTACAAATTAATGCAAGATACAGTCACAGAAAATAATTATATTTATAAGTACGTCTGAGTCAGTGACAACTCTACAAAAGATTTATCCATCGGATCACTAGCAATAATGGTGATACATGGCTGTGTACATTATGTATAAACAACTCGTCTACACATCAACCCAACAATGTTAGATCTGTAAATTTGCTTTCGCAAAGTTTTGGTTCTTCCCTCGCCGGGATTCGAACCCGTGCTACTGAGATATGTGACATCTAATCTTCTTCACTGTAGCCGTCCCGCTAGACCACACGACCGCCTGGGCTTCACAAAAATAAAGCTTTCGGTGGCCGTGTGTTACCTTTCCTCGTCAGTTTTAATCTAGCGTCGTACTACAGTACATGATATATAAGGCATGGAGATGTTATAGTTACAGATCAGCTCAATTATCTATAGTAAAGGATCCTACAAATTAATGCAAGATACAGTCACAGAAAATAATTATATTTATAAGTACGTCTGAGTCAGTGACAACTCTACAAAAGATTTATCCATCGGATCACTAGCAATAATGGTGATACATGGCTGTGTACATTATGTATAAACAACTCGTCTAAACATCAACTGAACAATGTTAGATCTGTAAATTTGCTTTCGCAAATTTTTGGTTCTTCCCTCGCCGGGATTCGAACCCATGCTACTGAGATATCGTGACACCTAATCGGCTCTATGCTAGACGGCTACAGTGCAGGCTATATATATAGTTTTGGTTGTATATATAAATATTTCAATTATTGGAATCAAGAGTCAAGACTAGGAAAACTGCCGTGCATATAGTAAATTCTGCTAGAGTAGCTAAGTTCTGTACACAGACCCATATAATAAATTTATACATTTTATTAGTATAATACATTTACTTTATTTTAGATCTTTTAAAAATCCGTGGAGAATTTTTTCTTATTCTTTTTTAATTGCTTTTGGTAAGTGATATATTACTTTTAAACAAGGACAGACACACATAGATTACAAAAAAAATACGATATCATAGTTGCACGTTACCAAGCTAAAAAAATTAAGCAGGATCATTATTGTCCAATGAAAAATAAGTATGAAAAAGTACGGGAAATATGTTGATGAAACTATTAACCGGGGTAATAGTCTTTGAAACTATTGACTGGCAAATAGTCTGTGGAATGAAATAGCACAACTATTTCATTACTTTTTGTATAGAAAAAAAACATACTGAGATATAATAATAAATGATAGTATTTACTATATGTCTTTTTGGTTATTTGTGTTGATTAGTTTGTGATTCGACGAGTATATCCCACATCTTCTATTGACATGCACAATATTTCTATTGTATCCTACATAAACATAAAACACTGAACTTATTATTGTATTTGCTTCACTATCTAAAATCTTCGAATTCAATTTTGCCTAAGTATCTCTGATGCTTAATTATACTGGTCTATAGTTGTTTTCTGATGATGAACAGAAGAAGTATAATTAGAAAATTAGATAAAGTGTGTTTTATGTTTAATCATACGAACACTGTTTACTCGTAATTCAATACGTCAGACCCCTTTGTATACTAAAGGTATTTTAAGAGTAAACTTGTGTATGAAAATGTGGAATATATCATAGAGACACCCTGACCAAAGAACATATCGTCGCTAGGCTTCCAAAATTTTGTAAATTACAAATTTTTCAGAAAAAAATATCTCACAAATAGGCTTTGAAAATTTTGACAAAATGCATGCTTCCAAAATGTCGTATGCGAACTTGAACATTTTTGTAAATAGCAGTGAAATAAAAAAGTTTGACATTTCTGGATTATCTGAGAACTTAAATTATTTTCACAGAAATAAAGAAATGTATAATTATTTTATTCCCAAAGCCATTATGCAACGATTTTCAAGTTTTCAAACAACATTTTGGAAGTAAACTTTAAAAACAACTAACATTGGCAATTTGGTAATACGTCTTATTTCAAACGTTTTGATTGGTCTAAATGTATGCTATTTTGTTATACCAAAGATTCTCTCCCGCCCAGACCATTGGTGTCAAAAAGTATTTTTAGCCAAATAAGTCATATAAGACATTTTGGAAGCCCAGCGACGATATACACATTATTTATGCATCAGTTCAATCTCTAACATCGTTCCGAAGTAAACTTCTTATCTTTATATTGGCTTGATCCCAATCATTTGTATCATGGTTAAATGATATATATGGAACAGAAGATGTTCTGTAAATAACTAAATCACAAAAAAGAAAAAATAACCAGAAAAAAATCAAATGCTAGAAGTTTTTTTTTATTAAAACTTGTTGAGTTATACAAAAATAAGATTGTCAACGGGACAACTAAGTCATAGGACATGGATGTAAGCAAATACAGGACAACAATTGTCAAAACCCATACATAATAGCAAACTATATATAGTTTAGCCTCCAGGCGTTACCTAATTTTATTCATTAAAGCCAGGCATTTTACAAATGTTTTATGTCTTGATTGACGGATAAAAATTTATGCATATATTGAGCTCTCAATACTTAAATGGTCACCAATGCCATACTCGTCACTCAATTCAAACACAAGATATCTTATGATGAAATATTAACTTCAAGATGATACGTTAGTTTAAGGTAAAACATTAACAAAATCATGAACTTAAGAAAAAACTTGATTATAATTACAAACAAATCACACGTGCTCCAAACAAAACGAGAGCAGGTGTGTTTGCCATGCAAGTTACTCATGGTTAGCATGCCGAATCTGTCATACGATTAAAAGCCATAATTTTGAGGCAACATGAGTTTACAAATGTTTAAATTTCATTTATGTATCTATATGATACAAATCTAGTGAAAAAACAAACTGATGGAATCGCATGCACTACAACAAGAGAAAGACCGGTGCGAAAACAGTATGAGTGTTTCCTGATATGAATGCATCGCCCGCTATGCAAATCCACCTTCAGTCAAGATGCAACAATCAGGAATAGTATATATCCAGTAAATTTACGCATAAATGTGTAATTTATTGCACATCTTTTGTGATTGAGACACTGTAACGGTTAAATGATTAATGATGATGACCATAGAACACATGAAATGAGAGTCTTGATGGAGTATTCAAATATAAGAAAAATATAACATGTGTAAGCTATGTTCAAAATCAGTTCAAACTTTTGTATCGCCTATCAACTGAAATACGTACACGGCCAAATGTGTATAGTTAATACTAAAGAATTGAAAGTTGACAATAAGAAAATTGAAATCAGTTCAAATATTACAAATCTCATGTTTGTATAGTCCATCAGAGACAGTTTTGGTAATTTGATCTTTATATCAAACAGAACTGCTTGTGTCTGTTGTGAATTTAGTTTGAAATATGACGAACAAGAACTAACAGAAAAATATAATTATTCTTTAGTAAACGGACGATTTATTTACTAGTATCTAAAAGTAAAGGCTTGCTACATGCTTTCCTCTTATCTTTATAAGATATTTTTGCGTCATATGAGTATAAAAACCAAGTCGGATGACATGAAAATACAGATGGCCTGTCAATTGGGAAATAATCGATACCGATCGATGCTTCTATATTAGTGGGGTTCCTATAACTGTTATAAGAGAATGACAATGGTATTAACCATACAAGTGAGCGGTTAAGCTAGCTTTAAAACCAGGTTCAATCCACCATTTTCTACATTTGAAAATGCCTGTACCAAGTCAGGAATATGACAGTTCTTTTCCATTCGTTTTTGATGCGTTTTGTTATTTGATTTTGCCATGTGATTATGGACTTTCCGAATTGATTTTCCTCTGAGTTCAGTATTTTTGTGATTTTACTTTTTATTCATAAGCGCTATGAACATTTACATTTTTTTGTATACTAGACGAAACGCTTTAATGGAAAAAATAGCTATAGTCAGAATAGGAGTCAATTCAGACAATTAAGGACTAATTAAGACAGGAAGTACTAGAGAAAATATATTATTGTAAAAAAAAAACGATCAAGATTTAAAGTAAAAATGAATAAAACACAACAAAAAATAGAAATACTAATACTATTTTATCCTCTACTTTCATAACGCAATATGATAGAGCCCAATCAGTATTTAAAGACGCCAATGAATAGTTTTAGGCTTTTTAATCAAGGTTTCACTTGGCAATGTTATGATTTTCAAAATATATAAGCTGCATGCATAGTTAAGGACGATATAACGACATTAAGAAGAAGAAAAGTTTTAGGTATCAGAATCTGATCATGAACAACAAGCTATTGAAGAAAATAAACTCCTTAATTTTCTTCAACCAATCACAATCTTGATATTATTTAATGTACTTTAATTCTCACAATTTAGAAAAAAGTCTTATGATCAATACAAGGCAATAAATGAAAATGAACAATGATTACTCTTTAATTGTTGTTCAGGTTGTAATAAATTCATCTTGCAATTATTAATAGGTTTTTTAGGCCACCGACCGTCGTTTTATGGTGACGATCATGCAACAGGCGTCTACAAATGATCTCCAAAAGGGAAATGAATTGCTTTTTGACCGTCTAAGTGATTGTTTTACTTTCAGAAGTATATTTGCGATAAACATTTGCTGATGATTTATGGGTAATAATGGTTTCTGTCTGTATGTCTTGGCTTCCGGTGCTTGTAATTTGTCACAGTTGTCATTTATTCAAATGTGTAGGATAATTCAGTATTTCAGTTAAGAATTGTAATAAAATATATACTAGGGTGATCGTGGCTGCTGTAGATTTTCTGATATTGTGAATAATTTTTGTCAGACATTGAACAACATCATGATGATATTGAAAAATGTAAGAGGCGTGAACATTTGTTTGTTTTTGAAAGGAGGCTTTCATGTTAACTATAATAAATTTATTCTTTTGTCATTTTTGATAAGAGAACAATGACGATTGAGTGCATGTGTAGGAAACTTTTAAGAAAGGACTATCATTTGGCCCTGATTTTTTATTTTAATTATTATCATTTCGAAATACTGTGATTATAGATTGACCCATTATACTTTTTGCGATATCACTATGACGCCATACAAATAAAAAAAAATGAAAACAGCTGTCATACAAGTGGAAAGTTTAACTAGCTATTAAACCAGGTTTTATCCATAAATTTCCTTGGAAAACGCATGTACCAAGTCAAGAATATGATATTTCGGAACACTTCAAGAATGTTATTCAATATATTGAATTTTTACCTGATTTCACTCCCGGTTTTTAGTGGAGTTCGTGTTGTTTCTTATTTATTATTTATAACTGTTGATGTAAATGTCTTTTGGTTTTATGAGTCTTTGTTTACTCCTTGGTTTTGATTGTTATTGTCTTTCTTTATTCATAAATTGTTGTTCAGTTGCAAAATTAGAAAGTAGATAAAAAATCACTAAGACTTATTCATATTTATCATTAATTATGTGATAAATAATGAAATAACTGCATTGTGCATATTTGCAATATAAATTTTAAATATTTTCTTGAAAATAATTCGAAAAGGCTTTAAATTTTTCCTATATTTGATGTAAAATTATGGTAGGCATAGACGTATTTACACTTGTATGCAAATTTGTTTGCCATTACGTAAAATCACACAGGTTCCCGTTGACTTTGACATCATAATTTAAATTATTTGACGTCACAATTTAAAAGTGATTGTTGCTTGACGTCAAAAGGTGATTCGGAGTAGATCTAAGGTCATTCGGAGGCAAGATTCAGCTAAATACCAAAAGTGTAAATACGTTTATTGGTATCATTATCAAGCTCTATTTGATACTCTGTTTTAATACGTTTTGTCTATGTTTTTATTAAAAAGAATGATAAACTTAAAAAATGTTAGTTTGGTCGCCTATGGAATAATAAATACTACCGTTTTCCCTATAAAACTGTGCTATCAACTATGAATTTTTATTAAACGACTACTTGAAATACTTACGCTATCAATAACACAGATTTAAACATCTCACCCAATTGATTTCTTGGCCTATTGGTCAAATCTTCTGACAGATTGATACTAATATGTACTGTATGTTGAATGCAAATGTTAAAATAAAATTTGAATACATATAGCATTAATATTTATAAATGTTTTTAAAGTTCTCTAGGTTATCTTTCTTATTATTGGACATAAACATACTAGTAGCGAAAACTAGTTATATTTGCAGTTTGTTTAACAACAAATCTGCTACAAAATACTCCAGTATATATGATACTGCTTAAAACGTAAGTAGACAAATACATAAATACTTTTTGTAATAAAATTTTTGGAACAACATTTTGCACTAGTATTTATAATATTTTATGTGTTCGTTTGACCAATAGCCAATTATTGCAGTTTTATTGCAGTTTTATTAAACAATGAAACTCTCCTTCTAAAATAACTGTTCATATCTTCTTTTTTTTTTGGCATTTGCCATTTGGCGTGACTCGTTACATACATCCCGTCATTACGAACTGTGCTATGTTCAGGTTTTGTATTATTATCTTTCATTTTTGCTTATGTGTTTTTTTATATAACATTTTGTTTTTCTCTGTTGGCCTATTGGTTTGTTTTTATATCATTAAAGTCATAACACAATGTTGACTGCTGTACCTCAATTTTGATTGCTTAGTCTTTAGTTTTCTATATGTCTTGTGTACTACAATTTGTCTGTTTGTCTTTTTCTTATTAAGCCATAGCGTTGTCAGTTTATTTTCTATCAATGAGTTTGAATTCCCCTCTGGTATTTTTCGTCCCTCTTTCACATTTATTATTTCTTTTTGTTTTGTTCACACATCGTTGTCAATATAATGAAATGTTATGCAAGCGTCATACTAATGAAAAGTTTAGTTAGCTAAAAAAAACAGGCTAAATCCAACATTTCTTTATAAGGAAATTATTGTGCCAAGTCAGGAATAATACACTTGTTTTTCATTCGTTTTATGTGTATGAGTTTTTTATTTTGCTATTTGAAAATGTACTTTCCGATTTGAATTTTCCTTAGAAGTTAGAGTTCGTTTGTTTTTTTTTTAATTTTTGATATATTTGACAAATTCTATATTCGTGGCAGTGAAGCATAGAAGGAGACCATTAGCATATCGATGCAACCGTTTAGATGGAGTTCATACAATTCTTTCAAGTTTTTTTTTCTCCATTTTGTTTGTATTAATTTAAATTGATTCTTGATTTACATCCAATTATATACACCCTTTCGACACGTATTTTTTTTAAATGCATTAGTTTTCCTTTGCCTAATAAGTTTATTCAAATTTGGATTTGAGAAATTAACATCGGGAGATTACTGTTGCCTCTTGGTATCTCATAACTGTTATTTTAAAGTCAAAGTTCGTATTTTAAGCTTTTATTACACATAAAACAAAGTTTTTAACTTTTGTTAGAATTTACAGTGTCTTACATGTCAATTCTTCAAAATAGGTGATATCCTTGAACTTCAAATATTTTTTTTCAAAACATACAATTTATACTCGTAGTACTCATTTAACTTGTATACTACAGTGAACAACAACAAAGGCATTTTTTTAACCTTAACATCAGTATCTATACAACATTTATAACATTTTTATATGCTATTTTGAAACTTTGAACTTTTGAAATACCAAGACTTTTCTAATTCAATAATAGAATACCTTACATGTTTTTGGCAAAACTTTATATGAATTGTTGGTTCTCTATGCTCTTTAACTTCGTACTTTATTTGGCCTTTTAAACGTTTTTTTTTTGAGTTTCTGTAGACGAAATTTTGAATGTTTCAAATACTAAGGCTATTCCTATTCAGAAATAGCTTACCGTAGCTATATTTGGCGAAAACTAAAAGCAAAAAAAAAATAAAATAAATAAAATGAAAAAAAAAATTCAATCCTGGTATCTACGATGAGTTTATTTTCAGACCTTACATCTATTCAAAAATGTAAGATAAGTGACAGATATGGTCAGACAAGACTGTACAAATTCATTATCATAAAACATATGATTTAATCAGAGAGAGTTTGAAAATAAAACAATTTGCCAAAAGTATTTTTATTCAATTTCTTCAATGGTTTTATCACATATAAAAGAGGCGGATGATTTAATCAGGACAAAAAAGTAAAAACAAATTCCTTTGATATGTTACCGTAATGTCATAAGATAAGCCTGAATTGGACTACAAGAAACAAGAGGAATAAGATCAGAGACCTAAAATTGTCATTTTACATTAAGTTTAATTGTATAAAATTAAATTTAACCAAGAAACTAAACAACTACAGTGTTTGATCACATCTAATACCACTGGTAGCAAATTTATAAGTTAATAATTAAATATTAATGATGCAAATCTGTAGATCTGAATGAAATGATCTCAAGTTACAGCTTTTTTGACAGTTATTGGAGTTTTCTCTAAAATACACAAATCTTGAATCTTGTAAGATAATATTTATAGATATACATACCTATGTATCTTGAACATGAGGTAAATTTTAACAAAAAAATCAGAACTCAAAGAAAATTTAAAAAGGGGAAGTTAGTAAAAACTGACAAAATGAAACTTGATCAATCAACGGAACAATGAAAACACAACTGCGATTTCTTCACCTAGTACAGGCATTTTTCGAAGAAAGTTAATTGGGGTATTGTAAATTGTTTTTTGTATAATCGTCTAAACATTCAACCTGTATAAATTATTTATAGTTCTATTATTTGACAAAAATTGTGTGAGTTATCCAAATATACACAATAATTGACAAGGTGTTGTTCAACAATGTTCTAAACACTTATCATATCTTTTGATTGTCGAAAAATGAAAAATGAGTGACTATATTATTAATGCATAAAAACCTGTCTTCCATAAATATAAAGATTTGGTTTTGAAGTTTAGTTGTACCTGTAAAAAAACTTATTTCAAGCGGAATAGCAAATCCTCATTTTTAAGGAGATGTTGTTTTTCGAGCCTTAAAATTTAGAAACTATCCGGGTAAACTTATCAATCCTTTAGATAAACTTATTTGAATAGGTTCCAATTCAACACTGTAATTCAATCTTTGAATATTGTTTTTATTGGTATTGTTATTGTATTTATCAGTAGATTAAACTCAAACTAGCTGTTTTTGTTATATATACATATACATATTCATGGCTCTACAATTTGTCTATACCTGTATTCTGGCATAAGGCCATGTTATTCTCTAGTTTTGAATATTGTGGTATTATTAGTGCTGTTACGACACTGCCCAATGTTATGTAAGAGTTGACCAATCTAACTTGATTAACCCTGCCACATTATGTATGTGTCTGTCCATGTCAGGAAATCTGTTAATTCAGTGGTTGTCGTTTGTTGCTGTGTTACCTATTTAGTTTTTCGTTCATTATTTTGTACATGAATTATACCGCTAGTTTTCCCGTTTTTTAAAATTGCTTTACTTTGACATTTAGGGTCCTTTTATGGCTGACTTAGTGGTATGGCTTTGTTCATTGATGAAGGTTGTACGGTGCATATATTTGATAATGTCTGTGCCTTTGGCATTGACTTATTGTAGAGAGTTGTCTCATTGGCAATCATACTATATCTTTTTTATATGAAATAGTTGATAACGATATGCTTGTGTCTCAAATCGGAGAAGACATGTTTTCGCGAAAAACGATCATATAATAAATTCTCCTATTCAGTTGAATAATGTAGTAACTATACAACTGGTACAGCTGAAATCTATATATTTAAAAAAATATTCTTGTACCTGTATATTCACGTTCCGAAATACAGATAACGTTAATAATTTTTTTATAGTCAACTGTATAACATATTTATTTTATCACACCTTGACTTCTCCTTCACTCCCATGTGCAAATTACAAGAAGAAAAATAAGTGTTATAAATTTTAAAAGAAAATCATGATGAATATGGTTATATTGAATAATGAAAAACAATTAAAATATTGGCTTCAATTAACCTTCAAAGTGTTGTACAATGTAGATGATTTTCATTTCAATTAACTTCCATTAATCATTTTCATTTGCTTTCACAAAATAGCTGTCGTTAATTGTATGGGAAAGGTGAATTTAGTGTGGAAAACAGTATTTGTTTGAGTTTTATTCTAGTAATTTTCGAACAAATTTAAACATTAATGGGCGAATCTCTTATCAAAATTGATGATACAAAAATATTTATCAATAATTCCTGCTTCATCGGTCAGTACTACCGGATGTTTATTTCTGTGTTCCTTGTTCCAGCCATTTTTTTTCTTCTGAAATTCAAAATTACAATTACAAAAATTAGTGGTACTTGAAATATCTAAAGCAATACTCATTTATTTGAATGTACCCTATCTAATGGTATAATTTCGAAATTCATTTAGCAGATAACAGTTTCATTGAAACAATACATCAATGGAACAATTTTCAGTAATACAAATGAAAACCCCAAAAACTTCTGTTAAATGTTTTACAGGTTTTCTTTTAGCTTATATTCTTTTTAAATGATTTAATTTTCTTTTTAACAGACACCATCAATAAGGCAAATTTAAATAATTACACATTCAAAACCTCCATATTGACATTTACGGCTTATAACGTTGCAATCAGATAGCGAGGAATGACCAAAAGACTTCAAAGACGTAGAAAATGTGATTTTAATTGCAGCGAAAACTGTTAAAGTACAAATAGTTTCATTCTCTAACTTATTACCTTATCGACAATTGGCGCTTATTTCAACTATCTACTCAACCATGCGAAAAAACACTTTGCAATTATCGAATGGAGAGATTTTTTTTTTTCATTTCATATTTGATTGATTAAGAAAACGCACGTATCTATGAAATGTTTTGATGGATGTATAAATAGAGAAATTTGAGAGGTTAAAAATCGATCTTAATAAACCATATAATCAATATCAATGATGTTGCGGATGGTTTTATTAGTATGACTGTTATACGGACATGATCGGACAAACTCGTTATCTCCCGATCTCGTCGTATCGCGTTAATCTCTAAGTAAATGTTTTCAATTTGTTTTCTTCCATCGGAACTACAACACGCTTATCATTTATTTTATCTCTCAGTTATTGGTGATTTGATTAACTTTATTTTGTGAAGGAGTGTTTTAGGAAATAAGGATATTAGAATTGTTTTCTAAGCAACAAAAATCTATGTCAAAAGAAATTAATCTTAATTGAAATGCACTAATGACTGTTTTACTTCAGATAAACAAGGCTAAGAGCAAGGGAAGATATAAAGCGATATATATTTCTAATAAAAAATGAAATATGTCAAATTGTTTTAAAATTGACGAAAGAAAAATCAGTTAGGTAGCTTGATATAGTTCTATTAATCCATTTAATGCTAAGTAGTTGATTAGAAATAACTATGTTTAACGTTTACATGCTATATATAATTATATAACAGTTGAGTATCACTGAGTTCGTAGTTCCAGTAGAGATTTATAAACACAACAGTTTGTCTGTCCTATACACATTTGAAGGTACTAGATAAAATAGTATCTTGTATCTTATTCTACAGCCTCATTGTACATTGCAGTTTTATTAGGATTACCTGAACCATATTTCGTTTAAAACCTTGGGTTGAAAAATCAATTTCACTCCAGAAAAGTCGGGGTTTGTGTTTCTAAATCTTTTGGGTTTTTTGCTAAACGTGTTTGTCCCTGCATTTTTGATTTTGGTTATGGTATTGTTTATCTGTTTTTCTTCTACTACTGTTAGGTTATGATTACACCTAAACATCCCCTGTCCGTGTTTTGATTTCCAGTATTTCTGGTGCTTTGGCTTTTCCCCTGAAACATACATTTTTAACTACAATAATACTGTATTCTTCAATTTCTAGGTACTGATGGTTTTGTATGTTAAGTGTTGTATAAAGACATTCTTGTCATCTTATTGTTCTGTGAATCCATCATCAAAATGTAGTGCTTGCTTTAACATGTTTTAACTTGCATTATTAATTATTAAATGGGTCTCTTGATATTTTGTTTAACAACCATACCTTTATAAAAGTATATTTCAGTTGTAAAATTTCCCTAACAGTTATATCAACCTTTTTAAAATCAAAGAGTATGATCGTCTACAAACAGAAATAAACATAACGATATATGTAACCTTGCATATGTTTCATTTACCTGCATACGTATTTTTTGCAAAGAGAATGTTTTCACTATAAACAGTTTCAAAATACACAATGTGCATCAATGTTGCTGTTTAAATGGTAGCGTGCACTTTCGTAGAACAACTGCTAGTTGATTCAACTGAGAATAACATGTAACCTTGTAATGAAGTAATTTTTAAGCAGCAGACACTTATCTAATCATTGGAATGGAATAGTGACACAATAATCACCGTTGGTCATGTTTTCGTACTAATTAAACGATTAGGAATTATACTTGCTTCGATATTACCAATTATCTGCTTAAGGTTTGGTTTGTTGAAGTGCAAGGGCGCGATTTTTATATTTTTGTCACGTTGCATGCCGATGTTATTTACCTTGGGTAATATGAAACAGTTAACAAATTTAATATCAGAGTTTTGACATTACTATTCGAGATATTTGTGTTAAAGAAATAAACGATGATCTGCTTTTGCTTTAGACAAGCTTTAATTCCACTTGAGTGCAAATATTAATAGAAATGTATACTAGTTGAATTTGTAAATAATTCTGATTATATAGATAAACTTGTGGTACACAGATTTTTGTCAAAGACGCGATTGATCTGTAAATGCCAAACAATTCAGAAAACTGTTTTAATTTTACATTGATAATTTTTTTTAAACTCGTTACTGTTCTGGGATTGCAACACTCGCCTAGTAGAAAATGGTAACCACTGTTTTTTGGAATTTACTCCACCATCGTTTTTCGGAAATAATGATATGTTCTTGAATATTTCATTTTTAATGGAATTCGCAACTTTTTAAAACGTTTCACCCTTATCGGACGCACCTGATTATTCTTCGTTTATATTATAGGCATTCCATTTGTTTTAAACCCAGTATATTTGACTTTATGTTTCTCGACAAACACGAAGCTGTACTATCGAATAATAGATCAAACCGGAGATTTTAGAATCATTGCTGGGTTCCATTATATCATGACTGTGTATTGAAAACACGATCACTCAACATAACGAAGATAATATTAATAGAAAATAACTTGATGCTGTCAATTTGAGGAACATTTTCTTTTAATCGGGATTTATCTTTTTCAACGTTATCAAGGTTGTATAAGTCTGCAAAATATAAGAACCATAACACGTTTGTGGAACATTAGAAATATCTCCCAAATGGAATGAATGCAACGTGTACTTTTTCAACGTATTGATACTGGGGTTTGTTTTACAAATATATAATTCAATTGTTTGGCACTTCGTCATCTCTGTTTCTAGATTGATATTGTACAACTTCGAGTCGAGAAGATAGACGATACTACAATACAATATACCTGTGTAAAAGAGAAAGAAATACGAAAAGCCAAAGAACAACGCCAAAAATATATAAAAAAATATTTGAATTTATTAAATACAATGACCCAAGAAGCTGCTATTAGCAGTTCCTGTATAATAAGAGAAATCCGTCGTGTTGCTTAAGCAAGTTTATAATTCTGATATGCTATGAAATATCTACAGAAACGGAGAATGCTTTGACATTATAATCACAAATTACATACATAATTTTGTCACCCCACTTCATCTATCCTCTTCATGCTTGTCGGTATTTAAGGCCCTAACATAATTATGTAACTGATTTAATTTGTTGACGTTTGATCGGCATTTCAGTTACATATACATCATAACGTTATGGAAACACACAAGCTTCTTAAAGATTTTATGCGCATTAAAAAAAAACCAATCGCATGTAAAAATCTGGTGAAAAGCAAGGAAATGAAGAAAAAATCCATAAACAATAAATTTAAGAAATAAAGAAAGAAATCGACGAACGACTACACTCAACTATAACTAAACACTAAACAACAAACGACGATAAGAAGCCATTTTATTATCTTGAGCATCTGCATTAAAATATTAATGAACACTAAATTACCGAAATCACATGAAAAACTAGACGCTCTAAAAAGCCTGTGTCGCTCACCTTGGTCTATGTGAATATTAAACAAAGGACGCAGATGGATTTATCACAAAATTGTGTTTTGATGATGGTGATGTGTTTCTACATCTTACTTTAGTGAACGTTCTTGCTGCTTACAATTATCTCTATCTATAATGAACTTGGCCCAGTATTTTCAGTGGAAAATTGTTAAAAATTGACTGTAAAGGACAATAACTCCTTAGGAGGTCAATTGACCATTTCGGTCATGTTGATTTATTTGTAAATCTTACTTTGCTGAACATGATTGCTGTTTACAGTTTATCGTTATCTATAATAATATTCTAGATCATAACCAAAAACAGCAAAATTTCCTTAAAATTACCAATTCAGGTGCAGCAACCCAACATCGGGTTGTCCGATATACCTGAAAATTTCAGGGCAGATAGATCTTGACCTTATTAACAATTTTAACCCATGTCAGATTTGCTCTTAATGCTTTGGTTTTTGAGTTATAAGCCAAAATCTGCATTTTACCCCTATGTTCTTTTTTTAGCCATGGCGGCCATCTTGGTTGGATGGCCGAGTCACCGGACACATTTTTTAAACAAGATACCCCAAAGATGATTGTGGCCAAGTTTTGATTAATTTGGCCTAGTTGTTTCAGAGGAGAAGATTTTTGTAAAAGATTACTAAGATTTACGAAAAATGGTTAAAAATTTACTATAAAGGGCAATAACTCCTAAAGGGGTCAACTAACCATTTCAGTCATGTTGACTTATTTGTAAATCTTACTTTGCTGAACATTATTGCTGTTTACAGTTTATCTTTATCTATAATAATATTCAAGATAATATCCAAAAACAGTAAAATTTCCTCCAAATTACCAATTCAGGTGCAGCAACCCAACATCGGGTTGTCCGATATACCTGAAAATTTCAGGGCAGATAGATCTTGACCTGATTAACAATTTTAACCCAGTCAGATTTGCTCTTAATGCTTTGGTTTTTGAGTTATAAGCCAAAATCTGCATTTTACCCCTATGTTCTTTTTTTAGCCATGGCGGCCATCTTGGTTGGATGGCCGAGTCACCGGACACATTTTTTAAACAAGATACCCCAAAGATGATTGTGGCCAAGTTTTGATTAATTTGGCCTAGTTGTTTCAGAGGAGAAGATTTTTGTAAAAGATAACTAAGATTTACGAAAAATGGTTAAAAATTTACTATAAAGGGCAATAACTCCTAAAGGGGTCAACTAACCATTTCAGTCATTTGACTTATTTGTTAATCTTACTTTGCTGAACGTTATTGCTGTTTACAGTTTATTGCTATCTATAATAATATTCAAGATAATAACCAAAAACAGTAAAATTTCCTTAAAATTACCAATTCAGGGGCAGCAACCCAACAACGGGTTGTCCGATCTATCTGAAAATTTCAGGGCAGATAGATCTTGACCTAATGAACAATTTTACTACCATGTCAGATTTGCTCTAAATGCTTTGGTTTTTGAGTTATAAGCCAAATAAAGGCAACAGTAGTATACTGCTGTTCAAACTCATAAATCCATGGACAAAAATCAAAATCGGGGTAACAAACTAAAACTGACGGAAACGCATAAATATAAGAGGAGAACAACGACACAACACTACACTGTAACTAACACACACAACATTTTTCCCCTATGTTCTATTTTTAGCCATGGCGGCCATCTTGGTTGGTTTGCTGGGTCACCGGACACATTTTTTAAACTAGATACCCTAATGATGATTGTGGCCAAGTTTAGTTTAATTTGGCCCAGTAGTTTCAGAGGAGAAGATTTTTGTAAAGTTAACAACGACGGACGACGGACGACGCCGGTCGACGACGGACGCCGGACGCCAAGTGATGGGAAAAGCTCACTTGGCCCTTTGGGCCAGGTGAGCTAAAGAATGTGAAAAAAAGAAAACAACAAACGACTGATGTTTAAAGATAAAATTCGAAGTTACTTCATTAAGATGAAAAAAAAAAAATGAGTGAAGGTAGTTGTTATTATGCTGCTAGTGGAAAGATGAGTTGTCATATGACACAATACCTTCAACATGTTCAATTCGTTAAACAAATGCTGAATCAACAGATTTTAAAGGTATAATTTGTAAAGAGTGGACGAGGGCAATACAGACATCTCAACAATGGGAGGGGAGAATGGCCCATCTTCACAGAAGTAATTGTTTTAATCCCACTGAATAAGACAAAAACTATTCAGAGCTCTAACAAATTTTGGTCGCATATTTCGACGTATAAAGTACATTTAAATGCATGTGACTTTATGATAAGTTTTATTTTTCTTCACGATTGAAGACAACCTGAACAACAGTTGACCTGAAAATCTATATTCATGCCACCATTGAACGTGCACTGTTTTAACCCATGGTGTTAATTTTTGTAATTTTACTCAAAATTATAAATTGTACTTTGAGATTTCTAGACCTAACAAAATGTCATTTGAAATTGTAACATAAACATGTATGTATTATCACACAAGACGTATTAAGCCTTTCAAGAATAAGTCGTGTATTGCACAGTTAATTTAACAAGAAAATGATACAGTCCTTGCTTGATACGAAATGTAGGAAATGTGTTAAAACAGTTCTTGTTTCCTTGTTATTGTATACCCACAGTTAGTGGGTACAGAGTACAGCATAAAAAAGCAAAAAGAAATGCCTCAAGAGAATTTCCTTTCACCGGAAGTAGATGACATTACACAGTTCTATGATTGGCCAATTATACCTGGTTGAATCTGTCAAAGTCGATCGATGAAATCATTTAATGATATTTCATTCAAATGATTAAATAACAGTAATTTTGAACCATACGGCGAGGCAAATATTTTCCACTTACAATTCAAAAGGTGACGTTAAATTTGTAATTTTTCTCCGAAACTATGATATGATCAATGAATACTGTAACAATGGCAGATATAATCATGTTGTTTCCGCCGACAGGAAAACATATTTCATTCGAAAGAAACCTTGCAACAATTATATTTTACATACAGGAATGATCGTCACGATACGGAATAAAAATATTATTTCTTATATAATTTCTGTCCAAACAGGGAAACAAGCATTCCCGTTTCGCATTTTTAATCTGTTTTGTGGATAGATTTTTATCTAATTAGCATATTTATTTTACTGAAACCAACTAACCATATGGCTTTGTTGAACCTCTTACTTAATCAACATATTTGCATTATTCAAAAGTCACAGTTACTAAAGGACGGAGAGAATTCATGATTTTTCAAAATAAGAAGCCTGACAACATTTTTTTTACGTTCGTTAAAGAATTCAAGAAGACCAAATACATAAGAGACAAATGAAGTGCAGATTCAAGGTACTTTATGTTGATGAGGACGTGTTAAATTTGCAGTAATGTGCGATTTGTGTTTGCTCTGGGTTGAAGGCATCCCTGTGACTTTGAAACGAAGAAAAGCAACGAAAGCACTGATGCTATGCTTTTTGTTTGTATATTGATCTATATTTACTGATTTTGTGCCTAAGATGGACACCCTATATCCTTTGTTTTTCTATTGTTTTCCTTTCCCAATGTTATCAATGTACATCCATCTACAAACTACATTCTTTTGTATGCAAAATTGTACTTGAGTTGTGATTGATAAAAACAGATATAGTAAAGCTAAGTCCATAGGAGCACTTCAAAGTTTATTCATACATAGAACTTTTTTAAGCTTGCATATATTACACCAGAAATGCTTTCCTAATGCTTTATTAAGATTAAACACGATTCTTATTTCAATGATGGATATTTGTCCAACCTGAGAAAAAATTATGAATTTTTCTCTGTCCGAAAATGGAAGATGGTTCCAAGGAGAAATCAAATAATACCATAGTCACAAAATGGAAAAGGAAACACAAACAAGTCCCCGAAACATTACAAAGAAAACATAAAATTGAGCAAATGAACCCAATAAAAAATCAAGGCACAAGGTAATCATTTGATCATACATCTTAGGTATAAAGACAAATAAGAGAAAACATTAAGCTCCGACATTGTAGGACAAACGGCTTTATAAGCATCATAGAACAAATTATATTTTATTATTTAATATTTTCGAAATTTTAACAATGTTGAGGGTCATAGTTATATATCATGGTATGACTAATCAACTGTATTCAACATAAACTTAAAAATTATTGAATGACACAGCATTATTCTAGTAATGGACTAGGCGAAACGATTAACAAATGTCTAGATAGTCTTATACATATGAACTCATTTTGTAATAAAGATAATTACTTTTTAGAATGAATTTATACTTTCAAATAATTTTACCAAGACTAAAATGAATATCTATTATAATTCAGATAATGTTACTTTTTCTTTTTTGATATTTTGATTCCGATTATATTTTTTTCTACTGCAAAGATGTTTCAATAGAAGTGGTTTTATTTTTTCTGAAAAAAATAAAACTCTGACATTCCAGGAATAGAGTAGACATGGGTTTCCCCACCAACTTTTGAAACCAAATTACGTCTGTTTGTTAATAAATTGTTTCACATACACTATCAAAAGTTCTCCAAATTCTTCTCAAAGCAAGTCTAAATTTCAATCTTTAAATTTTACCTTTTCTTTCAATTTGATTTCAGAATTGATTGTTTAAAATATATTGGTATAACAAAAAGAAAAGAAAAAAGAAGATTTTTCTTAATTATTTTAATGTCAACGGTTGTAATTTACAGCACTGAATTAAGTTTACATTGTTAATTACAAATACACTAGATAAGAAAAGCTAAGTTCCTTTCCTGATAAGAACTAGCACCCCATTTACCTTAATGTCATTTTACTTTTTATACACCCACGACCATTATCTTTAAGTGCATTTTGTTCAATAAACACCAATTTGTGGTGATTTAAAATTAATCTTTAATTAAAGAATCTGTCAGGGACAAATCTAATACAAATAAAGTTATTAATTCCAAATTGTTAAAGGTAAACAGATAATTTGATATGCCGTGATGTTTTATGTCAACTCGACTTAAGGGGTACTGATGGTAGAACTAAAACAAGATAAAGAGTGATTTTAGGTACACCAAAAACAATGAGAATTGATTTATGAATATAGGAAACAAAATACTAAATGATATTTCGAAATAAATGTTCCAAAACATTTTTCAATATATAAGGGTAAAAATAATAACAGGCTGTATGTAAATAGGAACAACAGAAAATTCTTAGAAAAGGGATTTGATGTAAGGATCAATGAATGTATGTTGAGAGGAAACAACAAACGTGTGTATAGAAAATTACAGATGGTGTGAAGAATAAGGAATTTTGGTAGAGAGGAAATAACACGACGTTTGTAGAGAGGACTAGTGTTAGGATTAAGGATTGTGTGACGTGAGGAAATAATAAGATGTGTGTAGAGAGGAAATCACAGGCTTTTGTGAGGATTAACCCCTTTTCCCTTTTTGGCATTTTATACCTTTTCTTATCGAAAAAACACTATCAAAGTTCTAATGGATACTGCATACGCACCAATGGTCATGGATATGTCATGTTGAGCTCATATGGAAGATAATTGGTCGAATATTTCAGAAAATTTAGTTTCAAAATAATTGGTCATTTTTTTGGTCACGTGGTATGCTTCCAAAAGTCTTGTGACTTTTGAGAAAATGTGAATGAATACGAAATTCTTGTGCCAAAAGTCGTGAAAAGACATTTTGTTGCGCTAATAGGGTAGGGTTTTGGTGGAAACACAATGCCTTAAGTCTGCCAAAGACAAACAAGTTATCATATTGTATTAAAAGAAGAAATACGTGCTATATGCCTTGAAATCTCGATATTCACAACATTCCAAAGTAACTGATTTCAGACGCTCTTTTTGTCCAATTTCAAACTCGGACACGAGTTTTTTTTGTCTAAATCGTTTTCAATCAAGCAGTAACCTACATTTTGTTTTACAAGAGAAAATTCATGGAATTCCAAATGATAACTTGATTTGGCGCACCCTGGACCGAGCAAGATGATGCAAATGGGGCAAAAAGGGGGGAATTTGGCACACACATTGTTTCAAAAACAAACATAAATATTTCGTTGGTTTTCTTTTTGAAATTGAAAGCAAAGTAATTTTAAGTAACATTTGTGATAGGAACTAATTTTTTCACCGCCGGCATTGAGATTCGATCACGCGATCGTTCCACCTTGGGTTGGTTAAGCATACCCCTGCGCCACTGGTATTTAAGTAATTGACATTTAAGTACTTATTATGTGTTCAAATGATATATTTTTGTTGCTAAATGCATGTTTCTTGCGCAAATATAGGAGGAATCTGCTCTTTAGTCTGTAATTTTCTTCTTTTTTGTGTGAACTTGAAATAACTTTTATTACATATCAGCTGTTTTGACAATTTACTGTAATTTTCCATTGAAATATACATGTTCCTTCATTCAAACAAAAGTGTTTTCAACTTTATCATACTCCAACACTTACGAAACCATATTTTGTTACATCTATTTCAACTTTGCCAAACAAATTCAGGACATTTTAGTGGTTTTTGTCTCATTTACGATAAAATCTTAAGAATATAACTAAGGATTTTTAGCGCATTTCAAGTTTGGAATTGCGTTGGTACAATAAAAATTACTATATAACTAGTGTACAAGTAAGAACTATTATTTTGATAATGTTCTTTAAAAACTAAGTGAACAGTTATTTGAAAAACGTCATAATTCCCCCAAAAAATAACAGTTTTTCTTTGCACTTCTTTTTGAAAATATTCTTTAAAGTTCGATGAAAAAACACATGTCAGTAGCAGGCGACTTGACTATAAACAGATAATGATAGACATTGCTGGCATTGGTGGGATAAATTTGAGCCCTCAACTACATCTGTACGTCAGCAAATGGCGATGGAACAAGACTAAATGCCCATACAATATCTTAAAGTTTGCCTCATCGGTAAGCTGTACCGGTGTGAAAGGGAAGGGGTTGAGGAATATGAGAAAAGAGGAAATACCAAGATGAATGTAGAGAAGAAATAACAGGCTAGTGTGGGGATTAAAGAATGTGTAACAAGAGGAAATACCAAGATGTGTGTAGAAAGGAAATCACAGGCTGACGTGAGGATTAAGAAATATGTGACAAGAGGAAATACCAAGATGCGTAAAGGAAGAAAATAACCGGCTAGTGTGAGGATTAAGGAAAGTGGGAACAGTGGAAATAAGATGATGTTAAAAGAGAGGAAATAACCGGCTGGTTTAAGAACATAAACGATTTATTTGTTTCACAGTTTGATTCAGAAGACATACCGTCATAGCTAGAGAATACAATTAATTATCTAATTACTAATACAATTCAATATAAATAATCTCGAATTGTAATAAAATACATAAAATACAATAATTTCAAACCTAATCTTGAACTATATCATTTTTTTAGAAATTCAACTGTGAAGTCATTTTTGTGGCGTCGATCCATTTGCGTGATAGTAAATGTGTGTTTCTGTTTTGCCGTTTTTATATGCTACCCTATGTTGTTTTACGTGGGTTGTTTGTTTACTTTGTAGGTAGTCAGTACTTCGGTGTTGACATAAATATCAATGATATGGTCATTTTTATAACTTTACTGTGTTTGCAAAAGCTTGAATTATTCTAAATAATAAGGATGTTCTTATCCCCGGCATAGATAACCTTAGCCGTATTTGGCACAACTGTTTGGAATTTTGGGCCATCAATGCTCCTTTACTTCATACTTGTTTTGCTTTCTGACTACAGTGAAAGTACTTTTATTCGTAGGGTACCAATTTTCGTGGTTTTCGTGGATGACTTTATCCACGAATTTAAGTGTCCAGTGAAATAAAACAACCATTGTTCAAATCAAGACATGGAAAGATTCCCATCGGTAGGTTTGACTACTGATATGATCTAGAAATTATATTGAATAACGCCAAATTTAAGAATACTTTAATAGCAGTCACAGAACTACAACCGCATGCAGGATTATATACCCATTTTACCTTAACTACAACTTTTGATCTTTTAATTCTCATAAAAAATATTTTTGATCGATGAAAGTCAGATTTCCGGTAATGATATATTAGTAACCTTCGTTTCTAAAGGCTTTTGTTTTTCAATTATTTTTTAAAATCCACGAATTTAAAAATGTTAAGTTTGCTCAAACCACGAAAATTGATACCCACGAATTTAAGTACTTTCACAGTTTTTTATCTGATCGTCACTCATGAGTGTTATGATGATGAAACGCGCGTCTGGCGTATTAAACTATAAGCCTGGTACCTTTGATAATAAACAAAACTCATCATAGATATCAGGATTAAAATTTTATGTTTTACGCCAGACGCGCGTTTCGTCTACAAAAGACTCATCAGTGACACTCGAATAAAAAAAATTTAAAAGGCTAAAGTACGAAGTTGAAGAGCATTGTGGACAAAAAATTCCTAAAATTTGTGCCAAATACGGCTAAGGTAAAGTTTGCCTTAGATAAGAAAATCCTTATTATTCAGAATAATTCAAACTTTTGCAAACAGTAAATTTATAAAAAATGACAATATAATTGATATTAATGTCAACACCGAAGTGCTGTCGAAATGTATTATTGTACTATTGTATTGTTAATTTGTGTATTTCTTTTCCTGAATGTTCTTGAATTTATTTGTACTGTAGACCTGTCGTGTAATAATGTCATTCTACTGTTATTTTTAATATTGCCATAATAGCGCGAGGTGTTTACTGGTAACAAAACCAGGTTCAACCAACCATTTCTTTCTTACAACGTTCTGTACCAAGTCAGGACAATGGCAGTTTCTATTTTATAGTTCGTTTCTGTTGCGTTGTCGTTTGGTGTTTTTTTTTCACATTTAGTTGTTGTTGTTGTTTTTTTTTTGTTTCGTTGTTTTCCTCTTATAGTTGATGTGTTTCCCTTGGTTTTAGTTTGCAACACGGATTGTATTCTCTCAATCAATTTATGACTTTCGAATAGCGATATACTACTGTTGCCTTTATGTAAGGATTGGTGAATTCGTGAAGAGAGAAATAAACAAGATGTGTGTAAAGAGGAAATAACAGACTTGTGTTAGAATTAAGTCATATGTTTAGAGATGAATTAAAAAGACGTGTGCAAGGATTGAGAAACAGTCCATATCCCCTTGTTTTATTTACATGTAAAAACTACACACAATCACAGTACGTGATTCCCTCAACAGGAATTTCAAACAAAAAGAAACGTAGTACTGATTGAAATATTTTTCTTCAAGACTTATTTTAATTGTAAATATGATATGTATTAAAGTTTTTCGGAGATTTCAAGTATAAAATATACAACCTGTATACACTCATTTTATATACCAAACTTAACATTTTGCACGCCAGATGAAAGTTCGTCTACAAAAGGCACATCCAAACGCTCGAATGAAAAAAAGTAACAATGGCCAATTACAGAACAAAGATGAAAGAAGTGAGCCTTAATTTTTCAATGATTTTGTCAAATACAGTTAAACTTATTTATACCTTGGATAGAAAATCCTAAGTATTTCGAAAAATTCAAAGTTAAGTAAACAATTTATTTATTTTCATTTTTATATCAATTAATATTCATGTCAACACAGACGCTGACAATAAAACTAATGAATACATTACAAATAATGAACAATTTAGTCATAAAAAATAGTTATAATGAAATAATTGATCAGCTACTTGTCTCATGATTATTTTGTTATGGAATATCTTTATGTAGACCTTCTCAATTTGTCATAACCACTACCCGGTTCTCTCTTTCTCTTCCACGACACAACTAAGTCGGACTGAAAGAAGGACGACGGATGTCACCATTGGAACAAACACCTTTTGTATAATTGTCAGTGTTGTATTTTGTGCATTTTTACTTTTTATTGTCCGTTTTGATTCTTCTTGTTACATTCTATCCGTTGTAATGAAAAACCTTGCTTTCATTTCAAACCTTCAATTCAGTCAATATGTATGGTTAAAAAATTAAAACTCATATCAAACTCACGGCATCCATGGAAAATTTATTTCATGCCTTGTCTAACATATTGTGCCCCAAAAAAAATAATTTGTCTCAAGTGTAAAGATGTTTCATTTGACATGTTTGGTGTAAAAGAAAATCTGTGGTCATTCGGTCATAGAATTTGTTAGTAAAACTTAGTTTAAATTCCTTTGTATTAATGAAATTTATCGAAAGTTTACAGATTAGTGTTTTTATTGAAGTTATACCTGCCAATAAAAACTTTGACAACTCTTGAATAGTTTCGACATAGTCAGGGAAAAAAACAATTGTTTTCAATAATTTTTCCAGCAAATATGTCTGATTCTTTTTTTACGCTCAACGGCTCATTTAGTATATGCTAGTAAAACAACTTTTGATGTGCTTATTTTTTTCAATTATGACACCTTACTGGCTAGACAAAATGTCAGTAAACTCAAAAATCTAATTCAGTCTAATAAAAACTTGAAAAAGCAGTAATAATTCGTTTAACAAATTGGGCATTTATTTCAAAATACCATACGGAAGGATTAATATCTATGTTGATATAAACTTTAAATATTTAATCTGAATTCCTAGACGTAATATATAATCATTTGATTCCAGTCAATAGACAATTGTCGTAATACTTATCACTCCTAACATCAAATTGTTCTTCAAAACTTCAAGTCATCACTATCCACGAATGTGATTTTGTCTCGACAGTAGTCAGCTTTTTTGCGTTGACATGGATTATCATTAATAGTGTCATAGTAATACACGTATGTAGTTGAGATTTTATTAGACACAACGTGCGTTTGGTGTTCACAATTATAACTAATATCTTCCATGAGCATATTTACAAATACTGGCCAAAACCACTGCTGGTGAGGTTTCATTCCAGATGATATTAAAAGCCAAACAATCAGCACTATTAAGTGTTGACATGAATTATCATTAGCATATTAATAAATTTACTGTAACATATAAAAAGGCAACAGTAGTATACCCCCGTTCGAAAGTCATAAATCGATTGAGAGAAAACAAATCCGGGTTACAAACTAAAACTGAGGGTACACATTGAGTATAAGAGGAAAACAACGAAACAAAAGAAACACTCAAGTTCAACAAAAAACGAATCGACAATGCAACACACACAGAAACGAAATGTAAGATACTTTGAATTGTTTGATATACTGAAGATTTTCTACCACAGTTATAAACATGGTATAATTGTCGGTCAACAACCTTATAGAAAAGTAGAACATTTTACATCTTTAGGGGATAATTCTAGAAGACATGTTGACATTTAAACTGATCCTTTTAGTTAAATACTTTTTTTCACTTTCAACGTTTAGTTTTTAAACAAATAAAAATCGTAACTTCTGAACTTTGAGATTTCAATCAAAACTTATATCCCCCTCCCTTCCCCCCCCCCCAAACAAAAATGTTATTCTAGTTGTGTTATTTGTTTGTATTTGTTCTGATTGAGATTGTGACACGGTGATATCTGCTGTACAGATCAAATGTAGAAAATGGTGAACTGAACCTGGTTTTATAGCGCTAAACCTGTCACTTATATGACAGTCGCTTCACATTCTATTATATTTACGATTAGTGAAGAAGACAGACATAATAAGCAAAATTGTCAAAAAACCAGGTTCAGTTCACCATTTTCTACATTTGAAGATGTCTGATATGACCGTTGTTTTTTATTCGTTTGATGTGTTTTATCATTTGATTTTGACCTTTGAATAGAGACTTTCCATTTTGAATTTTCTCGGATTTCTGTATTTTTGCGATTTTACTTTCTAAAGACCAAACATTTTCTCATAAAAAAATAAATGAATAACTTCCACAATACCGGAAGTTTTAAAATTTTCAACTTCAAATAACTGCACGCTGGATTTTGTTTGTATTTCTTGGAAAAGTTTTCTGTTCCTATGTCGACTGTATGTTAAAACAACACGTTGGACTCACTGACATGACCTTATGTTGTGTCTTCTATATAGCGACCAGTGACTGGTTATATTCCAACTTCTCCGAAAATCACATTTGTAAACGTAAAACTTTGACACTAAAGCAATATTATAAGGTAAAAGTATTTTGCACTCTTTAGCAATTAAGTTTGTTGGTAATTACAAATAACAATTCATTGATTTCACACGGAAGTAAGATGTAAATAAGTTATTTATTTCTGCAAAAGCATTAATGTCATCGACTTCTTGGACGTTTCACAGTGAAATAACAATTCAAGAAAAAAAATGTCGATGGGTTTGTGGTAGAAAATACAAAGTGTGATTGATTAGCATAGCATTGGTATGGAATTTTCCTTCGGTGCCTTCGTAATAAGACATTTTTGTGATTACCACTTGTTTATATATCTAAAAACTGTATATGATTTGATAGAAACCTCTTAGTAAATAGACAACATTGACTGCTATTCTTTTTTGTTATCGTAAGTATGATATTTGACCAAACGAGAAAGAAAAACATAAATAATCTTGTAAAGTACTTGTAAGACATATAATATTGTATAACAGACTAAGAGCAAGCTGAAATATGTTAGTCTGGGGTTTGGCAATAATGTTAATCCTTTTGGTTACAGCTTTTCATCCTTGAAAAGACAGTAGTTGCCAACAAGCTTTTTAGGTACAGTTATATTGATACAGTTCATGTGCCTGTTTAAAAATTGAAATGCAGTTTATTTAAAAGAACCAACGACTATAACTGAATAACATATGTATGCTACTGATTTGGGACAGTCACCGCATATATTTATAAATATAAAAAGAAGATGTTGTATGATTGCAAATGAGACAACTTTCAACATGAGACCAAAATTACACACAAATTAACAACTATAGGTCACCGTACGGCTTTCAACAATGAGCAAAGCCCATACCGCACAGTCAGATATAAAAGGCCCAAAAATGACAAAGCAAAACAATTCAAACGAGAAAACTAACGGCCTTATTTATGTATAACATGTTTTCGAGCGTTCATTCCTCAATTTATATTATAAAAGAGGGACGAAAGATACCAAAGGGACAGTCAAACTCATAAATCTAAAACAAACTGACAACGCCATGGCTAAAAATGAAAAAGACAAACAGAAAAACAATAGTACACATGACACAACATAAAAAACTAAAGAATAAACAACACGAACCCCACTAAAAACTAGGGGTGATCTCAGGTGCTCCGGAAGGGTAAGCAGATCCTGCTCCACATGTGGCACCCGTCGTGTTGCTTATGTGATTACAAATCCGGTAAATAGTCTAATTCGGTAGGTCACATTCATGAAAGGGAAGGGGATTGTAGTTACGACGTGAGGAACATATCTGATATCATTTGTGAAACGGTTATTCCATAACGGTCAACCAACTCGTGATGGCGTCCGTAAAATTTACGAAGGGATGATTTCAACTTCACCATTTGGAACTCTTGGTTTAATTGCTTCCTTGTTAGCAGTAACCCTCTATCAAGAAAATCATGATAGGAAATGCAAGCACGGGAATATCGTTTCAATTGGGAGATATATACCCCGTATGCAGGTGCTGCTGGAATGGTGCTACTTAGAAATGGAACGTTCACAATTGGAAAGCTGAAATCATCTCTTTTCTCGTAAAGTTTTGTTTTCAACCGACCCTCATTGTCAATTTCTAGATGTAAGTCAAGATATGAAGCCGACTTAACTGTATCTGTAGTATCCTTTATCTCCAATTCGTAGGGATAGATGCGTTCCACATAGTCACCAAATTTTGAATTGTTTAGTGAAAGAACGTCATCTATATAGCGGAAAGTAGAGTAAAAGGATATTGCTAACTTCTTATCTTTCTTCCTAAGAAGTTCCTGCATGAAGTCAGCCTCATCATAATAAAGAAACAAGTCGGCAAGTACAGGGGCACAGTTTGTTCCCATTGGGATGCCTACAGTCTTTTGAAAAACACGTCCTCCGAACGTTACAAATATGTTGTCAATCAAGAAACCAAGCATCTTGATAATATCGGTTTCAGAGAATTTTTTGTTTGAATCAGAGTGATTCTTTACAAAGTATGATTTATCCCTCCCTAAGACAAGATACCTGTATCTACGTTGGCCATTCTTTTTTATGAAACAAAGTAAAAATCCATAATGGGTCCATGATTTCCCGAGGCTTCAACTTTTATCAAAATTTTTGTAGTTACTCTTTGAATATTTGGCAAAGTACACATTCTTTAAATGCTTGCATTTTTGGTTCAAAAGAAAAGAAACAATTTAAAAAAATACTCATCATCGACTCTAATCGGTAAACTCGACACAGCCAAAACAGTCAAAACATTCATAAATGTTCGTGTTCATAATGGCTTTTATTTCTCAACTTAGCTACAAATTAAACAAAATGTAAATGTTAAATAAAGTTTAAATCATCATGTTTGTCATAGATCTAGTCAAAAGTCGTCATTTGGCATTTTTTGTTTGAGAACTCACTTTTGTCCCATGAATGTATACCTGTGGCAGAAAACCCTAAGACCTTTTCCTAATTTTGTTTAACTTCCCAGAAAATGGGCACGTCAATGCTATTTCATTTCAACATAAAAGTGCGTGATACTCTCGAGAACAACACATCAATATCATCGTTTGTCTATTCGATGTTGGAATCAGTGTGGGTATTTTCAATTGATACGCTTCCAATTAGCAATTCATTTTACAAGCAACTAAAACAATTGTTATAAACTTTAGCGTATTGTTGGTGGCCACTACCATCATTTGTCCATAATTATTCACTTATGTTTACTATACCTAGAAACCATGTGACATATGACACTAATAACTACAAATCACTCTTTACATTTTACAATTTTTAAAATATAGATAATGTAAGACACTGATATACGTATACGTGATTTGATACGACATTTGAAACTATCCACATAATAGTCGTTCAAGGACACCTTGTTGCTTTGAACACATTACCCCACACACAATATCTTTAAGAGTCTGAGCAAGTCATTTTCTATTCATTTTGCTAAGGTTTACTTTGAAGTGCTGGCATGCGTAATGCTGATTTCCTGTTCTTCAGAAATTATTTTGTAATAGTACGATTTTCAAGGCGTAATAACGGGAAACAATTACAACCGGCTTTTCTATCTGTATATGTACGGCAATTTGAAACCTTTCGAGATGTTCCATCAAAACAACTTCAATTGAGTTTATCTAATAAATTAGTATAGACACATTTAATATACATTTCATGTATTTATCAATTTAAAAAAAACTTCAAAGAAATTCACAAGATACACAATCCTATTATGAAATGTTTTTACAACTTAAAAAAAATCGTGATAAAAAAAATCACCTACTAAAAATGTTTCTGTCAGAATATGCATATAAACAACCATTCAAAAGAATAGTGTATACTTATTGACTGGGTATGAGTGGAATAGAAAGTTAATTTTATCGAAAAAGGCAATTTAGAGAATAAATGACGGGGTTAAATCAACTATCGAATATAAAAAAAAGAAACCCAGCCATACTGTTTAACGTTAACTTCATAATTATTCTAAAATGATAACGGCTACATCCTGTATCGACGTCAACCCTGTCGCGGTATGTTCAAAATCCCCAAATCCCGCAGCTGCATTTAAAATTCCTTAAAATATAATGACGTTTGCTGTCATAAAGTTTCATCGGGTCCAATATTTGGAAACTATTGACCGGTCCAATAGCGAATAGTTCAACACTTGAAATTTAAAAATAGAAATATTGAGATTATTGTGAACTTATTTCATATAGAAAATGATACATGAGGTATAATATTTTCATATAACATACCCTTGTTAGAAATAGACCAGAAGAATTACTGGATGTATACATGCCTGAAACAAATAAAAAACAGGACGATAATCATTACCAAGGGATTCTAATATAATGAACCTAGAACTGTTGTTATCTAAGGAATCTACCTATGGTGTGCCAACACCTACGCAATCTTATATCTAATGATAAGGCTAATCTATCAAGAAAGAAACACTAAGTTTTTTGCTAAATACGAGTATATCAATAAGACATATGGATGTCTGTTGGTTGTTGTTGACAAAATCAACGAGAAATACGAGAAAATGATTATACACGAAAGAATAAGCGAATGTTTAACGTACTATGTTCTGTTCTGTTTTATTTTAATAACTATGTTGATCCAATTACTAAACCACAAAGGGATACCTTTTATAAATACATGTAGAGCCTCTTTCGGGCTTTGAGCTACCAGTGGAACTTGTCAGTGTTAATACCAGTTGAGAACAACATTTGATGTTAAAATAGAGATATATAGTACTGATTGATAAATTGTTTTATTCTTCCTGTCAGTAAACTAAATAGATATAGAAAGATATGGTGTGAGTGCCAATGAGACAACTCTCCATCCAAATAACAATTTATAAAAGTAAACCATTCGAGTTCACTTTTTAAAACTCCGTGATATAATTCACTATCCTCATATCTAGTGTAAATCAAACGGCAGTCAATCAGATTGCATTTGTAAGGACATAATAAGATATAGGTTCAGGCCAAATGGCTACAAACGAGAACTATTCTGATAAAATAGTAGTTATACCATTTACCTGGGTTCCCTTACGAAGTACCTGAGATTACCCCAAAATTTTGGTTGCGTTCGTGTTGCTTAGTCTTTTATTTATCATATTGCGTCTCGTTTACTATTGTTTTTCTGTTTGTTTTATTCCTTTTTAACCAGTTTATTTTTTATCTATGAGTTTGACAGTCTCTCTGGTATCTTTCCCCTCTTTCATAAGACGGTATGATGTACTGACCTAGCTAGAATACAATAATATTGGGTTAGCTTACCAAACAATTGATACCTGGTTTTTTTTAAATGCTAATACCAGTTAAACCGAAGTCGAAGTTTAATAAAACATGCGCAATAGTGTGTAAGGAGTAGACTAAGATTTTTTCTTATTTCACAGAAACAGTTTCTGTTAAATTACCAGTTTCAAAGTATAATTACGTTTCAAACTATTCCTGACAAATTCAACTAACTTGAGTGTTTTGATGTTTAACCCAGCACTTTCTTCAGAAAATACCAGTACCAAGTCAGGATTATAAAATTTGTTTTCCATTCGTTCCGGCGGTAGATATAGTTGAGTGTTGAGTTTTATGATTTATTTATTTGCCTTGGAGCTCGGTAGTTTTGTTAATAGTTGTCAAAGGTACCAGGCATAATATTTAATACGCAAGACGCGCGTTTCGTCTACACAAGACTCATAAGTGACGATCAGATCATAATAAAAGAGGGACAAAAGATACCAGAGGGACAGTCAAACTCATAAATCGAAAATAAACTAACAACGCCAAGGCTTAAAATGAAAAGGACAAACAGAAAAACAATAGTACACATGACACAACATAGAAAACTAAAGAATAAGCAACACGAACCCCACCAATAATAATACTTTCAGTAACAGCTTATTTCGTTTCCAAGTTTTGAAGGAAGATTATTCAATAAATATAATCGTTCAATATGAGATAATACAGTTTCTCTAATTCTGTGCTAATTTAACCCTTTCCGAACTCATTGTTTTAACAAATCAACGTGTGGTTCCTGGATATCTCATAAGACGATTAGATGAGTTCAAGTGTTATTGAAAATGACAATTTTGTGGAATATGAAAGGCATTCTACGAGGTATTTTTGTTTTAAAAAAATATTATTAGAGAAACAGATTCTTACATTTGTACACAGATACTTGTGAATCATCGAATTTATTCAATCACGATAGTTAAAATATAAACTTTAAATCCTTGCCCAGGCTCGAACTTTAAAATTGATAGTTAAACTATTTTGATTGGATACACCCGATAATCCACCGATATCAAAGTAAATAGTTATCAAAGGTACCAGGTTTATCATTTGGTGCGCCAGACGCGCGTTTCGTCTACAAAAGACTCATCAGTGACGCTCAAATCACAAAAGTTAGAAAGTCAAACAAGTATAAAGTTGTAGAAAATTGAGGACTCAAAATTCGTAGAATTTGTACTAAATTACACCGAAGTGTAAGAATATATATATATATATATAAATGAATAAAAAAACTAAACAAGCAACATTGTATATTTTGTTATGTCTTTCCAAAATTAATTACATTCAAATATTCAAGTATGTTTTGAGATAATGAATAAATTTTGGGAGCATGCTTTGTCAGATGTTCGGGGGGATCAACTCTTAATGTAAGAGTGTATGTGTGACATATTTTTCTCCCGACCTTTGCTATTATTTGTCATTCATTTAATTTATATGATTTTAGTTGATGTAATTTCGTATTAATTATGTATTATAATTGCATATTAATTATGAACTTTTATGTCAAATGTTTTATTTGCAAATTGTATTTTTTTTTGCATTTTATGATTTTTAATAAATGACCTTTTTTCGTCAATCTTGTTTTTATATATATATATAGATATAGCAAAACAAGCTCAAACTCTGGCTGATATATTTATATATCAATATGTTTATGGTATCTGTCTGTCTATCTTAAACATAAATAAATAACAAACTAAACAAGCAACATTGTATATTTTGTTTTGTCTTTCCAAAATTAATTACATTCAAATATTCAAGTATGTTTTGAGATAATGAATAAATTTTGGGAGCATGCTTTGTCAGATATTAATTGGTAAGTATAATTAATACAAAATAGTTTTGGTTGTATTGCAGTTTTAGAAGAAGAAAAAAAGACGAAAAATCAAAGTGAATGAAAAACACTAGATGAGATTCAAGAGACATTACTTAAAGTGTTTTTTTTTATCATTTAGTCTTTGGCGTTTTTCTTTTCATTCTTTTGGTATCCAGCATGTATTGTTCTATTATTTCCTACAAAATCAATATCTAAGTATCTTCTATTTATTGTTTACCATATGCATACTATATAGACAAATAACATTATCATGAAAGGAAAGTAGGAAGCCTTTATTTAGCAATTATTTTGCAAGAAAAAAATAAAAGGAAAACTGTTGCAGTTCGATTTCTAATATTAAATGATATTTTTTAATATAATGTGCATCTCCTGCGAGGAAAATTGAGATACTTTTCAATATGGATTTTTGTAGGATACCGTTTTCCGCTTACAATGGTTTCCTGACAATTATAATTAAAATAATTCCGGTGAAAAAAACCGTAGATAAATATGCTGTCAAAGAGACTAAAATAATCTGCTGTTAAGCTAAGGAATATTATAAAAGGACACGAAAGAGAGATGGGAGAGTAAGATTTTGTATATATAAGATTCGCAATGTCAAAATATTAATGATAAAGTAAATAACTCAAGTGTAATGAAATTTTTACTAAATGGTATGGTGGATTTCACATTTTTATCATCAATACATTTGCTATGCTTGATTTAACCTAGAGACATACTGCAATATCGTTGATACCGTGTCACATTTTGTGAAGCCTAAGGAGACATGAATATAACAAAGGTATCACATCAATACGTGTGATTGATATGTTACTTAAAGAAGCAAACAATTATTAATATAAGTTCATGTTTGATTAACACTTGGATTTAAATTACTTTTTTTTTCTTCTTTAAAGAACAGTTTCGATCAAAAGTTATAAAGCCCCAACATTAGTTAGAGACAAACTTTAACAGGAATTTTAGGTAAGGACAATTCAAGTGGAAACTCAACATATATTACCACGACATTCACCAAGGAGGAAATTCTGGATAATTATAGTTTGGTTCTATACACTTTTTTTTTTATAATTTAAACCAAAGATGACGAACTGGATCTTTCTTCACTGTATTGGATACTTCAACTACAGTAGAGTCCTTACTAACAACGTTATATGGCTGGGTCTTCCAAGTGATCATTGAAACATCTTTCTAAATTTTTAACATTAACTTGATCAGCAATCAAAGCAGGGCTTCAAAGTTATTTTGAAACAACTTATTCTAAAGGTGTGAATCAGATGTGGATACTTAACAATTTCAAAGAAACAGTTAAGACTCTCTTATCTTGCAAAAGTGACACTAAAAAATGACCTTTCTTCACTTTACACAAGTATTCCTCATTCAAAAGTAAACGACAGTTTGTAAGAGTTGATCATCAATTGTCTCTAGGAAACAAACAGCTAACATAAAACATATAAGTATGTGTGTGACACATCGTACTTAGCAAATAATCATTCTGACTCTAACAATAATCATTTCTTAAAGTGACATTATTAAGATGGTTGATTTTTTAATAGAAAACATATTTGTTACGTTTAGGGGACGTGTTTTTTAAAAACCAAATCGATATACCCATGTGAGGTAACTGTGCTACTCATTTTGCCGACTTGTTCCTCTACTCATACGATACCTCATGCACTAATTTCTTAGGACGAAAGAAAGCAGTATCCTTTAACGTTACCTTCCGCTATATAGATGATGTTTTCTAACTAATTAATTCTAAATTTGGTGACTATGTTGAACACATCTATCTCATCGGACAACCGATAAAGTTATGTTACATCTCGAAATTTGTAATGATGGTCGGTCAAAAACAAAACTACCCGATAAAAGAGATGATTTCAGCTTACAAATTTGAACGATATTCCAGGGCTTTTATTTCCTATCATGATTTCCTTGATAAAAGACTTCTGCTCACAAGGAAGCTACTACACCAATAATTTCAAATGGTAAAATTGAATCATTCCGCCATATTTTTTACGGACGTCATCACATGTTGGATAGTCGTTATGTTATATCTCTTCCACATATGACGACAGATATGTTCCAATTGTGGTACAGTGGAGATCACTTCTAACCTCTCATTAGAACTGTCAGAATATTCTGTCATAGAACTGTTCTAACCTGTCCTAGAACAGTTCTAGCTAGAACAGTTCTACCCTAGAACTGTGCTAGGTAGAACTGTCAGGATCAGTTCTAGGTAGAACTGACTAAATCAGTTCTAGGTAGAACTGTCAGGTTCAGTTCTAGGGTAGAACTGTCTAAAACTGTTCTAGGTAGAACTGACCAAATCAGTTCTAACCGTAGAACTGTCAGCAGAACTGACCAAATCAGTCAGGACTGTAGAACAGTTCTAAATGACGTCACTGCAGAAAGGGCAATTTAGAATTTAGAACAAAAAATCAGTTCCAATTACTTTACTATATATAATAGCAGATGTTTCTATATTTTTTACTGATCAAAAGTTGCATGTACAAATATCGAAGTGGATAGGAGGTTATCCAACTCATCGGAGAAATATTTTTATGAGATTGCAAATGAAACATCATTGTTTACGTTTCTTCGTTCCCCGTTTTTAACAGTCTCTCCGTAAATATAACTCTGCATTTAATTCAAGTAAATTTAATCTTAATTTACCTTGTTTGCCTTGGATTTACATTCATGATTTAAGATTCTGTTTTGACAAATGTTCAAACGAAAATTGTACAGTGGATGAATTATGGGATATCGTAGTAATGAACACAGTGTTGTTAAACGCAAGAAAACTAAGTACATTTGCACTGAGGTCTCAGATTTGCATTATCTCGTTGCCAAACTTATCCATAACGATAATGAATAATATCTGGGAGTCTGTAACGTCAGAAAAATATACTCGATCTGAACATGAATGAAATATTTGCCACTGGACGTCAAATTATATTAACAGTATAGTCAGTATATACCTTTCCAAGAAGAGAACTTCTCATACATGTACTTTTCATTTTAAAATAAAGTATATGAATCAGTGATGTGAGTGTTGGATGATGCCGTTAAATAGTTTTGTTTAAAAAAATAACCATCATGAACTACTGACTTAAAAAGTCACTTTTTGTGACGGTTCATTATTAAATAATTTAAGTTTGGATGTAACGGGTCTTCTGTCGTTATTGTGTTATCAGCGCCCATAGACATAAGTTAGTCATGTGACCGTAATGTCATCAACGTTTTTTCACGGTTTGGCAAGGTTTAAAATGGAATTTAGAATTAAATTATAAGAAATGACTTATCATTTTTTTCTGTCTATTCGAAATAACATAAAAATTGTGGTGCACACTATTAAAAAACCCGCTTCGCGCATTTTACATTAAAAAAAGTAAAATGATCAGTTTTGGCTGATGCAGTCATATATGGTCAGATTTGGTTGATGCTGTCAAATATGGTCAGTTTTGATTGATGCAGACACATTTTTTTGTTACATGAGTCAGTCTGAGGTATGGAAACTACTGATGTTTGTTCAATTTCCAATATTGCAGTTATTTATATATACTACAGTAAAAAAAAATATAACTGAAGTACAGTACTGTTCAACTATATAGACTCACATTAAAAAAAAGCAAATATGGTCAGTTTTGGTTGATGCGGTCAAAAGATTTTATTAAACAACTCAGTCTGAAGTATGAAAACTACTGGTATTTGTTTACGATTCAATACTTTGAATAAAAAGAGGATATACTGGCACTATGAATTCATGCGAACAAAATTTTGAGGTCATTGTTTTCCAATATTGCTGTAACTTGTATATTACAGTCCCTCTTGACCTAAAATTATAACTGAATTACTGTGCTGCTTTATAGATTTGCAGAAAGAAAGAGCAAATAAGGTCAGTTTAGATTGATGCGGTCAAAAGATTTTATTACACGACTCAGTCTGAAGTATGAAAACTACTGATATTTGTTTACGATTCAATACTTTGAATAAAAAGAGGACATGCTGACACTATAAATTCATGCGAACAAAATTTTGAGGTCATTGTTATCCAATATTGCTATAACTTGTATATATTGCAGTCCCTCTTGACCTAAAATTATAACTGAATTACTGTACAGCTATATAGATTTGCAGAAAGAAAGAGCAAATAAGGTCAGTTTAGATTGATGCGGTCAATAGATTTTATTACACGACTCAGTCTGAAGTATGAAAACTACTGATATTTGTTTACGATTCAAAACTTTGAATAAAAAGAGGACATGCTGACACTATAAATTCATGCGAACAAAATTTTTAGGTCATTGTTTTCCAATATTGCTGTAACTTGTATATTACAGTCCCTCTTGACCTAAAATTATAACTGAATTGCTGTACAGCTATATAGATTTGAAGAAAGAAAGAGCAATAACGGTCAGTTAAGATTGATGCGGTCAAAAGATTTTATTACACGACTCAGTCTGAAGTATGAAAACTACTGATATTTGTTTACGATTCAATACTTTGAATAAAAAGAGGATGTGCTGGCACTATAAATTCATGCGAACAAAATTTTGAGGTCATTGTTTTCCAATATTCCTATAACTTGTATATATTACAGTCCCTCTTGACCTACAATTATAACTGAATTACTGTACAACTATATAGATTTGCAGAACGAAAGAGCAATAACGGTCAGTTAAGATTGATGCGGTCAAAAGATTTTATTACACGACTCAGTCTGAAGTATGAAAACTACTGATATTTGTTTACGATTCAATACTTTGAATAAAAAGAGGACATGCTGGCACTATAAATTCATGCGTACAAAATTTTGAGGTCATTGTTTTCCAATATTGCTATAACTTGTATATATTACAGTCCCTCTTGACCTAAAATTATAACTGAATTACTGTACAGCACCCTTTTTATGGACGATCAATGCATTTGAATGAGGACAATAAATTTAAGTTAGACCCCCCCCCCCCCTTTTTTTAAACTGCTGGATCCGTCCCTATTGGTTTGGGCCGGAATAACGTATTACATTAAGGTCAGATAATTTTGTTATGTAAAACGAGTCACCCTGACTCCCCGAATGACAAATGTAAAATAAATGAAATAATAATGCCCCCTCCCCCCCCCCATATTAACGGCTTAATTTATGTTCAAAAAATGAAAGAAAAACAAATAATTTATGTAACACATCAACAAAAGAAAATCACTGAATAACAGGCTCCCGACTTGGAACAGTCACATACATGCAAAATATGGCGGGGTTAAAACCGGCAAAATAGCAAAACTCTTTATAATATTAATCGCTATTTTGCCGAAGCCTTTTATATTTAGACAAAGAGTTCTTAAATTTTAACCAAATCAATTCTAGCCGTAGAATTTATAAATCAATTTTAGCTGTAGGATTTATAAATCAATTCTAGCCGTAGAATTTATAAATCAATTCTGGCCGTAGAATTTATAAATCAATTCTAGTAGTGGGAGATATTATGGACATAATTGTGCAAATCGTGATACAAGCATGAAATTTGGTATATGGGTGGTTTAAATGATATTAAAATAAAATCAGCTGCTGGCCATAAAAAAAAAATCATTTTTTCAAGATGGCCACCGCTCATTTTGCAAATGGCGTCATATTCAATTGGTAACATTTCGTAAATCTTTTGAAAGCTGTGGAATATGTATAATCCAATTTAAGTTTGGTAAAACTTAAATCACAATTCCTAAAGTACGAAAAAACAATACCTACATGAATAAAAAGGTGACTTCCGGTCCCAAAATGGCGGCTAAACGTTGAAAATGTGAATGTTATCATTTCTATCAACTTAACAAGATATATCACTGACTTTGTTCAGTTCAAATGCATACATAGTTAGTTTAGAAAGAGAGGTTGTTTATCTGATAATTATACGGGAGGCCAGAACGGTAGCATTTGCAGTTACCAACACAGCTGAATTTCTTGCATCCGCATTTCAAAAAATCATGACACAAGAATCAGCGGCAGTCCATTTTGGTTTCCAATTGTCATTTTTTTTAACCCAACTCCTGTGTTTATGACTTGGTATATGAACCTGTCCAATGCATAAATCCGGACGAGCCCCACCATGTCCACCCTGATATGCTTCTCTGTTGATGTGCTCCAGAAGATTCTAATCGTTTGCAAGGAAGCAGCGGCCTTATGATGATATTCCGCCTACCAAAGTTAATGATAATGATTTTGTGGTAGGCGGAATAGCATCATAAGGCCGCTGCTTCCTCGCAAACGATTTTAATCGTGCCTCCTTAACAGCAAACGGTGATGTTTCCGTGCATGATGCAAACAAATACTTCTATGATATGTCTGTGTCTTCATACAAAATCGGTCAAACACGACCGTAACATCTGAGAATACTTCAAATGTCTGCCAAGCTGACCTCTTCGCTTTTCGACGAAGTGCCGATAACAGTGTTACACCCACTAAATGCATGGAAGAAGAAAAAGCTGTTACACGAGGACCAAACACATTTGATATGACATGTACAGGAAGCATTCGACATTCTTTATTCCTTCAAAGACCTATCTCCACAATTTGTCCACACCTAATCTTGCGAGTACTGCAATTCCTAATACTACTATATGTATGTCAGTACTTCTTAAAATTTCTTTTTTCAACCATTTTCAGCAGCATGCTTATCATGGACAAGTCTACTCACTTCTGCTCCAGCTACCATCCATCGTCTCCAAATGATCTTTGATTAAACGTATGGTACCAACATCGCCATTTACGACTCATTATTCTGTGCTTGTGCCTGGTCATTTGACTCGTGATATGAGCGTACTACTGAAGACACATGAAGTTCGTAATTCATAATTGAACGCCATAAATTAAACTGTGGTCGATATGACTCTCTTTCCTTATACCCGTTGATAACATACTTCAACGTTACAAAGCCATGAACCATATTTTCTGTGTTTACGCTTTCATAACGACTAGCATTACCAATTCAAGCAAACCACATATAAGTATGTGTGTGACACATCGTACTTAGCAAATAATCATTCTGACTCTAACAATAATCATTTCTTAAAGTGACATTATTAAGATGGTTGATTTTTTAATAGAAAACATATTTGTTACGTTTAGGGGACGTGTTTTTTAAAAACCAAATCGATATACCCATGTGAGGTAACTGTGCTACTCATTTTGCCGACTTGTTCCTCTACTCATACGATACCTCATGCACTAATTTCTTAGGACGAAAGAAAGCAGTATCCTTTAACGTTACCTTCCGCTATATAGATGATGTTTTCTAACTAATTAATTCTAAATTTGGTGACTATGTTGAACACATCTATCTCATCGGACAACCGATAAAGTTATGTTACATCTCGAAATTTGTAATGATGGTCGGTCAAAAACAAAACTACCCGATAAAAGAGATGATTTCAGCTTACAAATTTGAACGATATTCCAGGGCTTTTATTTCCTATCATGATTTCCTTGATAAAAGACTTCTGCTCACAAGGAAGCTACTACACCAATAATTTCAAATGGTAAAATTGAATCATTCCGCCATATTTTTTACGGACGTCATCACATGTTGGATAGTCGTTATGTTATATCTCTTCCACATATGACGACAGATATGTTCCAATTGTGGTACAGTGGAGATCACTTCTAACCTCTCATTAGAACTGTCAGAATATTCTGTCATAGAACTGTTCTAACCTGTCCTAGAACAGTTCTAGCTAGAACAGTTCTACCCTAGAACTGTGCTAGGTAGAACTGTCAGGATCAGTTCTAGGTAGAACTGACTAAATCAGTTCTAGGTAGAACTGTCAGGTTCAGTTCTAGGGTAGAACTGTCTAAAACTGTTCTAGGTAGAACTGACCAAATCAGTTCTAACCGTAGAACTGTCAGCAGAACTGACCAAATCAGTCAGGACTGTAGAACAGTTCTAAATGACGTCACTGCAGAAAGGGCAATTTAGAATTTAGAACAAAAAATCAGTTCCAATTACTTTACTATATATAATAGCAGATGTTTCTATATTTTTTACTGATCAAAAGTTGCATGTACAAATATCGAAGTGGATAGGAGGTTATCCAACTCATCGGAGAAATATTTTTATGAGATTGCAAATGAAACATCATTGTTTACGTTTCTTCGTTCCCCGTTTTTAACAGTCTCTCCGTAAATATAACTCTGCATTTAATTCAAGTAAATTTAATCTTAATTTACCTTGTTTGCCTTGGATTTACATTCATGATTTAAGATTCTGTTTTGACAAATGTTCAAACGAAAATTGTACAGTGGATGAATTATGGGATATCGTAGTAATGAACACAGTGTTGTTAAACGCAAGAAAACTAAGTACATTTGCACTGAGGTCTCAGATTTGCATTATCTCGTTGCCAAACTTATCCATAACGATAATGAATAATATCTGGGAGTCTGTAACGTCAGAAAAATATACTCGATCTGAACATGAATGAAATATTTGCCACTGGACGTCAAATTATATTAACAGTATAGTCAGTATATACCTTTCCAAGAAGAGAACTTCTCATACATGTACTTTTCATTTTAAAATAAAGTATATGAATCAGTGATGTGAGTGTTGGATGATGCCGTTAAATAGTTTTGTTTAAAAAAATAACCATCATGAACTACTGACTTAAAAAGTCACTTTTTGTGACGGTTCATTATTAAATAATTTAAGTTTGGATGTAACGGGTCTTCTGTCGTTATTGTGTTATCAGCGCCCATAGACATAAGTTAGTCATGTGACCGTAATGTCATCAACGTTTTTTCACGGTTTGGCAAGGTTTAAAATGGAATTTAGAATTAAATTATAAGAAATGACTTATCATTTTTTTCTGTCTATTCGAAATAACATAAAAATTGTGGTGCACACTATTAAAAAACCCGCTTCGCGCATTTTACATTAAAAAAAGTAAAATGATCAGTTTTGGCTGATGCAGTCATATATGGTCAGATTTGGTTGATGCTGTCAAATATGGTCAGTTTTGATTGATGCAGACACATTTTTTTGTTACATGAGTCAGTCTGAGGTATGGAAACTACTGATGTTTGTTCAATTTCCAATATTGCAGTTATTTATATATACTACAGTAAAAAAAAATATAACTGAAGTACAGTACTGTTCAACTATATAGACTCACATTAAAAAAAAGCAAATATGGTCAGTTTTGGTTGATGCGGTCAAAAGATTTTATTAAACAACTCAGTCTGAAGTATGAAAACTACTGGTATTTGTTTACGATTCAATACTTTGAATAAAAAGAGGATATACTGGCACTATGAATTCATGCGAACAAAATTTTGAGGTCATTGTTTTCCAATATTGCTGTAACTTGTATATTACAGTCCCTCTTGACCTAAAATTATAACTGAATTACTGTGCTGCTTTATAGATTTGCAGAAAGAAAGAGCAAATAAGGTCAGTTTAGATTGATGCGGTCAAAAGATTTTATTACACGACTCAGTCTGAAGTATGAAAACTACTGATATTTGTTTACGATTCAATACTTTGAATAAAAAGAGGACATGCTGACACTATAAATTCATGCGAACAAAATTTTGAGGTCATTGTTATCCAATATTGCTATAACTTGTATATATTGCAGTCCCTCTTGACCTAAAATTATAACTGAATTACTGTACAGCTATATAGATTTGCAGAAAGAAAGAGCAAATAAGGTCAGTTTAGATTGATGCGGTCAATAGATTTTATTACACGACTCAGTCTGAAGTATGAAAACTACTGATATTTGTTTACGATTCAAAACTTTGAATAAAAAGAGGACATGCTGACACTATAAATTCATGCGAACAAAATTTTTAGGTCATTGTTTTCCAATATTGCTGTAACTTGTATATTACAGTCCCTCTTGACCTAAAATTATAACTGAATTGCTGTACAGCTATATAGATTTGAAGAAAGAAAGAGCAATAACGGTCAGTTAAGATTGATGCGGTCAAAAGATTTTATTACACGACTCAGTCTGAAGTATGAAAACTACTGATATTTGTTTACGATTCAATACTTTGAATAAAAAGAGGATGTGCTGGCACTATAAATTCATGCGAACAAAATTTTGAGGTCATTGTTTTCCAATATTCCTATAACTTGTATATATTACAGTCCCTCTTGACCTACAATTATAACTGAATTACTGTACAACTATATAGATTTGCAGAACGAAAGAGCAATAACGGTCAGTTAAGATTGATGCGGTCAAAAGATTTTATTACACGACTCAGTCTGAAGTATGAAAACTACTGATATTTGTTTACGATTCAATACTTTGAATAAAAAGAGGACATGCTGGCACTATAAATTCATGCGTACAAAATTTTGAGGTCATTGTTTTCCAATATTGCTATAACTTGTATATATATACAGTCCCTCTTGACCTAAAATTATAACTGAATTACTGTACAGCACCCTTTTTATGGACGATCAATGCATTTGAATGAGGACAATAAATTTAAGTTAGACCCCCCCCCCCCCTTTTTTTAAACTGCTGGATCCGTCCCTATTGGTTTGGGCCGGAATAACGTATTACATTAAGGTCAGATAATTTTGTTATGTAAAACGAGTCACCCTGACTCCCCGAATGACAAATGTAAAATAAATGAAATAATAATGCCCCCTCCCCCCCCCCCATATTAACGGCTTAATTTATGTTCAAAAAATGAAAGAAAAACAAATAATTTATGTAACACATCAACAAAAGAAAATCACTGAATAACAGGCTCCCGACTTGGAACAGTCACATACATGCAAAATATGGCGGGGTTAAAACCGGCAAAATAGCAAAACTCTTTATAATATTAATCGCTATTTTGCCGAAGCCTTTTATATTTAGACAAAGAGTTCTTAAATTTTAACCAAATCAATTCTAGCCGTAGAATTTATAAATCAATTTTAGCTGTAGGATTTATAAATCAATTCTAGCCGTAGAATTTATAAATCAATTCTGGCCGTAGAATTTATAAATCAATTCTAGTAGTGGGAGATATTATGGACATAATTGTGCAAATCGTGATACAAGCATGAAATTTGGTATATGGGTGGTTTAAATGATATTAAAATAAAATCAGCTGCTGGCCATAAAAAAAAAATCATTTTTTCAAGATGGCCACCGCTCATTTTGCAAATGGCGTCATATTCAATTGGTAACATTTCGTAAATCTTTTGAAAGCTGTGGAATATGTATAATCCAATTTAAGTTTGGTAAAACTTAAATCACAATTCCTAAAGTACGAAAAAACAATACCTACATGAATAAAAAGGTGACTTCCGGTCCCAAAATGGCGGCTAAACGTTGAAAATGTGAATGTTATCATTTCTATCAACTTAACAAGATATATCACTGACTTTGTTCAGTTCAAATGCATACATAGTTAGTTTAGAAAGAGAGGTTGTTTATCTGATAATTATACGGGAGGCCAGAACGGTAGCATTTGCAGTTACCAACACAGCTGAATTTCTTGCATCCGCATTTCAAAAAATCATGACACAAGAATCAGCGGCAGTCCATTTTGGTTTCCAATTGTCATTTTTTTTAACCCAACTCCTGTGTTTATGACTTGGTATATGAACCTGTCCAATGCATAAATCCGGACGAGCCCCACCATGTCCACCCTGATATGCTTCTCTGTTGATGTGCTCCAGAAGATTCTAATCGTTTGCAAGGAAGCAGCGGCCTTATGATGATATTCCGCCTACCAAAGTTAATGATAATGATTTTGTGGTAGGCGGAATAGCATCATAAGGCCGCTGCTTCCTCGCAAACGATTTTAATCGTGCCTCCTTAACAGCAAACGGTGATGTTTCCGTGCATGATGCAAACAAATACTTCTATGATATGTCTGTGTCTTCATACAAAATCGGTCAAACACGACCGTAACATCTGAGAATACTTCAAATGTCTGCCAAGCTGACCTCTTCGCTTTTCGACGAAGTGCCGATAACAGTGTTACACCCACTAAATGCATGGAAGAAGAAAAAGCTGTTACACGAGGACCAAACACATTTGATATGACATGTACAGGAAGCATTCGACATTCTTTATTCCTTCAAAGACCTATCTCCACAATTTGTCCACACCTAATCTTGCGAGTACTGCAATTCCTAATACTACTATATGTATGTCAGTACTTCTTAAAATTTCTTTTTTCAACCATTTTCAGCAGCATGCTTATCATGGACAAGTCTACTCACTTCTGCTCCAGCTACCATCCATCGTCTCCAAATGATCTTTGATTAAACGTATGGTACCAACATCGCCATTTACGACTCATTATTCTGTGCTTGTGCCTGGTCATTTGACTCGTGATATGAGCGTACTACTGAAGACACATGAAGTTCGTAATTCATAATTGAACGCCATAAATTAAACTGTGGTCGATATGACTCTCTTTCCTTATACCCGTTGATAACATACTTCAACGTTACAAAGCCATGAACCATATTTTCTGTGTTTACGCTTTCATAACGACTAGCATTACCAATTCAAGCAAACCACATGCAGTTATCTGATGCTTGTGTCCATTCCTAATTACATTTGAACATACTTGAAAAGCATCTGGCGCTCTAGGTGTTGCAATATCGGCTTCAGCGAGGACACATGTCCATCCACTATCGCGCAATATATCACTCAGAATTTCAAAACAAGCCATGGACATTCCAACAAACATCACGATAAACTTATGTTCTCCGTACAAATATTGCCATTCCAACTGAAATTGCTTAGCCAATACCAAAGGGTTTATCTGCAGCTATAATTGATGTTTGCCCGATATTTAGAAACTTAATCCCTCGAATGCTTGATCATTGCAACTGAAAGTGCGTGTTTTCAAACAGTGGCGTCAAAGAAGTAACACTTTATATTTGAACAGAAGAGCCTAGATGCTTAGAGGAATGAATGACGACCAAGATATGTTTAAGAAATTCAAATCCTCATCTGTTAGAAGAACTATGATTTCCGTCATTGTGCCCCTGTAGTGCGTGTAATTCGTTCTTTATTTATAAATAGTTTGCGCATGCGCAAAATTATTTAACGCATGTGTATCATAACCTTAAAAAACGTCATCAAACAAATTCATAACATCATTAAAAACTCAAAAGCGCTAAGCATGTAATAAATAGTTGAAAAGTTTGTGTGTGAATTTTGTAACATTTTTACGCATGCGCAAACCCAGAACATGTAAAAATTTCATTTTAAGTATATTCGTCACATGTAAAGAAGGTATCCACCAAACCTGATAATATTTTTTACTTAAAGAAGGTCAAAGAAAACGTTTTCCAGAAAAATAAGTATTTTAATCTTGAAAAAACAGCCAATTTTGAAAAGGTGGTGGCCATCTTGAAAAAATGACTGTTTTTCATGGCCAGCAGTTTTTTTCTTAAAATGTATATAATAATGATGGTTCGTGCTAAGTTTCATGCTTGTATCATCATTTGCACAATTCCCTTGATTTTGCTTGCTAATATCTTCCACTATAGCCGTAGAATTTGAAATCAATTCTAACCGTAGAACTGTTCTGGAAGTAGAACTGACCAAAGATTTGGTCAGTTCTAGCTAGAACTGTCTAAAACTGTTCTAGGGTAGAACTGTCAGGATCAGTTCTAGCTAGAACTGTCTAAATCAGTTCTAGGTAGAACTGACCAAATCAGTTCTAGCTAGAACAGTTCTAACCTAGAACTGACTAAAAGGTGTCAGGCTGACAGTTCTACATACTGTTCTAGAACAGTTCTCCTGACAGATTCTGACAGAATTTATGAGAGGTTAGAACTGATCTCCACTGTAACTACAATGTCATCCCCTTTTCACCCGAACGATATCTGTACTTATATAGATATAGGAAAATGTGGTGTGAGTGCAAATGAGACAACTCTCCATCCAAATAACAATTTATAAAAGTAAACCATTAATATATTATAGGTCAATGTACAGCCTTCAACATGGAACTTTGGGTCACACCGAACAACAAGCTATAAAGGGCCCCAAAATTACTAGTATAAACCATTCAAACGGGAAAACCAACGGTCTAATCTATATAAAAAAACGAGAAACGAGAAACCCGTATAAACTACATATTAAACAAACGACAACTACTGTACATCTGATTCCAGACTTAGGACAGGTGCAAATATTTGCAGCGGAATTAAACGTTTTAATGGTACCAAACCTTCTCCCTTTTTCTGAAACAATAGCATGACATCACAACATAGAAAAACACACGCTCAAATATCAATTGGAAGGCTTAACTCAATCAAAAAACGTAAATCAACACACTATGAACGAATAAATTTGATCTGAGATACCTGAATGCAAATGCATTGTTAACTAGAGGTTCTCAAAAGCCTGTATCGCTCACCTACATATGTAACTCTACTTTAGTTTTTAAAATCATATCAACAAAGATAAAATTTGGCTTCAAAGTAACAACACTTGGACAGCACCTCCTAAGGAAAGGAAAATTCATGCTATGTTTGGTTTCATTCAATTCAGTGGTTCTCTAGAAGAAGACTTTAGTATGCATTTCAAATAGGGTGCTATGTTAAACCAAGTCCCCCGATGGCGGCCATCTTGGATGATGGATCGGCTACAAAGTAACAACACTTGATCAGCACCTCATAAGGATCATTCATGCTATGTTTGGTTTCATTCCATTCATTGGTTCCCTTAAAGAAGTCATTTGTATGCATTTCCCATAGGGTCCTCTGTTAAACTAAGTCCCCTCACTGGCGGCCATCTTGGATGTTTGATCGGCTAAAAAGTAACAACACTTGGTCAGCTTTCATAAGGAACATTCATACTATGTTTGATTTCATTCTATTCAATGGTTCTCAAAAAAAGACATTTGTATGTATGTCCCATAAGGTCCTATGTTAAACTAAGTCTCCCACAGGCGGCCATCTTGGTCACAAACACTAGGTCAGCATTTCATAAGGATCATTCATGCTATGTTTGGTTTCATTCCATTCTCTAAAAGAAGTCATTTGTATGCATTTCCCATAGGGTCCTATGTTAAACTAAGTTTCCGCTGGCGGCCATTTTGGATGATAGATCGGCTACAAAGTAACAACACTTGGTCAGCACCTCACAAGGAACATTCCTACTATGTTTGATTTCATTCTATTCAATGGTTCTCAAAAAGAAGACATTTGTATGTATGTCCCATAAGGTCCTATGTTAAACTAAGTCCCCCACAGGTGGCCATCTTGGATGATGCATCGGCTATTAAGTAACAACACTAGGTCAGCACTTCATAAGGAACATTCATGCAATGTTTGGTTTCATTCCATTCTCTAAAAGAAGTCATTTGTATGCATTTCCCATAGGGTCCTATGTTAAACTAAGTTTCCGCTGGCGGCCATTTTGGATGATAGATCGGCTAAAAAGTAACAACACTTGGTCAGCACCTCACAAGGAACATTCATACTATGTTTGGTTTCATTCTATTTAGTGGTTCTCTAAAAGAAGTCATTTGTATGCATTTCCCATAGGGTCCTATGTTAAACTAAGTTCCCGGCTGGCGGCCATTTTGAATGATGGATCGACTACAAAGTAATAACACTTAGTCAGCACCTCATAAGGAACATTCATGCCATGTTTTGTTTCATCCTATTCAGTGGTTCTCTAGAAGAAGTTCAAAATGTAAAAAGTTAACGACGGACGACGGACGCCAAGTGATGAGTAAAGCTCACGTGGCCCTTTGGGCCAGGTGAGTTAATAAAATATTAGGGACAAACATTCAAGGCCATAAAGCAAACAAACAAGTCCAAACAAAGCCATGGCAAGACACCACCGCGAAATATTTAACCCATCGATAATAATCACCTTTGAAAAAAAAGGTTTTTCATAATATATTCAGGTATATGAAAAATAATTTTGTCGTTTTAGGTATACTACTTCTGTGTATATAAATACTTCCAATAATTAGGAATACCAAAAAAGTTCTGTCATTTTAATAACTAATTTAACACTACATACAAATTGGGGTGAATATCAACAATAAAACTATACAATTAAAGCTAGCTAAAACTTCTCTGTACAGATTTAAGGAGAATAATATTGATGTTCATACAAATGTAGTACGAAGAAGTGAAAAATAGTAGATATTCCAAAAAATCAAAGCTGGTATATAGACAATATCCATATTAATAAAAAATAACAAAAAAGCATTATCAACAGTATCAACAGGTCGAATTAACAAGAAAGTACGATTTGAGAGTGGGGTTCGTGTTGTTTATTCTTTAGTTTTCTATGTTGTGTCGTGTGTGCTGTTGTTTGTTTGTCTTTTTTCATTTTTAGCCATGGCGTTGTTAGTTTGTTTTATATTTATGAGTTTGACTGTCCCTTTGGTATCTTTCGTCCCTCTTTTACTGAGAGCTAGTTAAAAGCCAAAAACAATTAATAATAAAGAATCATGCATCAGGGACCAAAATCAACTAAAACACATTCCAGGGATTTAGTATTTTAACGTCATAAACAGTCAGAGAAGACATGACTTGTGCAATGCATCGACAGGTAGTAGGATAGTGAGGAGCGACTTCTTTAGAGATACAAATTTTATTTGTGTGTCTCTCTATACATCCCGCCTCAAAAGAAGATACAATTTAGTTATGTGTTAATTTGCTAATGACAAAATCGATATAAGTGACATAATGCAACATGTAGAGCAGGATCAGCTCACCCTTCCGAAACATCTGAGATCACCTCCAGTTTTGGTAGGGTTCGTGCTGCTCTCTTTTTATTTTTCTAAGTTGTGTTTTATGTTTGTCTGTTGATCTTTACGTTTTTAGCCATTTCGTAGTCAGTTTATTTTCGAAACAATTACAATTCGATGGTAACTGTGTTCAGTAGTCCTTTCTTAAACTTTAAATAACCCTTCACTACAAGAAATGTCCTCGACACCAAGTTCTTCAGAAAAATGTACAAAAACCATTAAAAAGATAGCCAAAAGACACCAAAGGAATTGCCACATTCATAAGTCGAAAACAAATTGACAATGCCATGGGACAAAAAGGAAAAACGGACAAAACCCAATAAAGAAAACTAAGTTCTGAGCAACACGAACCCCGACAAATACAAGGGGTGATCTCAGGTGCTCCGAACACGTAAGTAGATCCTGATCCACATGTGGCATCCGTCTTGTTGCTCATGTTGATAAAACTCCGGTGATAAAACGGTATGTTGCATTTGAGGAAAAGAGTGAGGTTTATGATAAACATACGACAATTACAAAACATTCATCGTCATCTGTAAAACAGATTACCCAAAGCGGTCAACAAACTTGTAATTGCGTCTGTACAATTTTTGAATGGTTAATTCAAACTCCAACTCTTATATTAATTATAGCTTATCAGCCCTCTACTAACTAAATCATGATAAAAAATACAAGCTGTGGAATATCTATAAAATTAACAAACAAAATAAACTACTGGGGAGACTTTAATCTGAACAAGCATCAGAAGAACGGTCTGACTTTTTTCTTTACGGTCGTTCTTTATCTCAAACAGTGGAGAAACAAAAGGTACAGAAAATCTATCGGAAAAAGGAGTTCGCATATTTAACACCATTACTAATACTTTATCAGCTGATACTGTGATATGAAGTACGAAATCGGCTACTATAGAAGTCAAACTTTTTCACTTTTTATGCTACTGAATTTAGATTTCTGTACAGCATGGTAAATATATTTAAACATACATAAAAAAATCAAAAGAACAAGAACAAACGAATGAATGGATGAAACCAAAAAAATCACGAAAGAAAACACAGACAGACAAGCAAAACTAAACACGTGTATACAATTCACTTTCGAACTACGTCCTTACCTTGAATTAGTTTGCATCAACGAGTTAGTTCAAAATATTAAATTGTCATGCTTTGCAGCTACAATGTACTGTCGGTTGAAAGAATAAAATGAATGTGGTGGCAATGATCTTTAATTATATGAATTCATGGTTCAACTAACAAATGAAAGTATGTTTCTATGTGGTTGTATTTCATATTGGTAAGGTGCTGTTCTATTGTATGTACTAAGTCAGTGTTTAATAGAGATAGTAAATAAAACAATACGCCTTCCATTTCGTCATAAGTATTTGAAACAAAATGGTCTTACAAACTTCTGTACATCAAATTCTTTTTGTTTTTGGTTATCAGGCGAAGGGATAGTAATACATTTGTTTCAACAAAGCAATATGGTAACGGAACGGTGAAGTGTTATAAGATGTAGATTATCAATTTGTAACAAGTTAATATGACCATACATATTATTTTATTTTCGAATTGTTACTTCTAACATTTCATTATAAACAACAGCATGCACCAATTGCAATTGATAAACCACAATCGTATAAAAACAGCAATCATGGCAATCAAATGACAAAGACACATATAACTCTCAACAAACACACACAAAAGCTCAACATATACTATCATGAAACGTACATCGAGGAACGCGAACTCACAAAAAAAAATGTGCACGCATATGAGTTCTGAAATTTTAGCATTCTTTTCTCCATTTGTTTACTCCTGTTTAGAAAACTTTTATATTCTGAATTGATAAATGTCCTTGTCTGATCCGAGGAAATTACCGACTTGCAAAACCGTTTGTTTTGTAAATTCCTTTCTCTTAAACTAAACAACGAAAAACATTTGATAGACGGATGTTCAATGCCACTTAAGAACTTTTTTGCTATTGTGTTGCGTCAGTTTTTATTGAAGAAGGAGGCCGGGTGCAGCGAGAAACCATGACTTGTGTAGTAGGTAACTGAAATCATAGACAATTAAGATTGAGCTCAAAGTTGTAGCATTGTTTTCAGTGCAGAAAGCCACAAACATATTACACTGAATCAAGGAATAACCAAAACAAAAATCTTTACAACTTAGATACAAATAGGACTCCACTAGAGCACCTGTTGAGTTACAATTGCCAGTAAAAAATTTGGTAAAAAACAGGATGGGCCGAGATTGTGGGTACATAAGGAAATGACTGTTCCAAATCAGGAATATGACAGTTGTTTTCCATTCATTTGATGTTTAGAGGTTTTGATATTGTCATTTGATAAGTTATTTTCGGATTTTAATTTTCCTTGGAGTTATTTTTTATATTTCCTTTTATTACGACATGTCAACATTTTTTTGAACCAATACTCCATATCGTTCAATCAAAATCTGAATGCGTCCTGAATACTGCGACATTTTGGAAGAATTACTTCAACTTCATCATTTGAAGTTCTTGAATAATAAATTTCTTAAAGAAGTTACGTTCCATCTAGGTAATCATTGAATGAAACGATGGCTATCGAATATTGTATCAACTGGGTTATGTGAACTCAATTTGAACTCAGTTTGTTGCTAAATTGAAATCACCAGTTTTGCATTAACTTAGTTTTTAAAACACTCTCAGATTTATTGTTAAGATTTTAATAATATTTAACGGTTTGTTGTATTCCTATTGTCAATTTTAAAGAGATAGATGCATCAACATACGTATGTTGCCATCAAATGTCAATAATGTAATGAAAAAATAAAATGTCCTTATTTTTAATTTATATTTGAAAGTTAACAGTGCAATACCAAATACCTTTAAAAAATAAATGAAAAATTATTTTGGAAATTGCTTCAAACAATAAAGAAGAAAATCAGAAAGAAGATGAACACAACGGATTCCAAATGAATAGCGATTGTCTATTAAAATACACGTCCACCAAACTTAACAAATATGTAGTCGTAAAGAAATTTAAAAAAGCATTTTGATTGTCAGTTTCAGAGATTTGTATCTGTGTTTGGCCATTTCGTTTAAATAAAAAAAAAGTTTAACTAACTCTTAAATTTGTCTGTTTAGGAATTGGAGCGTAGTTTAAGTTTGTTAAATGTTCCTGTCCTAAAAAAAACATGTGATTGTACTGTAGTAGATCACTAAAATTGTGTAGTATCCATGTATTATCCACAGCGCCCGTTGTGAGTAGTTTCACAGTAAGTCAGAAGTCCAGGTTTGATTGACGATGAATTAGATGATTATAATTTGTAAAAGGTTTTATAAAACATTTGAAAAACCCAGCAATACAGATCGTACTCTTGTGTATTGTTGCTGTCCAGTACAGTGAAGGCAAGTTCGTGTTTTTTTTTTTTTTTTTTTTTTTTTTTGTGTTATCTTCTATTGAACTTGCATGCACTGTGTTTTTCAAAGTAGGCACGTGATTTATAAAGAAGGTAGACATAGAAAAATGACAGCAAGTCTGATTTTATCCACGAAATTTGTAGGTATTTTGTAGACATGTAAACCTCTTTATAGCATAGAAAGTAAACACAAATCTAGATTTAAAGGCCAAAGTTTTATAGAAGGGCGGATCAGAACATCGTTAAGGCAATGTTTAATTCCTAAGAACAGTTTCATTTGTTTAATGTATTTTTTTTGTCCCTGAACTATAAACCACCAGTCAACTGTAATACTTACATCTGGCAGTTAGGGAACACAGCAGTAAAATTCGTGTTAAAGAAGAGTGTCGGTTTCGTTGTGCGAGATAATAATACGCAACAACATTCGGTTTTCCCATCGTTTTATAAAAAGTACAGTGTAAAAGTGTCGTGCTTTCTGGACGTTAAAGAACTATTTTAGAGATTTGAAGGTGTCATTTTACAAGGTATACTTCAGATTCTACCATTACACAAATAACTAATGATAGTTGTTGAATAATGCATAACAGTTTTTGGTACAAGTAAGCCGCTAGAGTATTGAGTATTTATTTACTTTTTTACCAAAGTTAGCCGGACTAATTTGAAATCTTTTAGTGTTGTGAGTATTCAATATTGTAACTACTACAGAAACTGTTATAAACTCCTATCTGATTTATTAAATAGATCACAGAAATGACATATACACATGAGCATTTTGTACAAAAATAACATCCTTCATTTATAATTTTGTTATCAGATGAACATTTATTGAAATATTTTACATAGTCGTAGCGGTTGACTTGTCCCATGAATGGCGGTTCCCAGAAGAACTTCTTTAACTTGTCATCACCAATATTTCAATAATTTGCATTAAAGTCGTTATGAATACGATTTGAACCAATGAAATTTAATAATGATATTTATTGCTGACTTCTGCCTAGTCGAAGCATTGGCATGGCACGTTTATCACTTCCTCGTCCTAATCGCATCATTCGTAAATTTCTTTTTATTTCAGCATCATCAGCAGTATTGTCATATCTTTTACCTAATCTTAACATCTTAAATGGTCGTTTTCCTAGTCTCAGCATTGGCATTGCTCGTTTCTCTTCTTCATCGTCCAATGATCCATCGGATCTGCCTAATCTAAGCATATTCATTGGTCGTTTGCCTAATCTAAGCATATGCATTGCTCGTTTGCCTAATCTAAGCATAGCCATAGCTCTTCCTAATCTTAACATGGGCATTGCGCGTTTTTCTTCGTCAAGATCAGTAACGTAGTCATCTTCTGTGAGGTATCTACCAAATCGTGGGAGTGGAACTGTTCTTTCTTCACTGTCTTTGACTTCGTCTTTATATCGGCAATTTTTTCTTTGATATCTTCAAATTTCTCTTCATCGTAAACATTTTGAGGTGGGACGTCTGGTAAAGAACGACGGTATCGGTATTTTCCTGGACGAGGTCCTGGGTTAATCAGACGTGGAGAATCATCGTCTGCGTCATACAAACTCATTGATCGGCGTTCTTGAAATTGTGGATCTCCTAAAAGTCGCTGTAAAAGCATTTGTACTTCAACGTCTTTACCATATCTAGGTAAAGGTACCTGTCTATCACCTCTCTCTTCTCCTATTAATGTGTTAATGATCACACGAATTTCTTCTGGTGTATATGATTCTACACCCCGTCCAAGTCGAAGCATAGGCATGGCACGTTTTCCTAATCGTAACATTTGTAATCCTCTACCCAATCGTAACATACTTAACCCACCTCGTCTGACTCTGTTAAGTTGGCCATCGTCGTGACTGGACTCAGCTACTTTTGAAGAACCTGAAGAACAAGAATACGATATGTTTAATTGCTATCGGAAATTCTACGTTATGTCTAAAAGCTTCAATTGTGTTGTGAATATTGTGCTATTTGATTCTAAAAGCAGAATTGTAGAATCTTAGGAATTCAAATTTTAATTTATTAATGTTCTTCACATATACATGAAGGTTTGATTGAACTTTCAGTGACACTTGGATAAAAACAGAAATGAGTATTCAACGACCGATCTTTTGTTCACCTTTGAAGCTTGCTATGATAACTTAAACTGCTTACTGCGTGGGGAGACGATAATTTTGTAAGTACATGGAATTAATATTAATATGCTGATCTATAATAGTTCCACGAAGATAAAATACGGTATTCCTTGTTTCCTTGTTTGTTTGTTCCTTTTTGCATTGTTATTTTGTTTATATATACTCTAGGTGTTGCAAACAAATGTTGTCTATCTGTAATTTTCATGGCGTTTTAGTATGACATATATTCCAAAGTGCAATCAGCAATATTGCATTATGGGGCGACACATTTGTTTTATCAACACGTTAAGTCCATGTGCTGGCATTCATTAACTGAGAGCATTCGTTTGAGTGGTATTATCTATAATTGTTGTGCACGTACTTCTGTGTTGTAATCTTTTGTACTGTTATAAAAAAACTTCGTGTTGGAACTAATCTTGTGATGCAGGTTTTTTTTTTGGTATCGGTGGAGATGAAAAAAAATAAAAACATTTAAACTTAACCTCGCCTTATGTTCTTTTGTATGTCCCAAACAAAAAAAATCCGTCAGTGTTTTTCTTAAGTTGTATCTTATAGTGTATGTTTTTTTAGTCATGGGGGGGGAATTTGGTATTGATTTCAGATTTTTTTTAAAGTCTCTATTAAATTGATCTAAAATTATTTTGAACTTGTGACGGTTTAGAGCTTGATATAGGATATAAACCCTTTGCTATTGGTGAAGACATTGTTGGTTTTTTGTCTCTTTTTTTTCGTTGGATTCCTGTCCGTTTGGCGTTTAATTCGCAATAGATAATATATATGATAGATACATTCAAGGCTTCCGACCTTTGGTGTCTTTCAATCCAATTTAAGTAATTGAATATACAGACCCAGCTGACAAAAAGGCTATCATACGTGTAATTAATAAAAGCAAATCAATGGAAAAAAAGATTTCCTTCTGTCTATCCTTGATCACATTGCTATGAAGCCATGTGTCATTCAAACGATGATAGAATATTATATAAATCTGATCTCAATGGTTTGTTAATCCAATAAAATTAATTACATATTTTGTTTTACATTCGGTCAGAAAATAATACTTTTGAAAGGAACAGTCTCATAAATCGTCAAGTAATAACGAATTAAGTTACCAAATAGAATTTTAATTGACATCGTGTTTAATTTAATTATTCAAGAACGGATTAGTTTTCTAGCGATATCTAGCAACAGGCGAGGACAAGCTGTAGTCGTTATATACTTTATTTGATTAAAAAAAGTACGAATAAATTGGATGGAAACAATGCAAGTTAAACACTTTATAACCGCTATGGATTAAATAAGATTACGACTGCGGTCACAAACTGATTTTTTATTGCTGTTTGGTTTTTGTAATGAATTGATAGCCATGAGAAATGTCAATAATGACGCCGACAGTTTCCGTTATATTCTAATAACTCAAACAGTAAGATCATTACCCTAACTATAAACCATACAACAAATAGTCATACGTGTGACGGCTATGATATCTGACCGAGGATACCGCAGAGTACTATGGTAATTTCATTCTAACAAAATACAAATTTCAAAGCTTTGATATTCTTCTAAGCTGCCTAAAAGTACATTTAAAGTAATTAAACATTGAGTTTAAAGAGTAAATTATTGATTGAGAATTTCATTTGCATGAACAGGTTGACCAATGTATTGTAATTATTGTGTTGTTAATTCAGTACATACCTTCATATGCATTAGAAGGTTTACTCGCAATCAGTTATCATAAGGATACGAGAAAATTAAAATAAATTCATGTCCGTGTTTGCATAAGAATAACTTTACGAACTTAGTTATATAACTTTATTAAAATTACTTCCATTTAAAGTTAAAAATACTGTATAGTTATTTCATAACTATGTAAACTTATCGCAAGTGTGAGGGGCTAGATTGTGCGTTATTGTTTTAATGTGTGTCCCGTTTATATGCTCCAGTGGCATTAGAGAAATAGCTAGAGAGTTATTATAACGCTGCTTTTACTTCTTAATTTTAAAATTATCTTAATTTTACTACTTTCTGCATATTCACACGATGCTCTCACCCAGGATATACAATACTAGACTAAGTGATAGGAATGTTAACTGATTAAGAAGTGATATTGATTGAATCGTGGTTGCTTAACGCGCAGGGGCAAACATTTCATGCATTTTTTTCAGATCAAGACCAAGAAGGAAATACCCATGTGAAGGATGATATTCAATGAAATGAGAGATGATCCAGCAAAGAAAATATAACAGATAAATTAAAAGACGTAAGTTCCGTGTTCGGGGTGAAAGCAACCGCTTTCTAAAACGTCAAATTCTCATCAAGTATTTACCATTTTAGAATCCGGACGACACATGTGGGCTTTAATCTGGTATTGGAAAAAAAAATAGTACATTAGGGGGAATGACAGAAAAAAAACATAACTTAATTTTTCAGTCTGGTTGTCTTCTCACGTTAAATGATAATACATTGATCAAAGTAAAACACAAATCTCTGTCAGATCTCACAATAACTTAGTTTTTATATGATGTTATTGTCTGATTCAGGCCATGCTGCTTTGTTATGGGGTAATTGTTATGTACAGATATCAAAACTGCAAATCTATAACGCGACAGAAGACAATACTGTATGCCTCAGACATTATAAAGACTTAGTTATTTAATTATGTTTATCGCTAGTTTCGTCATGACAGTTACAGAATGATTCTTCTTTTATGGTTTTTGTCCAGTTAACTTATGGTATATTAGGAAACAGCTATATCTTTGAAAATCACATGTTGTCATCCAGAAATATCATGCATTTGCACGATATTAAACATTTATAAAAGTGAAAAATTATTTTGCTGGTTAGTCATTTAATTCTCAAAAAGTTAAGTTTGCTTCAAGTCAGAAGTCAAAATTGAATGAACAGAATTTATATTTGGACAACATGTTTCACGCGTTCATACCATATATGTCAAGTTTTAAATCGCTCCGTTGTTACATGTAAACAACTTAAAGAATCGACAGTAAAAGTTAGTTCAGGAAGACATTTTAATATCAAATATTGGTATGAAAAAGCTTAGCTACGATTATATTGTAGTTATTGTGAGAAGAAAAACTCAACAAAAACCAGATTTATATTGTTGTTTTACATCTACGAAGGACTCGTGCATTAGTGACGCTCGATTAAAAAAAATTAGCCAAATCTAAAACGTAGCCATAAACAAACATTGAGGACCCCAAATTTAAGACATGATTTTAACATCATTTGTTTGCTGATATAGGCAACATCTCTTCATACTTTAAACATGTCTAATATCGGTCACTGTATTCTCCAAAATGTGTTTAAACAGCTTTTTCCTCACAGAGACTGCTAGTGATTATATCGGTTTAAATTCCTGATTACGATCTGGCCTCACGGTCATAAAACTTTCGAGCATGATTTTTGTACTCAGACTCGAAAATCAACCAATCAAATTGCTGGATTTCATGTTTCGAGCATGATGTTTGTGCTCAGAGCACTGAGCAAAGTTTTATGCTTTCAAGGCCTGGTCTTATATACCAAAAAAGACATCACTACATTCATGTATATATATATAAGATGATGTGGTATGAGTGCCAATGACAAAACTCTCCATCCATATGCTTACTTGTGAATGGGAAACTGGGCGACATTTGACTAAATCAGATACACAGAAAAGAAACGCCAACATAAAAATATTTTGGCTGTCTTGATTTTCAATGACAATTTTTAAATGGACAAAAAAACGTTGATTTATAAAACAATTGAAATTAATTGCATTCATAGATACGTACAAAATTAGTGCACCATTTCCCGAACAATGTCAATAAATGCATATGGCAGGGATATTGATTTGTATGAACAGTAATAAAAAATCGTTTTGTTATTATTAAGAGAGAATATGACACGATAAAATCGGGAAAAGTCGTTTTGCCATATCGAAAACCTTATCAAACTCATAAATTCATTCGTTAATCGAAAATAATTATGATTGTTATCAAGTAAATAGTTTACGAATGCTTCAAAAAGACCGCCTTACTTGCTAAGCTAATTAATCATTCAAGGGAAAGATCGTAAATGTCTAAAACACCAATCACTTCTAGTTTTATACACATAAATATAATAATTAAAGGCGCCGAATTTGTTAGGCATTAGTTTATAGCTTCTTGATTAAGAAGTATTTCAATTTCTTGCAAAACTAAACTGGAAATAACAAAACTGCACCGTCTACAAGTAGGCATACAATTCATGTATAACATACGAGACAAAATATCCATTTCTGATGGTTTTTCAACTGTATTTCGCATAACACATTATACATTCACATTGTCAATTATAATAGAATCTGAATTTTAATACATGAAACTAAATGTAATTGTCTAACGATGAGTTTGAACCGAACACGTCTCGAATCTGGTATATTTTTTTGGCGTGTCTAAATGAAGAAAATGAATGCAATGTGTAAGAAATATATATACATAATATGTCTAATATAGCCAAATTTAAGAATCAGTAAAACAGGCTGATATTTCTATTTGAAATGTATCCACCTTTGATACTTGTGGTTCTGTAATTGCTAAATCATTCATGTATATGTTATTGCATTATCTCATATTACATTAAACTTTTCTATGCTTTGTTTATAGTATGCACATACATTTCCTATCATGTTTTTGTCATTTGAAAAAAATGTTTTGTGTATAGTAATAATGAACAGAAGGGTAATTGTCCAGTGGCAAATGTTCATGTTTCAGGACAAGAACTTACAATTTGACCCTTAGTTTGTACAAACCGACATTCTAATCGATGTTTAACGTGCTTATTCAACTTAAGGTAACAGGAAGTCATGTCACTCATCCCGGACACAACATCATCTGACATCGAATCGACACGTCTCCTGAATGCACCATGCTTGGCATTGGAGCAGGTGATACCAATTTCAAGTCATTGGTTTGACACGAGAAGAGATCAAACTCATCACCTCAAGTATTCGACGTGAGCATGGTTTTATGAAACCGACGATGTGGTTGTTTGTTTATTTAAGTATTGGGAAAAGATGTCTCTAATTTTAAAGCCGTTGTGAAGAAAATATTCAAAATAGTCAACAAAGAAAAAGATCATACCAAAAACAAAATGGCGGCCGTCCTTTTCGACTGTTCTGGCATTTCAATTTTTTGACAAAAAATTATTTAAACTCTGAACCAAACGTCTTCGGACAACTAGTCGACAGTGCGAGGGCTGTACAGCTAGTCAATGTCGTTAAACACTTCCATCATCTAATGTTAACGTTGTAATATTTTTATATGTCTCCTTTACTAATCATGTAAATATAATATGCTTAAACACAACTAATATTGATATTAGAATTAGATGATTACTTTTATTATATTTGCTTAATTCATTCACTATGAGTGCAAGCAATTGGCGATTTAGTGCTAAACATATGGTATGAACATTTGTCAAACAGTATAGAGCAAATACAGTCTTTGAATTCGAAAACAAATCCCGTTTTTATTTCATTTTTATCTATTTGGTCAAAATTAATTTAGCAGTACGTTTCCTATCTTTTTAATCTGAATTTCAAAGTACAGAAAAAAAAAGAAAAAACAAATTCAAGCGATGCAATATCTTGTATCGCTTTAGTAAGAAGAAGATTAAATTTTAAACTTGCTAAGCGCGATTTTTTTTAATACCAAGAATGCTCTAAAGAAGAACAAAAACATTGCATACTTTTCCAAATACAGTGTATGAAATTAATAAAATAGTTCCAGTTGGAAACATCAAATATCGTAATTGCTAAAAGTTTAGCACCACATGTATTTAATTATTAGTAAACAATATAACAATTTGTTAAATTAATAGCACTTTATAAATTTCTCAAAAGATCACAAATTAAATTATTTTAACATAAATGCTCGTTAAAGGAAATAATTTGTTTAGATCTCAGATCATCAATATGTTTCTGGTCAATATTCCATTTTTTAATTGTCTTTATTTATAGTTTAATAAGTATCACAAAACATATTTTCTTTCTTTGTCTTTGTATATTTCCCCGCAAATTAATATTGCTTTCAAAAACGTTTCACTTAATATGTATTGCAAAGAGCAGTTTTTTTCGAAAATTTAACGAACGTCATCACAATTTGGTTGACCGTTATGGACTATATATTTCACAGATGACGACAGATATGTTTCGTTATTACTTTCTCTTTCCCTCAAACGTGACCTACCAATTCACACTGATTACAGGACTAGTACTTCTATGAGCCACACGATGGATGCTGCAAATAAATTCATCATAGATACCAGGACTCAATTAAGTATATACGCCATACGCGCGTTTCGTCTACAAAAGACTCATCAGTGACGCTCGAATCCAAAAAAGTTAAAAAGGCCAAATAAAGTACGAAGTTGAAGAGCATTGAGAACCAAAATTCCTAAAGTTTTGCCAAATACAGCTAAGGTAATCTAATGAACAGGATCTACTTATCGTTCTGGAGCACCAGATATCACCTTTTATTTTTGATGGTTAGTCTAGTTCAGTTTTTAGGTTTTTTTTCGGTGTTGTGTTTTACGTATATACTGCTGGTTGTCTTTTGGTCGTTTTTTTTATTTAATTGTTGTCATGGAATTGTCTTTTACATCTTTTCCCTCTCTTTTAAAGAAATTTCGCTATCAGGTTAGACAATATTGTTATAATTTGTTCTGATATTTGGATTTAACAGAGTTGCACTATATATCTGTTTCTTTGTTATTGATAACGACACATACAATATATACATTCCTATGCTGTCGTGATGCTTTTAAATACAATATGGCGACTTCAAATATTAAATTAAAATTAATATAAATTTTCGTTTTAAAAGCTCATATGATAAATCTTTCAATTTTAAATGTTAATTTAAATTGCTGGAGAATTATTTAGGCATACACAAAAGCATTTAAGAGCGAGTAAAGGAATAAAATTGATTGATTATGACACAAATGGCTTCGCGTTGCAGTAGTCATTTAACTATGTACGTGCTTCCGAATAAGAACAACCGGTCATAATGTTTCCTTTTAAAAGGTGCTAGGGAATGTGGCCATCACTTCTATTTAATGTCACGCATTTCACTCATTTATTTAACTCTTTAGTATATATAATTCTAAATATTGGCAGCTTAACAGTATGATAATAGACATTTTGTCGATATTATTTTTAGAGTATGATCTGTTCTAACAAGCATTATTTACAAATTTGTAACATTGTAAAATGGTTATCATTTTCACAAAGAACTTCTAAAACCTCTTTAAGTATTTGAGTAATCTATTGCTAAGGGTGTTGTTCAATGTGGAAAAAGACCTTTTAACACTAATCATACTATAAGAGCAAATGGAATGAATCGGAAATACAAAATGAGAAATTAAAGCAGTTCCTATGTAGTCTTTATCTTGTCACACTCTTCATTAATAAAGAATATTCGATCGGACTCTTCACGATCAATTACGATTTAATTTTATCTGATAGAGTGTTCCGTAGACCGTTAGTATTTATTGGGGGAAATGTAAAAAAATTGGAAATTAATTGTGAAAGGTTGGACATACACCTTGCTTTAAATCTGATCAGATTATCAATAAAACGTTTTAAAATAATAAAAATTACGCAATTTACTCAAGCATAGTGAATAATCTGATGGCAGGTAAATATGGCGTTTTCAGCAGGCCCTGACAGATTATAACACTTTGATTGTGTACATTAGATAATGGTCTGGCATTATAATGGATCTGAAATTGATTGTTAAGCTGAATGAAAGTCGGCTTTTATCACCAGTAGTGGTAATTCTGGTAAATATAAATTAGAAGTGTTAACTCACAGTTTGAAGTGTAAAAATTGATAGTATATTAAGTGATGTAGAAACAAACAGTATAAATGATAACAGCATAACAACTTGGGGTCTATCATATTATCTTTATAGGTTTTTAATTGCTCAGTGTGTACCTTATGTATATCTCATAACGAATTAAGTCTATTTATTTTCAGCGAAGTCAGAGCACCTGAAGTCGTATTCACTCCTTAAAGTACTGAGTAGAAAGTGATAGGCAAGTACAAATGATAATACAAAAATACAAATGTAATATTCAAATATATTTTATGTGTGAGATTTAACCAAAATAACAGCTGCTTGAGTTGATTCTTTATTCTGATTATTAAAGAAATCAAATGTAGACTTGATTAACATTTTGTCAATCGAAGATTCCAAAATCTTAAGTAATCAAATTGTATTGTCAAGATCAGCATTGATATGCATTATAAACTGTGGAATACCTCAAACAGACATTTTAAATTAATTTTTCGTTGATCATATTTAACATATTTGTAGTCATAAACAATTGATTACTGAAATGTTACTGAAACAACATCAGTATTTTTTTTATCGACATAGCAAGACTTTAATAATCCATTAGTTTATTTTTGCAAACATTCTCGTGAACCATTAAAGAAAAAGCAAACGAAAAGAAAAGTAAGCCAAAGGTAAAAAAAAGTCTACACTAGTCACCAATACTTGGCAACAAGGGTCAAACCCTGCTCATGACCTGGACACGTAATGATAAACTGAATCCATGAGGTACCGTAATATCAACGGAGATGTTAATTTCAATAACATATTTTGTATAAAAAATACAAATAGGTTTGTCTGCATCAGACTTATCAGTGACGCTCGAATCAAATCAGTTGGAAGGCCACATAAAAATCGAAGATTCAGAGCTATTAAAAACAGATTCCGAAAGATGTATCAAATACTGCAATTGCAATACATGCACGAAGACAGAAACATTTTAGTGTATCGAATAATATTTTATAAAATGTGATTTTTAAGAAAAAGAACGAGCATATCAATCATATTTCATGTCAACAAAATATGCAGATAACTGGACCGATGATACTCTCGTGAATGAAATGCCAAACAGTAGTGGCATCGTCCAGAGGTTGTACAAAAAATCATCCAAGATACCAATGTACTTAAGACTATTCGGTAAGCCAAAAGGGCGTTTGAATTATATTTATCGGTGCTGGAATCATAACAATTTGAATCAAATAGAGATTATCTAAGTAGTCGTGTCTGTGTGACAAAGATATTCCTAAACGATCAACAAGAAACAAACTGTTGTAGTTTTTTAAATGTTTTGTTTTCTAAAAGTATATGATTGAACATATGAAATAAAAATCACAAATTTGATCATTATGTCTTGATAATGTTTATCCTTCATTTCTTCTGCTGAAGCGTACACAATACATGCAGTATACGCAAATGGGAATTTAACTGACCGGATATATCAATGTAAACGCTAATTTCTTACAGGAAATATACGGTTCAGCTATTTTCTAAGTAACTAATTTTTGTTTATGAGTACTGTATTAATTTTCATAATAATTTCTAGTTGATTGAGGTTGAAATACTATCTTCGTTCTGTAGATAAAGTCTCTAAATCGTCTTTTATTTGACAACTAGAACGGTTTTCTAAACCCTTATTTAAACCAGCCACATTATTAGGTCGATACAGTAACATTAATCATATGGTGGTCTAATTCCTGAAGTATATCTTATTTCACGATTAACTAAATATAGTTTTAAATCCAAATTATCTTCCAAAAGATATACCAATAGTCGGCTTTACTGGTACAATTATTTCAAATGAAGTTGAATGAATTCGATTGACTTAATCTTAATTAAGTAATGCCATAATACTCAAATTTAACTGTGCATTTCGCACTGTAATTCACAGCTTGGTGTTTATGATTGATGTTATTGGAAATGTACCAAGTATTCTCCAATAGCCTAGCGTTAATGGATGACTTTGACATGACCAGAAGAGGGCAAACCTTGAAAATATTGGTATGATATTTGCACTTGATTTGTCTTTGTTTTAAAACAAGTTTTATTCCTCATTCAAGGAAAACGATACCAAAACGAATTTGAAAATCACATTTTATATACAAACTAGACGAAAGGTCACTTTAAAAGAGGGACGAAAGATACCAGAGTGACAGTCAAACTCATAAATTGAAAATAAACTGACAAAGCAATGGCTATAAATGAAAAAGACAAACAGACAATCAAAAGTACACACGACACAACACAAAACACTAAAGAATAAGCAACACGAACCCCACCAAAAACTGGGGGATGATCTCATACATTTAGCGAAATAAAAGCAACAGTAGTATACCGCTGTTCAAAAGTCATAAATCTATTGAGAGAAAACAAATCCTGGTTCCAAACTAAAACCTAGGAAAACAGATCAACTATAAGAGGAAAACAACAAAACAACAGAACACTGAAGTGCAACAAAAAAACAAATGGCAATGTAACATACATAGCTAAAACAGACCAAGTATAATGTTAACACAGTTGTGTTTTCTTTCAAATACAAATGTATATGACAAAAAGGCATGTTTTGTCATGGTCGACAAAAAAATTATTTTTCATAAAGAAGCTCATTGGTCTCTTAATTTGATTGTGATTTTCTGTCATCTTACGTTTTCTTACTTTTGAATATTTTGGCCTCGAGGATTACTGAGAGACTATTTACATTTTAACATTTAAACAAATTCACACACATGACTTGTCATGTACACTTACATATTTTATTTTACACAGTTCGGTGTGTTTGTATTTATTTCTTCTGAAAGCAGGCGCATTCGATTGGCTATATTAAGTGGTAAATATCGATTGATTCGATTCTTAAAATTCTTATAAAATTTATTTTTATATTCTTCATGCTAAAATAATAATTGGTTAAATCAGATTTATGTAATGTTCATTCAAGTGTATATTTATGTATGTATTGGAGAAGACGTTAATAAGTTGAAAAACTTGTGTCTCATCCATTTGTCTTTTTTTTAACAATAAAATACGTTTAAACTAAACTGAGAGACTAGGATCAATACAAATATATTGCTTAAGCGCATTCAACAGAACCCAGTCAAGTTATATTACACAGCAATACAAAACTAGTTCCTGTAATCTAAAAAAACTGTTTAACGATAGCATACAAAGAAATAACGTTGATGATCTTCGTGTGTCATAAGCGTTTTTCTAAATGCATTCCTCTGCATAAAATAATGAGCTTAGACATAATCAAGAAAATGGACAACGTCCACCCACAACAAAAGTCCAGCGACATTTATTGCGACTGTATCTGATGCTTTGAAAAAAATATCAGACTTGGTGCTATTTTATTGCTTTAATTGGTACGTTCAGCCATTGTTTTTGTTCAGTGGTTTCTTTGTTAATGGCGATTTTATTGCTAATAGATACAATGTTAGTGTCTATTGCTCTTACTGGTGGGAAATGGATTAGTTTCTTAATGTCGAAGTGCAAGCGAATCACCGCATCATCGAATTTGATAAGAAGCTGGCCTTATAAAAGGAAGTGTAAAGTGATTAAGTACGCTATTTTCGACCATGTCTTTAAATTAGAATCATTTAAAAACTTAAAACTGTGCTTTGACCCTAAATTGATTATTTTTATTGTTTAACTCTGATGCTAGAGTATTCAACTTCTTAATACTTTAAGATCGATATAGTTTATATGTTAAAGATTTGTTCACATATCAAAATTAACAAACGTGCCTAAAGAATTTTGGTTTAGAACATGATAATAATAGTATTTATACTACTACTAACACTATTACTACTACTACTTACAGAAATGATAATAGTTTAAACAAAGTGTATTGTCCAAAAACATTAACAAGAGAATCAGTCACAAGTTTTGCAACTTAGAACGTCTTCTCCATATTGATGATGATGGTGATAAACACTATCAACAAAGCATACCTGCTTCAATTTTGACAAAAGATAAAAGATTAAAGGTTCACGCTCTAATTTGGAAATGAAAGTATATATAGTTAACAAGTTTGCACCGTAATGTGACCTATAGTTGTTTATTTCTGTGTTCTTTTGGATCTCTTTTGGAGAGTTGTCTCATTGGCAATAATACCAAATCTTCTTTTTTATATTAAAAACAGAAATGACTTACTAGTATACTGAATATGCTATTATTGGTGAGTGTCTTTAAGTGATCAGAGAAATAAAAATGTAAACCATCACTTACAGTTTGCAAATTTAATGGGACTAAAATAGTTGATCTTTATCTTTTCCTTTTTATGATTATACATTTTTGCAAAATAATGCTAATGTGGTTTGTTGATTTCATGTTATAGCCACCGATTGACCTTTAGATTATGACAGGTTCTAGTCATCTAAATAAAGATCATTGTCAACAATAAATGGATGAAATCGTCGTACTCCAGTTTTCTATCTTGAATATCTAGGATAATAAAATCACTCAAATCATAATTAATATTATGATAATTAGTCTTTTATCTCCTGGACAATGCCTATCTTTTAATTGGAACAATTAGGTATTGGATAGATTTATTCGATAAAACCTTTTAAATTGTTTACAGCAAAAGTGGAGGAGTATCTCAGAGATGATCATATTATTGACACTATTAAAGATACAAATTTTTGAAGTATGCATTATATGTCATTATGATAATTTTTTCATGGCTTTACAAATATGGAAATTTTCCGATGAACTCTTTGCAATTATATGCAAGTAATGAATTCAACTTTGTTGGTAAAATTGTCTTCAAATGCCACTTAATTGATAGAAGTCACTTAACTGTAATCGGCCAATTAGAGAAAAATATAAAAAAAAAGTCGTTCTACAATTTATAAGTGGGAAGAGTCATGTAAAATCATGGAACCATTACAAATGATAAATCGAAAGTTCCAGGAGCAATTATTCCAAATATTAATTACGTCATAGTTCGGATCATGCTTAAACCCTTCCAGCAATTTTCGTTTGAAAAACACATGAAATGATGACAAGTTTCTCTTATAACAACTTGTGATATCAAATAATCTAATTTGTTTATGATGTAGTTACATTTCTCAATGTGGCGATGCATAATTTGTTTTGGTCTGTTAAACATGAAATCAAAATGTCTTATTTTAAGTAAATCTTTTAGGTTTTCAAGATAATTCTGACTATGCATTTGCAAATTTATATACTTAAAACATATGTTACAGTGGTTCTGATGGTTTCCCTTTACGTTATGAATTTGGATTGTCCACTTGGTATCTTTCGCCTTTTTTGGGTTGCAATAATAGGGAAATCAACAGAGCTGCATTACATTTCCTTAGTGTGGTCATTTTAAGTTAAAAATCGTTTTGGCAATATCGAATTTCTGGTATTTTTTATCTTATTGTATTCAATTTTACTGATCTGTAGACCCGTAAAATATGTATAATTACAAAACGCTGTCACAAAATTGGAAGGAAATGACAGATACGTAGGTTCTGATATTTTACAGTTTAATACCCATGCCTGTGATCGTCAAACAATACAATTGCCATTATTTTGTACTGAAAAAACGTAATTACAATTTTCAAGCAATTATAATGAGATAATTAAGTTATTTTCTGAACGTGAAGCATATCAAAGAACTGTAAAAATACTGATAAGGATAATAAATTTATTTACTAAAGGCATGCTTATAGACAGCGTTTATGTATTCTTTGATGTGAAAAGGGTATCTCAGAAATGAAATGAAGCGAAAATAAGTCTGATGATGTTTCAGGGAGTGGGACGAGCTTTTAGAAGTTTTAACAATTGGAATATCAATATTTGTGAAACTCAATGCTATTGATGTCTCTATTTTGATTTAACATTTTACACATTATAACATATAGATAATGTGTCTTTATTTAGAAGATTAGCTTGAACTAAAAAAAGGATATGAAGGTTTGGATTTATTTTTTCCATGTCGTCTATCTTAAAAATCAAAAAGAAAAGGAAAGAGAAGTAAACAGAACAAGCATTTAGCTTAAAACAACATATGAATTAATGCTTAACATGTACAAAAACCCTTTCTTCAATTTATTGCATGCAAAAAAATCTCTAAATAACAGATATTTCTAAAGGTATAAATTTACAACAAAGTAAAATAGAAACAGAAAAAATCATGTCAAAAAGCTACGAGGAAAACAAAAGAGAAAGACGATAGTAGTTAACCAATGTTCAAATGTCGTAATTCGATAAGGAAAAGACACCAATTAAAAACAAAAACTCAGCGACTCGCATGAACTTTCAAAAGGAGCGAGACATCGTATATGATTCCTGTTATGCATGTAGAATCTGTCTACGTACTTTATATTTGAGAATAAGACACAATCGGTAAAATTATAGATCAGTCGATTTAAGAATGCGAAAACACAACAATAGTGACTGCATACACTCATGTCGGTCAAATGATTCGTGATGGTTATCATAAAATTATGTAGTGTCGATGTAAGTCATTATACTGAGTAATTTGGCTGCAGTTTATGGGTCAAGTACACTTTCGTGTAAAATAACGGTAAAGAGGGAGTATGCAGTAGCCAAACGTTTTACATGTGATATGTAAACGTCACACGTAAGAGCAAAGGATTTGTTACTGTTGAATAATGTGAAGTTAACAATTCGAAAAATGGAATCATCATGTTTGTCATAGATGATAGTTTGAAGTCGTCCATATGTGTCAATATCGATGAAAATAAAGGTCATGACTTGAAAAAGACCATCTAGTTTCGGTAGTATTCTAAATTCAAAGTTACCCAGGATGTATCAGATGTAATTACTCATTGACATGTGGATTATTGAGTGGCAGTACATCATAAATACATTTGAAAGGGAAATAATAAAAAAAAATATCAAAGTAAAAAAAACAAAAGTCATTAAATACCGGTGCACAAATAATACCACAAGTATTACCCGATGGAATCAAGCGTGGATCTTCGCAAAGTAAGATTTTGCATGACCTAAAAACAACAACTTTTTATTTTCGTTTTTCATTTTTGTAAAAAAATAATATGTTCAAAGAGACAATACAGTCGATGTTTCAATTGCAAATGGGACATAGAAGTGTATCAAAAGTTTTTATATTAGTGCAAAAGTGTATAATTGTTATTGTAGATTTGAGAGTGGATCCTTACAAGTGTATTCGGTTATTTGTGATGCTATCTTTTTCTGTAGAGATAATGACGATGAGACTATTTAAGACCCGGCTATATATCGTTCTTTGTTAAGGTATCCAATATAAAGGCGGGAGAATCTCATCATTCTATTATAGTTTAATACTTAAGAAGAATAGAACGGAATTGTGACTTTCTAAAACAGTAGGTTATAAAAGATACATGAAAGCCCCTAAAGAATAACTAACACGAACATAATCCCTTAAAGCGTCTTCTATATTACAATTCGAAATCCATATTTTGCAATTTTGCTATCATAATATTACAATCACAGAGATAGTCATGAAAACTATGTTATAACCTGTCTAAGTGAGAATATCATGGTCATAATACGAAAATATCACAAACCTACAATATAAGTGACAACGCTATGGTCGTTATAATTAAGGTAATATCACAAACCTATTGAAATTATATGATCCGAAGTTAGAAAAATACGAAATAGATTGTAAACAAGTTCTGTCACTAACAGGGAAAAATATCAATTAATTAGAAAAGGTCTATTTCCGATTAATATTCTAAATTGTTCAATGATTTGTTGATAATAAGATTAACTAGCATCGTATGTCACATTGCATTCATGAATCCGTCAAAATTGTCAACCAGATAACAGGATAATTCCATGACCATGAGTTGCAGTAAAAACAAATAACAACCGTCTATTTTTTCTATAGACATGTTGTTGTGATGTATCTTTAATTAGTAAATATAGTTGTGGTGTAAGTAGTACATACTTTCTAAAGACAACTTTTTTATATATTTTGTCGTGTCGGAGCCTTTTACAACGGACTATACAGTATGGGTTTTGCTTATTGTTGAGCCGTACAGTAGCCTATCGTAGCTTCAGTCCCTTTCATTTTGACACTGTTGGAAGATAAATATTTAAAATGACAAGTCATTTTCGCTTTTATAATTTTATATCCTCCAATGAAAAGTCACAAATAAAATAAGGATTACGTTTTTATTGAATATTTGTTAACATAACGTGATTTGCATTACTTCTGCTAAACAATAGGTTTTCATCTTTCTATTGGAATGAGAACAAAAACAGGAAATCTTTAAGCTTGATGTTGCTTCAATTCTTTATATCTTAATGGGGGATTCAATCATCTACTGACATTGATGCACTTTATTTATAAGACTGAGATGGTTTTAAGCATTTGTCTTAGATGCAGCATAATGTTAAAAAATAAGTTGAAGTAAATGGTTTCTGTGCTTAATTTGGTTACTGCATATATCGATAACATTGAAACATTTTAGTCAGAAAAGTGTTGCCTTTTTTTAATCTGATTCTGATTCAATTGTTTTTGCAGTTTTGTATGACTGTACATTGTATATATCGGATAACGGAAACGCTCATCTACAAAAAGTAGTGTTTAACTATGAGGATTACTTAGATTCATTAAGTTCATTGTGACTCGCATTCTTGTAGACTTAGAAGTAAAGTTTGATCATGTTTGTCTTCGTTCTTCTTAAAAGAAATTGTTTGACTTATCTTTCGCCTCTTCTTTCTTGTGCACGACCTGATTTTGAGAAATACTTACTTCATTTCTTTCAATATTCGTGACACATTCTATGAAATTACCTTCACCAGGTCACCTCGAAAACAAAAGTGTTGATTTTAGATACTAAGAAATATAATTGAATACCAACCCACCCCCGATTCGCCTCGAAAACGTGTGTATAAATATATACACATAGACATATGAGGCCGTATATGGATTACCTGGGGGAAGTGCGATGCATATGTAGTACAATTGAATAATTTATCATCTAACATTATCTTAAAATGTAACATACAAATTATCACTGACTTGATAGTTTCCCAAAACTTCAAATAGTTGACCTTAGTTTTAAAAAATCATAATTCATTGTGTTGTTGATGATAGAATCTTATTTCATTTTGTTATATAAAAAGCAATGATAAGAAGTTGCAAAAATGAAAACATGTATTTTCCTACTCGATTCCATTTACAATATTACTTAATAGAAAATAAAGAAAATAAAGAGAATGTTTGATCATCTTTACTGTTTAACAAACAGAGAAGCAATGATTTAGCAGTGGCATTGAATCAAAACTGAATCAAAACTGAATTAAATTATATTATTTGATATCAAATAAAGCATTTTATACAATTTCTCCAGGATTATCTGTTAATTTTACGGATGTTTTCTGCTGTTTTCATGATTTGCTTCTTAATGAGGTCGTTGATGACTATTCTTTTCAACCTGTCGATGGCGTGTTTGTATCTTCAGCTTCGGCCAGATTTTCCTTAGATGTTATTTAATTGTCTTAGACAAATATTTGATATAATTTTAATCAATCGAAGAATGTGATTATGGTATAAAAATCTTCAGTTTTATAATGACATTGTGTATTTTTAATTACTTTGTAAATAAAATTTTATTATCAAATATGAGTTATAAGATGCGGCCCACGAATCGATGAACACGAACAGATTATTAAATCAACAGTATTTACTTTAAAGGTTAAAATCTTATTTAACATGTACTTCAGTTTACGATTTTATTCGCTGCAGTTTGAAAATATAGAACGGAAAAATGAGTTACTTGAACAAGTGTGAACATTGCAAGCGAAAACTTGATCGTCTCTTAGCAGACAGATTCTTTTAATATTTTCATGAAAAGTATAGGATTTGCAAGTTTTAATCTCATATGTTTCTCTTGAGTTTAACTGTTATATTTAAAATGTAATACATTTTTGTCACTCACTCTCATAAAACGATTCCTGTTTTTGTTATCTACCATGATTTGCATCTTCTTAATGTAGTTATGGTATTTGATAACTACTGCTGCCTCTAATTTACCCTTTAACTTTAAGAGAACCCTTTTTTTCTGATAATGATAAGGGAGGTTATTCCGATAAACCACATGCTTGATATCAGTAACGGGGAACAAGTATTATAAAATTAACTTTTCGCAAACATATTTCCTTGTGAAAACACAATTCAAAGACAATCAACTGTTTATTTCTTTGCTGACTGATACTATCATACTGATTATGCTATTAATAGATCATAAATCGTTTAACTTGTGATTTTTTATACATATTGTACTCTATATTATACTCTATACTATAGTTAAGAAGTTGTAATTATAATTTGCACTTTTGAACGAATACAAAGTCGGCGGTGAAAGAGTAACGGTATACATTGGACTCTCGATTTGATAAATCCTTTGTAATTGAACACATTAACAGGTCTTTTGGGTTGCAATGTAGAAAATTGTGTATACATCTATGGTTCCGTTTATCACATTTATCTGATATACATTTGACAATTAAGGGTATACAAAGATAAATTACGAATGTTATGCGTATATATCTACTGTTTGTTTTTAATAAGTTTCAAGGGAAATCCAAAATATCTTCAATGAGATATGTGTCCAAAATAACTTTGTGGATAATGTTTTCATTTTAAATCAGATTATAGGCAAGAGTCTTGAATGATGACTTAATCGGTGATTCGGCAAAAATGATATCTAAAAATTTAATATTAATACTATCGCGTGAACAATGTGATCATTGCAGTTTCTTAAACGCCCTTTGCTGCGCATATTTTAAACGTATGCTGAAGAAGTTACGTCGACTGAAATCTATAAAGTTTAATGTTGTGAAGTTTGATTTTGTGTAATAAGATTAATCTAGCTGTTACGTATATCTATATAACATTGTTCTTTTAGTTTACACTTATGCAGAATGTTTATCAAAGAAAGTGCTATCATAAAATACTATTTTAGAGATTACCAAGAACAAAAAAAAGTTCGTTTCCTTAATTATCACAAATTAAATGTTTAGTGATGATCAAAAAGCTCAATATATACACTTAGGTCAATTCGTTAAATGTGTTTGAGCTTTTGATTTTGCTGCAATTTGATTAGGGACTTTCCGTTTTGAATTGTCCTCTGAGTTCAGTATCATTGTAATTTTACTTTTTAGGTAGAAAAAATGAAATATAATATACATTGTCATTTGATAAGTTATGACATAAAAGTATAAGTAAGCTTACAATACGGCTTATTAGGACAACTATAAATTTAAATGGAAAATCTATTACAATATGTGTCTGGTATTATACACTAAGCTGAATATAGAAATGAGAGAAAAACTTAATCTTCGCGATACGATTAATACCTTTAGTAAAAGATATTACATACGTAATTTTACTAAATCGACATTTAAAGCAATGAATCATCATTCTTTTAATAACGATCACAAAACAAAGCCTCTATACAGATCAAGAAAAATTCCTTTCTGTTATATCAAGTTTTGAACATGGCTGTATGTTGAATTGTTATAGAGGGGAAACCACAGGAAGTTGTTAGGTTAGCTCACAAATTAACCGTTCTTAAGTTTCTTTGATCCCGTGTACTTACACAATTGATAAAATAAACGTAAATAACATTCGATCAGGTAAAGTTGATGATAATTCGGCGCATTCAATTAAAAATTAAATACAGAAGAAGATGCGTTATGATTGCCAATGAGACAACCTTCCATAAGAGATTAAATGACACGGACATTAACAGTCTTTAGTTCTATCTTCTTTTTTTTTAAGTTTTATAATTACATTTGTCTATTTCGCTTTCAATTTATTCGTTAAATATACTGTACACTTCTTACTAAGTAATCATTCAGTCTAAATTTCTTAAGAACTGTCTGAAGTTTCAAAATTATAATAACTTCTCGAAGATGGTAGGAAACTAATTTAAAATAAGGTTTTTAAATAGTTGAACATTAAAACTTATAAGACTTATAGTAACCTTTTTAAGTACCAGAATAGGTTTTCGCTATTTTGAATAACAAATGGACACACGCATGTTTTGTCGATATATTTTTTCACTTTGAGTTATCGTAACATTCATATTTCAGAACGTTGAAAGACAACTTTGTTCAATTTTTCTGTTAAAAAGGCGATAGCCTTTATAAATTTAGCATACTTGAAATAATATAGCTATCGGAATTTCATGTATGCAAAAATGCATTATTTTTAAAATAATGAAAGATAATGTTCCCAGTTAACATAAAATATTACTCACCTGCTACTACATAAGAATACAAAACTACTAATAATGTAAAGCTGTATTTCATTCTAAGTCTTTTTTGAAAAGCTTGGTAAGTTCCGTTGTTTGCTAGAAAAAGTATATAAAGTTGTTAAGTTTGTTCCTCTGAAACCATATATTTGAGTTGTCCTGTTACTAAAAGTGTATGTCCGAAATGTTCTTTTCGCTTCTACTTTGTTCCAAATGAAAGTGACAATTTGAAAACACCTATTTATACTAAGTTGTCCAACCCAAGCGAAAGTTCTTTGACGCAAAAGATTAACAATCAATCCCTCATTTGGATTGTGACGATTTTGTTTTATCTCCGCCCTACTGAATATTCATTAATCTTAGATGCTGGAAATGCTTCTATCCTAAGTGAAATCGAAAGCTTATTTGGTCATTTTAATATGCATGGAAATAGACATTCCTATGTTATAAAAGAACTTAATTGATTTTATGTGAAGTCAAATCAATGAAATGTATTTTGCTGTTAATTTAAAGTTATCAACGTACCAACAAAGGCTTGAAAGGTTTAATTATATTGGGTTGGCACATCAAAATATGGAACTTGACATCAACTTAACGTAGGCGAAACTTCCGCAGATGCTAGAGTGAATACAGGATATGGTCATTTTCTTAAATTGCTTACTGATCACATTTTACAAAAATGTATACAAAATACACGCTTCAGATTAATTATATTTAAAGGAACTACATTTTGTACTTCTGTGTGATTGATTTGTATTACTAATATTTTATAAAGTGCGTTTGGATTAATTGTATTATTGCAGTAATTCATTGATATTTTTCTTCATTTGCAACACGTGCTATCATTGCTGTCTAGGATTAACTTAATTGAAAAAAATAATTCGACACGTGAGCTCAATTTCAGTTATATCAGTAAAATACTCAAACTATTAACAATATATACGTATATACTTCACTTTTTGCATTTGTAATTTCAACAAACAGACATTACGACTGAACACACATTTACTAAATATGTATTTTACTAGAATTAAAGATTTTGTCAAAATTTTCGTTTTTCATTAAGATATAATACAGTCTGGTAGTTTTTACTTCCTTTTCCATTAAACCAAAGTACCGAATATTGTATTACTGGTATATAGTTTTTAATCCTCCCACAATTTACTTCGTATGTTCATATATTTTTGTATCTAAAAATATAGATTTGTATATATCATTTAAGATTTTTATATTTATTTCCTTTTTTCCATTCTATATTTGCCTGCTGTCTCAAAGACATATGCCTCGCATCTATCTTTAGTAATAAATTATAATATTAATAAGTCAATATTAAAAATTATATGTATCGGGTAGATAGGAAAAGATCTTTTATTTTCATTCGTAAGAAATTGAATACTTGTATTTATATTTCTGATGATATTTAATTAGATAATTGGTTTTTCTATCTTCTATTATGTATGTTATTGTTCAATTGATTTTCACCATGGGTTATTGGTCGTTTGAAAGTTATCTGGTAAACATTAACTTTCTATTCAAATAACATCTCAGTTTCACAAACAATACCATAACAGAATTGTTTTTATTTCAAAAGAAAGAAAACAGTATACTGATACGTTAAAACCGATTGCAAGTAATTTTAACCTAGAGTGGAATTGTTAAAACATGTATATTCCGAAGGCAATCTGAATATTTCAGAGGGAACCAACCTACTATAAAAACTGGAAAAAAATCATTTCGTGATCCGAGAAACAACTTTAAATGTATTCTATGTACCAGATCTTACATCTATATTTACTTGAATTACTTATTATTTATTCTAAATCTTATACGAGATGACTGTTGTCATTTCCCGGTAGCTAAAAGTATCAATAGTATGTGGATTCTATAAAAAAAAAAAAAAAAAAAAAAAATAATAATAAATAGTCGTCTTATGTTTCCTACAATTAACATGTATTGTTTTTCTGGTATCTTTGATAACTTTTCTGCTCACAGCTCTGATATATACTAACCAAATTGGATGCAGAAAAAAAACATTAAAAAAAATACTAGGGTATTAATAAAATCAAAATTCAAAAAAGTTATCTTACAAAATACTGACTCGTAAATTTTATTAACTCTTTATCGTAAATTTCATACATACAAAATATATGCTTGTTGTGTATGTATATATAAATATATTTTTAGGCGTTTATATACTTATATATGGTTTACTATTTGATATATAAATAAAGACATGTGAGGACAATAAAACAGGTATCACTTTTTTAGACTAAGCAAACAGGATTAATGACTTTTTCTTGTTTAAATTTAAATTGTGTATGCAACCGGTAATATTCATTTTTTTTGGCAATATATATTTAGGTGTTCTTGGTACGAATATACAATGTAAGTTTCTTATACATTTTGAGTTTCCTTGTCATAGAAGTATATCAAACGTTTATATAGCCTTCTCCTTTCTTATTAAGTAGACTACCAGGTTAATCATGACACCACTGCAATCTTTTGATATATGAAACTTCGATTATCATTATACATGTAATATTACAAAGAAGAAGAACAACATGTTTGCGAACACATTTTGATCCGGCATGCACCGTTTTTAGTTTAACGTCTTCCAGATCGTCCTGTTGGTACATGTACATCTCCATTGTGAGGTATTTTAATTGTTGTTTTTTTTTAATTTATTTTACGACCAAGGTATATGTGAAGGTTTGTGCTCATGTAAAACTAGTATTACCTCACCATGTTTGTGTTGTTTCATGTCAGACTAAGAGCATTTGATGTTTGTGATTGTTTTTTTTTGTCGGGATGATTTTTGGATGAGTCTGATGTTGATTGTCTGAAATAATATGAGAATAAAACATTTGTCCTGATGTAGATGATCATCAGCTTCAGTCCTAATTTATAATTTTTATAATGTCTAGCAACAATTATATGGCTAGTTTACCATGTAGATGTCGCTGTCATACCTAATTCATTATTTCATACTCACTTTATCAATTTAAAATGTATCAATGTCTAGCAAGTATAAAGATTACTTTTATGATGTTTCATATTAAATAATTTGTTAATCAGAGACATAATTTGTGAATTGTTTAACTACTATTCCCTTAAACAACAATGGTAACTACAACATTTGGCGATTCCTGTTATCTGCTAAATTGGACCGTTAGTTTTCTCGTTTGAATGGTTTAATACTAGTAATTATTTTGGCCCTTTATAGCGTGCTGTTCGGTGTGAGCCAAGGCTCCGAGTTGAAGGCCTTACCTTGACCTATAATGGTTTGCTTTTATAAATTGTTACTTGGATGGAGAGTTGTTTCATTGGCACTCATACCACATCTTACTATATCTATATAATAGTACTACGTTATATGTTTTCCGTATGACATTTTAAAACCTGAAAACGATTTTATGACACGGAATTTTTGTAAAAGGTAAGACGAAACTGATAGTCAAACGCGTATGACAAAACTAAATTACTATTGGAAACAAGCTAGCGCAACACTGTGAAAACAAAAAGGTGACCACTGCAAAAAGCTTGATTACGTCTAAGATACTGGTAAAGTAAGCTATCGTTTTATAAAAAACACCTATTTTGTACTTCTGCAGGTAAATGTTAAAAACTATAGATTAATTAGTAAATCAGTTTAAGAGTAGTACATAGAAATTATATTAAAACTATGTCTTTCATCTCGAAATACTTGTGTGTTCGTTTTTCAACCAAATCGAAATTAGTTTTAACCAAACCAGTATTAATTTATTATCTTGTGTTTTTTTTATTATTATTGTACGTTCTTTGTGTGTCTTTAATATTCTATTGATTAAGACTTAAAAGAGGGAGACATGAGACAAAACAAATTATTATAACTCATGTCCCAAGTCATGAATCTTGTCTGTGGTTTGTATTGTAGTCATGTAATGTTCTGTTGTCATTTTAATGGTATATTTAACATAGCCATTAAAGCGGGAGGTTTGGCATGCCACAAAACCAGGTTCAACCAACCATTTTTTCTTTTAAAAAATGTCCTGTACCAAGTCAGGAATATGGCCATTGTTATTTATTTAGTTTGTTTGTATGTGTGTTACATTTTAACGTTGTGTTTCTGTTGTGTCGTTTGTACTCTTATATTTGAGTGTGAATTCACATTACTATAAGACGTGTCACGGTACTTTTCTGTCCCAAATTCATGTATTTTGTTTTGATGTTATATTTGTTATTCTGCTCGGAATTTGTCTAATGCTTAGTTCGCTTCTGTGTGTGCTACATTTTATTGTTGTGTCGTTGTTCTCCTCTTATATTTATTGTGTTTCTCTGTTTTAGTTTGTAATCCTGATTTGTTTTTTTTTTCTATCAATTTTTGAGTTTCAAACAGCGGTATACTACTGTTGCCTTTTTTAAAGTTTTATAGTTAGGATTATTTTGGGTTTTTCAATTAACAATAATACCACATCTTCTTATTTTTATATTTTGCTATATTGTAATGATTTATTATTCATGGCAAATACATAAAAGTCTATGTGAAATAGAGAATGGAATTGGGGAAGGTGTCAAAGAGACAACAACCCGACCATAGAACAGACAACAGCCGAAGGTCACCAATTGATCTTCAATGCAGCAAGAAACTCCCGCATCCACAGGAGTCCTTCGGCTGGCCCCTAAACAAATATGTTACTAGTTCAGTGATAATGGACGTCATACTAAACTCCGAATTATACACAAGGAACTAAAATTAAAAATCATACAAGACTAACAAAAGCCAGAGGCTCCTGACTTGGGACAGGTGCAAAAAGGCGGTAGGGTCAAACATGCTTATGAGATCTCAACACTCCCCTAAGAACAAATGCACAACAATACGCATAGTAAAAATCAGTTTAAGAGAAGTCAGAGTCCGATGTCAGAAAAGGTAAAAAAAGAAACTAAACAAAATGACAATAATACATGTTCATAAATTAAATGATATGCTCAAATAAGCTGTGAAAAAAGAATAAAACTAAATAAATAATCTGTTTTCCTTTTTCGATTAAAGAGGGGACTTCATATGTAATCAGCTTTTCTCCAAAAAGGGAGAATTTACATGTAGCAATGTGTAGTATGTCCTATAAGCCGTCTAATAAAACACTAACGGATATAAAACATGTAAACTAAAACTAAAAAAACACTATGCTACTCTTTGAATTCATTGCAATAAATTATATGCTGGTATGTAAGCTTTACTATATTGTCTAGGCACTCAGTCTCGCTCTTTTGCACGAGCTTTTTTTTTAACATAGATTAAATGGTTTTGCCTGTTATGTAATAATTTTTCCCTGTAAGTATATTAGATATTCGTGATGTGTATTCAAGTTATAAACAACCCTTGTCTATGACATTTTTAGTGGATTTTTATGACCCTGGTGGGTTTTCAAACAAGGATTTTTATTGAAATTGGCATTTTATAAATTATGTCTTCTGATTGGATATTTTGGTTTTGTCTATCAGGTAATAGACATAATTTTGTTATACGACCATGACGTCGTCAACGATTTTTTCTTGATTTACTAAAATCTATAATAAAATTATAAGAAATGGTTGTAATACTTTTTCTGCCTTTTCGAACTAACGTTATTTGCTATTTGATAACGAACTTTCTGTTTTGATTTTTTCTTAGAGTTCGGTATTTTTGTTATTTCACTTTTTTATCACTTGTATCGTATGATTATGCGACACCGGTTTAAGTATTATTATTGATTAAATATATAAACCAACAGCAATTATGAAACAGGTCGTGCTTATGATTAACTGGAAAGAATATCGTTACGCGAATGTTGATAGGAATAACGTCAACAAACCAATCCGAAATCACGAAATCGTGTTACAGCTTTTTTTTAAATGATCATATATTACATCAAAGTAAAAGCAGTTGCAGTTCAAGGGGATGTATATACACATTTTGTAACAGGTGACAGCAAAGATATAATTATTTATATGAAAAAATGATACACATACAGAAATCATTTAACGGAATTGCCGTTAGTTAAAACTGCTTTTTAAAAGAAATCCTATAAAACAGTAAAAAAGGTCAGAAATGTAACTTTTCATGTATTCATAATCCATAAAAATAAGGTCATAGTCAAATCAAGCATGTAGCGTGAACATTAAACTTTGGAACCGTTTTATATACAATGCATATATAGTTAAATGCTTGTTTACAGTAAACGTTTATAAAGGACTCACCAGTGATGTTCGAAAAAAGTAAAAAGGCCAAATAAGTACAGAAGAAACGGACATGATAACGAAAAGGTTATATTGACCAATGAAACACCAAAGTGAACCCTCTCAGATGTACAATTCAATCATTCAACATCTATATAGTTGACCAGCTTGTTGAAACTGTATTTCAGAACGGACCTAATAACACCAATAAATGGTGACCCTTCAACATTAAATGATGTTTGTGCATCTGCCAGACATGTGTATTTAAGAAGGAATAAAATTGATTTTTACTATTATAGATAACTGAAAATTATCTCGATTAAATAAAGCCAGGCTTCAAATTAGTGTTCAAATACATACTCTAGGGAACTTAATTTGTATTATAAATAATTTTAAAGATCTGTTTGAATACATATAAGTAAATCTCTTCTCACTATTCAATATCTTATCATAACAATCAATTAACTCATTCTAATAAGAAAAAATAATACTCGTAAATGAATTTTTGCCTACTACGTTCATTTTGATTTTAACATCATCTCCATATTTGGAACAATAAATAATTCAGTCAAGTTCAGTCTTGCAGTCAAATTTAAGACTGATAGTCTGTAGTAATTTCACTAGTACAGTTCAAACAATTCCCTTTAAGCCAATTTAATATTGTTCGTAGTATTATCAGACAATTCAGTATGCTGTTAATGTGTACATGTATATAATAACTATAAAACATAGACTTAAAAGATCATAATTAATTGCGATCGAATTGATTTTACAGTGACCAATTTACTGCAGTTGATAATCTTTAAGAAAAATACTGAAAGACTGAAAATGGCTAAATAATTCACTGTTAAAGTTTTTAAAAATTGATAAGATCAAAATTATCATTTCAGTTTAAATATTGGTAACTTGTGAAGGTTTGGATAACTTATTCCCGGAAAATAAACATAAGCGACTGTCCACCTAACTCAAAATTATACAACACTATATGTAATTATATTGATTAATCGACTATGACTAATGCAATGATTATTCCCCTGATATGATTCGTGAAAGAACTACGAACGCATGAAATATATAATTTCTTATTTTCATTTTCCATGTACATGCAAATAGCATGCATGTAAAACAGTACACTCATCATAATATCCTTCTTTAATTGCATGCACTGTTAAATTTTAACCAACAATCTCTTCCAGAGTAAAAATCATTAGCAAGATGAAATACTTTCAGAATTCTACAATTTTGTATTTTCAAAGCTTTGCTGTTGTAATAAAGTGATTCACTAGTACTTTTATTCCTTCTTTTAAAATGATAGTTGCGTTTAATTTCAAAAATGAAAACTACAAACAGCCGTTTTTATAGTAAATGAATTCATATTAACCTGAGATAACAAGCAGGAAATACATTTCATAAAAATAGTTGAATAATGCTAAATGGAGAAAGTATTACGATAGAACTGAGAGCATTGTTGTACTAATTTAAATACGAATATGATCAAAGAAAATACGTTCTTTAGGAACTATTTTCACTTTCAGATAAAGTGCATTATCAAGATATAACACATAACCATGACAGAAACGTACAGCAAAGGTAATGGTGCTATTAAGATAAACTAAGTTATATAATAGGAATTTATGAAATTCCCAGTATCTACAGACTTAAAATAAAACACAACAATCTCGAGTTTTATGAATGAGTCACACTTGTTGGCCCGAGGTCAATCGAGGAAAACGAACTCATGTGAATCATTGTGACATTGGAATTCACAGGAAAATGTACGAATTCGAAATTTTTTATTGAGATATATTTTTTTATTGATAATTGATTCTCATTTTTAGAGTTAGAGTTTCGTCAAAGCTGTTGTTAAGTTATTAGCTGATCTCACTGGAGCGTTATAAAATTTTCCACTCCAAACTTTCTAAAAATCTATTCGAAATATCGCACTTCGAACGTTTGACTTTTCTTACTTTACATAAGTATGTTTTCTTTCTTACCTAGGCGACAACTTGTCAAATTCATTCTAACTTAAAGTTTGTAATATGAGACACGAGCCTTTTAATGAAAAATTATTTCTTATGTGTGGTGGAAATGTTGTGTTAACAGACAACCGGCATTTTTTATGGGAAACAACTGATCTCTATCGCTTCTTCTCGTCAACCTGCTTCTTTAATTTTATGAGGAAATCTTTAGAATTGATAAAAAATATAGCATGATCCACTAAAATCATATTCCGCTATATAAATGTCCTTTCAGTGAAAAAATGAAAAAAATGGAGACTATCTTGACATCATTTAATTTGCATCTTAAAAAGTTAAACTACATGTATGTCTTTTTCATACATTATCATGCATCCTTTAAATTCCGATGTATAAATCTCCTTACAATGAACTACTCCTTACAATCAAACATTTAGAGACTATCTTCGATAGGTGTGTTTGATGCCTTACCATCATGTACATAATTTAATAAAGAGTAGTAGTCTCTCATTTCGATAGGCTGAAGCAACCGAGACTGCAAAGAACACTCGAGATCATGCTGTTCGGATTCTTTTTTTTTTTTTTTTGTAGATTTCAATGATGTATACACAATTTTCTTGTTCTAGGCCTAGAGTGTATCTGTTCTTTAAATCGGTTGAACTATGTTATATGTTATATGATACCCGAGGGTATCACCAGCCCAGTAGCCAGTACTTCGGTACTGGCATGAAAGTACGGATTTTTGTGCTATTAAAATTTGCTTTTACAAATTGATAGAAATTATTATAAATTAAGGAATGTATCTCCCTCTGATTCCTTTCACGGATTTGGCTATACTTTTGGACCTTTTGGATTATAGCTCTTCGTCTTTTTAATAAGCTTTGGATTTCAAATATTTTGGCCACGAGCATCACTGAAGAGACATGTATTGTCGAAATGCGCATCTAGTGCAAGCAAATTGGTACCGTTAATTGTATTACTACCACTGGGTCGATGCCTCTGCTGGGGACTATTAGTCCCCGAGGGTATCACCAGCCCAGTAGACAGTACCTCGGTACTGGCATGAAAGTACGGATTTTTTGTGTTATTAAAATTTGCTGTTACAGAATGATAGAAATTATTATAAATTAAGGAATGTATGCTCTGATTCCTTTCACGGATTTGGCTATACTTTTGGACCTTTTTGGATTATAGCTCTTTGTCTTTTATATAAGCTTTGGATTTCAAATATTTTGGCCACGAGCATCACTGAAGAGACATGTATTGTCGAAGTGCGCATCTGGTGCAAGAAAATTGGTATCGTTAATTGTATTACTACCACTGGGTCGATGCCTCTGCTGGTGGACTATTAGTCCCCGAGGGTATCACCAGCCCAGTAGCCAGTACTTCGGTACTGGCATGAAAATACAGATTTGTTTGTGTTATTAAAATTTGCTGTTACAAAATGATAGAAATTATTATAAATTAAGGAATGTATCTCCCTCATGCAAAGCTCTGATTCCTTTCACGGATTTGGCTATACTTTTGGACCTTTTGGATTATAGCTCTTCGTCTTTTATATAAGCTTTGGATTTCAAATATGTTGACCATGAGCATCACTGAAGAGACATGTATTGTCGAAATGCGCATCTGGTGCAATAAAATTGGTACAATTAATTGTATTATATTAGTTGATTTTTTTTTTAATTTGGAGACCCATTTAATTGTTTGTCAAAGATTAACTACGTCTTCTCTATACATTACCTGACATTCTTTACAATCAAATTCCCCTATATAAATATCATTGTTACGAAACATTAAAAGTTTGAAGACTATATCTTGACTAGATGTTATTGATGCTTTTCAATACCTCTACACAGTATTGTCTAGGGTTAGTTAAAGCTTCTTGGCTTTGTATTTGAAGTAAATATTTCTTGGGTTTGCATTTAAAATAAAAAAAACTATTTTTTTCTCATATATTGTTCCAGAGCTTGTTGTTACCATTGAACAAGCAAGATATCAAATCAATTGTACTCTAAGAAATACATATTTCCAAATGTTTTATGGACATCTATTCTCTTTTTTGGCATTGTTTGACCATTGATAATCAAAGATGACCAAGGATTTGTTCCATTTTCGAAGCAATAATTTTGCAATTGTGGGATGTATTATCGGATTTTTTTTTTACAAAAGTTTTTTTTCTATGTCTATGGTGTTTCTGTAAGTCATGCTTTGTTCTTTTAATTGTTTGATTAGAACTAGTTTTTTTGTTCAACTGGACTGGGTTGCTCAAAACTTGGATAGTGATTATTCTGTATGTATGACCCTGTCCCAAGTCAGGAGTCTGTAATTCAGTGGTTATCGTTTGTTTATGTGTTACATTTTTGTTTTTCGTTCATTTTTTGTACACAAATGAGGCCGTTAGTTTTCTCGTTTGATTTGTTTTACATTGTTATTTCGGGACTTTTATTTGCTTTACTCGTTCTTGAAGGCCGTACCAATTTGGTCTCTTGTGGAGAGTTGTCTCATTGGCAATCATACCACATCTTTTTTTTTTTATATTGCATGTTTTGCCGTATACTATTATGCAATATTCACATGTATCTATGATTTCACATTCGAAATTTCGTAAAAATATATATAAACCTTCCATACACATGACAGTGTATGTTGTTTGTAATTGATTTTAACTGAACCAAATATTGTATCGTAATTACACGACGTGTTTGATTACAAAAACATGGAATGCAATTCAATTTAGAAGCACCAAATTACACAGTTTAGCACTACTCAATCTTTAATGTTTGTGAGTTTTTCGTGATATTTACGTCTTTCGTCTATACGCTGCGATCTTGTCTCCTTCTGTCAATTACTTCTTGTAATCTATATGTACATTTATATCCCTGTATAATTGATGATATGAATACATATAGTATAAATATAATTTTCTGCTGAACAAGAAAAAGAGCAATTATATTCAAAGGTAAAAGTAGAAACACGAAAGGATATCATAGCACATATAATAATACCTCATTGAAATTGTACGATTTGTCTTTCATTTTATGAAATACTACTAAAACTATTTGTCTGTTACTTTATTTCATCGGAAATGCTACAATTAACGAGACAAATGGGTAAGAAAACTCATCATATTTTCCAGGATATTTTGCCAAGTCGCGCATCTTGTCTATAAAAGACTCATTAGTGACGCTCGAGTAAAAAAGAGTTAAAAAGGCCAAAAATTACGAAAGTTGAAGAGCATTAAGGACTGAACATTCCTAAAGGTTTTGCCACAAGTCAACGGTTGAAAAGCCTTAGTACTTCAAAATACTGAAAGTTTTGTTAACATTTAATTCATAATTATGACCTATCAATGCTATTTCTATCATTAAACTATCTGTTCCTGAATTTAGAAATTAAAATTAAAAATAAAATAATAATTAATCACAATAATAGTCTTTTATTCAGAAGCAATACAGCTTATAGAATTTACAAATATAATAGCATCAGTGAATAATTACATACATGTTTTATAATTACAAACAGTTTGTATCAATAGCAGGGAATGACAACAAACAATATAGATAATGAAATATAAGTATAATATTATGAATAACGAATCTTAGCAGCCAAATAAAGGTTTTACCTAGATAGTTAAGCTCTTTAATGTATGTACAGACAATAATTGTATAATTTTATAACAAGATGTTTTTTTTCCAATAAAATGGTTTCATATATGTTTTCCTCACATACTAAACTGTAATGGTATTCATCTTCAATCATATTTTTATCACACATATTACATAGTCTGTTTTCTCTTTCAATATTACAAAATCTACCAGTTTCAATGTTAAGGCAGTGTGCAGACAATCTACATTGTATATCTACTAAAATATAGCTTAAACACATAGTTTACAGGTTTTTGTAGGTAAATTGCAGAGTATCTGGGTCGTGTATATATCTATAAAAATTACACTTTGATGACTCATTGAAAAAAGCATTCATTTCACTCACTCCCATTCTATTAACAATTTCTAGCAAAAACAGATCAACATTAATAACATTTTGGTTTAACCATACAAAGCAATATCTAGATCATCATGACGAAAATTTCGATTTTTAAAATATTTCCTTTACTATCATAAATCGAAAGTTGTGTTACCCGTTGTATGATAATATGCATCATCCAAACCTTATCAGTGAATGCATGTCTTTGGTAACTCTTTTCAGTTTTATCCTTTAAAGACCTATGTATTGATGTCAAATATTTGTCAATTCTAGTCTAAACCACGTGCCATGGTGTTATTAACATGTAAAATACAGACACTTATTTCTTGTAAATCTTAACCTAAAATCAATCAACACATTTCAATAACTTTTTTGGTGTTGTTAATCGACACAGTTTCATAACTCCTTTGTACATTGTAGTTATTTGTAAATTATTTGTAAAAATGTCAATCAATGGTCGCAGACATAAAAATAAATGATTTGTTAACTAACAAAAACCCTATACTGAATTTTCATTATTAATTTGGGATAGCTCATAATGGGAGCAACACAAGGATAACATAGAAGAAAGGTTCCAAAACAACATTATGTATATTCCTTGGTGCCCACCCGTACAGCACAGAAGTTCCCTAAAATAGCAATACATTTGTATACAAGATAAGGTAACTACACGTATTTTCACATTGGTAAACATTATGGATGTAAACAGAGTAATCGCGAACAAAGTCTTCTTCTGCAAATTTTTCAAAAGTATCGTCTATAAGCCTATAGGTTGAAGAATCTGATAAATTCCAGAAACTGCGTTTATTTAAAAAAGAATAAAAAGAATGTGTACCTAAAGAAGCAATTAAAAGCCGAACATGTGAAATTTGCATGTTGATTTTTTTAAATTCTAAGTGAATTTTATCAGAATCATTTAAAAAAATTATTAAGTACAAATTGTGCAATTTTTTAATATAAACATGTTTGAAATAATTTTACCAAGACGACGATGACGATGACGATCATGACAATAACGACGACGATAACGATGGTGATGATGACGATGATGACGATGAGGATGATGATGATGATGATGATGATGATGATGATGATGATGATGATGATGATGATGACGATGACGCTTACAATAATGATAATGAAAAACAAATGCATGTGAATAACTGATGGGGATATATCTATTCTATTAAATTGGTAGACCAAGATTTTTTAATCCGGTTTGTCTCCGAGCCAACGATCGTCTAACCTATTATAAAATTGAATATTTAGTGTAGGTAATTTATCACTAATAAATTCATATATAGTAATTGCTTTAATTGTCTTAGTTTTATAACTAAACCCCAAATAATGAGTCTTACCTACAGTACGTTTTGTAAGTAGGCGGAAATGGTTTTGTATATGTTTTAGCATGCGCCAAAGGAACCAATATTAAACATTCAAACTCCTTATTGTCTGAAGACAAACCAACAATTTAATAAAAACGATCAGCATCATGCATTTTGCACAAAAACAATTTGAGAAACACGTACCCAACTGACAATGTAGGGGTGTGATGTGTTTAACAATAAACAGTTCAATTAGTCTTAAGCCGCGCTCACACGGGTTTCCTGAATTTATGACAACTCGACTCACGGTCAACTAGCACCACTCATACACTCTCACATTAAATTGTTTTCTTTTTCCCCTAATTAACTCCTCCTTTCATGGCGCACCGTGTAACAGAGAGACAGAACTGGAATCGTACCTCTCGAAAAAAGAAATATTACAAACTCGAACCACTGAAGAAATGTTTTAATCAACTCAGTGTTCTATGTTGTCTTCTCTGAGTTTATTCCTCCATTCTAGGAGCACCTGTGTAATATCGAGACAGAAGCTACTAATTGTATATTCAAACTCCTATGGAACTGATAAAACTGTCATCAAAATGCATCAGTTCATAAAACAGTTTTAGAAACACGAACCCAAGCAGTGTATCACCATAAACATTTCAAGTAGTCTTCAAGCCGCGCTCGTGTGGGTTTTTCTAGTACACATATATTGTTAGCAACACAAGATCGTATTTCTCCTACTTATCTCATTATATTTGCACAAACTGAATATACGAATTGCAAAGACACAATTTATGTTTTTAGATAAAATAAAATAAAATGCTCAATAAATATGATAAAACGTTTCCACTGACGTATTGTATTTGTCTTATCAGATGAAACTTCGAAACTATAATAAAAATTATCAGCTATCTTTGGATATATGGCATAAAAACAGATTTATGAAAAAACAAAATGCTTTAATTTGGCAAATATGAACTTGTTTTTATTTGTATAAAATGTAAACGGCATTGAAAATATAATGAAATTTAAATAATATAGCAGTGATGACATTAAAGATAAAAACCTATCTAACGCATTATTATATTAATATCAATTACTGATTCAACATAATAATTCTGTTTGCAATTAATTTTCTATTAATGAATACGACAAAGAGGACGAATTGCTGATTTTTATTGTGAACAGACATGCTACATAATCTAGTAAAATGATACGTCAATATGCTAAATCTGTCATCGAACTGAGTTATTTGTCGTATAGATTTGAAAAATTTCATTTACTATGGATTACAATTATGACCTTCGTTATTGTATGTATGACAGCATAAAGAAATATTCGTTTCAGCACTAAGTCTATTTATACATTTAAACTGATACCGCACATTATTAAATATAAATGTTGGTAACTAAAAAATGTGCAAGCACGTTTAGAAATAGAGCAGATAATGTATATCAGTTAGATTTAAGTTAACATTCAGAAGTAAAATCTTCGTACTTTATTTAAGGGCATGTTTACTTTTTTTATTCGAGCGTCACTTATGAGTATAAAAAAAGAAGATGTGGTATGATTGCCAATGAGACAACTTTCCACACACAAGTGACCAAAATGACACAGAAATCAATAACTATAGGTCACCGTACGGCATTCAACAAAGCTCATACCGCATAGTCAGCTATAAAAGGCCCCGAAATGACAATGTAAAACAATTCAAACGAGAAAACTTACGGCCTTGTTTATTTTTTCGGGACGCGCATCTTTAGACGAAGCACGCGTCTAGCGTACAAAATATAAAGCCTCGTATTTATGGTGTGTTCATTTGTATGACAAATAATGCAAACTATTATTGCAAAAAACATTCATTATTCCAAAATTGAACACTATTTTGCTTTAATGGTACAATTTGATAGATACCGCTACTGGAGGAGAATTTAATGTTTTTCTATCAAAAACATAATATCTTACCAATTGATTTGTTAAAACTTAACAAAAACATTTTTTCCCAAAACAGATATTTTACTCATAAAAAAGTTGGTGTTGCTTTGCTTCATAAAAAAGAATGGCCAACGTAGTTACAAGTATCTTGTCTAAGGAAGGGATTAGTTCTACTATGTAAAGGATCACTCTGATTCTAACAAAAAAATCTCTGAAACTGATATTATCAAGATGCTTTATTTCTTGATTGACAACATATTTGTTACGTTCGAAGGACGTGTTTTTCAACAGACTGTCGGCCTTCCAATGGGAACATACTGTGCCCCTCTACTTGCATACTTGTTTCTTTATTATTATAAAGCTGACTTCATGCAGGAACTTCTTAGGAAAAAAGATAAGAAGTTAGCAATATCTTTTAACTCGACTTTCCGCTATATAGATGATGTTCTTTCACTAAATAATTCAAAATTTGATGACTTGTGGAACGCATCTATCCCATCGAGCTAGAGATAAAGGATACTACAGATAGTAGGCCTCATATCTTGACTTACATCTAGAAATTGACAATGAGGGTCGGTTGAAAACAAAACTTTACGACAAAAGAGATGATTTCAGCTTTTCAATTGTGAACTCTCCATTTCTAAGTAGCAACATTCCAGCAGCACTTGCATACGGAGTATATATCTACCAATTGATACGATATTCCCCTGCTTGCATTTCCTATCATGATTTTCTTGATAAATGGTTGCTGCTCACAAGGAAGCAATTAAACAAAGAGTTCCAAATGGTGCAGTTGAAATCATTCCTTCGTAAATTTTACGGACGCCATCACGAGTTGGTTGACCGTTATGAAATAACCGTTTCACAAATGATATCGGATATGTTCCTTACGTCGTAACTACAATCCCCTTCCCTTTCATGAATGTGACCTACCGAATTAGAATATTATCTGGATTTGTTATCACATAAGCAACAAGACGGGTGCCACATGTGGAGCAGGATCTGCGTACCTTTCCGGAGCACCTGAGATGACCCCTAGTTTTTTGGTGGGGTTCGTGTTGTTTATTCTTCAGTTTTCTATGTTGTGTCACGTGTGCTGTTGTTAGTTTGTCTTTTTCGTTTTTAGACATGGCGCTGTCAGTTTGTTTTAGATTTATGAGTTTGACTGTCCCTTTGGTATCTTTCGTTCCTCTTTTACTCAAATTGTATAAACTAGATGTGTCAATTATACAGTTTAAATCTAGAATAATGAAGGCAAGGTAACTACGTTTTGCATGTAATTACAAAAATGGTAGACTAAATCGGATATCAATAAGACTTAAATTATGAAAATCTGAAACTTATTATATGAGATATCTGTTCTATTATCTTATGATAGGCCGAATGAAGAGTTCAAAATAATGGTCAACATTAGTCTCTTAGGTTTGTTCAACTTTTGTGTGGGTGTTATTATATCTAAGTTAATACTAGAATTGAATATAGCTCTTAGTACATTGATATCAGCAGAGCTAGTTTAACGTCAACAAGACTATCACGTTCAACAAATCTAAGGGATAATAGGAGAATATCTATCTTCTTCATGGGCAATTCTCTTCAATAATTGTATAACTCACACTGTTCAACAATTTAATTTTTAAGGCAAAAACAGTTAGAGGACGGACATGTATATGCACCTTGTAGGATGGTATATCTTTCAAATAATGAAATATCAATCGTTCAACTTCCGTGATTGGAAGCATATGTATAAAATTGAATTCTTGAATATCTATAATAATAAACTATTTATAGAAGAATTTTCAGAGATTAATTTCATCTTACTTCATTTTGAAAAAAAAAATAAAGTGTGGCTCGCCACAAATAACACGATTTAAACCAGCCACATTTTTTGTCTGCCAGCATGTACGAAGTTATGAGCCAGTAACTCAGTGATTGTTATAGGCACGGTTTCCATATTTGTTTTACGTTTAATGTTTGCAATATTCAACAGGTTGTTGTTTTTATTTTCTCATGTTTCAACTCGGGGTCCTTAAATGACTTACTATTTGTTTTGGTGTTATTTAGTTTGTTGTTGATAGTAGTCTCATTGGCAACCATATGCATACCACATGTTCTTTAGAGAATTACCATGTTAGTATTTTCGTAAATATATATATATACAAGTCTAAATTGAAAACTACGTTCAAACCTATGATTGCGTTGGATAAAAACCGCAATTTTTATACGTGTGCATGTAAAACAAATTTCGTTGTAGAAGGGTCTAAAAACAGCACAAACAACATTTTCCAAAATATATAACTGTTAACTCGCACAAAGATTTTTTATTATTATGTAGAGTTTGACGATGGATACAGGCACGAGAAGTTTACCGCTGTTCGAATACCAGAGTATCTTATTGCCGTCTTTGTGATGCTGATTTTAGTTTTGAGCTGTCTATTTATTCGTAGTAAAACTTTTTTCTTTCTCACTATCATTTATAAGAAAAAGAGAATAATAAAACAAAAACCTGCACATATTATTAAAAAGGGCATGTGGATATTCATAAAAAAAAAAACAGTCAATAAAAGGACACAACAAAATCTTTGTATTAATTGAAGTAAACAAGTCTTATCAGTTATTTTCATAATAAAAATCAATGTCCAGTTTTTCGGGGTGGGGTTCAAGCTATGTTTGAGTTGTAGATACCGGAATGTGCATTTGCCTCTTGAATGTTGCTTCACTGAAAAAACGATTCAATTTTTGCAACTGAAAATTTATAAATGCGTCATTTTATAATTTGCTATATAAAAACGTTTCAGGACGAAAAATGTCGATATGCTTTTAAATTGTACTACTAGTTAGTGTTTAAGGACATTGAAAATGTCTGTGGGTTTCGCACGGACGGTAACAAACCATACTTACTTTTTACCTGATATAAAATCCATGAATATCTTTCAAATAATATAATTATCATGTTAGTTGTCTTATTTTGAGGTGAATTTGAAATTAAAAGTGTTTATATTTGACCTCTGATAGTTATTTTGTAATTCAGCACGCACTAAGTGCAATGATCCAAGGTTCAGCGTTTCGTTTGTAGATGCCATTAAATCGACAGATAAAGAAAGTCGAACAATTATAATAATTATATTCCCACAGATTATGGATATATCAGAAGTGAACTGTCTTTATGTTGATGCGTATCAGATAAATGCGTAGAATTAAAGAGTAGGAATAAAACACTTACTTATTTATTCAACATTGTTTTTTTTCAAATAAAATATTGTGTATGCCTACACTATCAACAAAGGTTATACTATATTATCTATATGCGCGAACATCTTTTCAGATCACTACGCCACATGCAATGTAGACTGATAGATATAAATTGCCTTTTATCTAATTTAAGACCGAATGAAAATGGCATAACGAGTTGATACTGACCAGACTACATTAAATAAGGAATAACAAAATTAAAAGGAAAAGCTAACAAGACAACTTAATAGTCTAAAAGGTACAACATATATTATAAAAATAACACTAAGTGAGTAATTTAGTGCTTCTGAAGTGTATCTTCCTTATGAACGCTCAGATCATACAACTCGTTAATAGCAAGGATTTCAAAATATTTGAATACTGGAGGAGCAATACGTATTTTACCAAAAAGAAACCTTAAAGAATAGCCGAATCCAGCTACGGGCATTTTTGCATAAGATAATTTAAACTTATTTTCTTATCTATTCTAAAATCAATCAACCGATAAATTAAGAGAGGTATGTGTTTTAAATCCTATAAGGTCCTACGCTAGGACTCCTAAGTTGATGATACTCGTTCTTTACAATGGAAACAATCATAAATAAATATTTCATATCTGTATTGTATTTTGATAGCATTTCAACTCACCATTTTTTTTTCTTAAAATATTAGGCACCGAGTCAAGAGTATGGCAGTTTTTATCTTAAGTCTGTCTCTATGTATGTTGGCGTTTGTAGTTAGTTCAGTTATTCTGTTGTTCTGTTTTTTTATAATTGATGTGTTTCCCTAGGTTTAAGTTTGTTACCCAAAGATGTTTTTTGCTTAATCCATTCGTGCCTATTGAACAGCGGTATACTACTGTTGCCTTATTTACGACTATTGTATGTCAATGGCATAACTGATTCGTTTGTACTTTTTTCAATTGTAAATTAAAGTTCGGTTGAACATGAATAAACTCATCATAGAATAAGTTACAAATACCCGTGAGGATAGCTTTAACTGCTGATGCACTTATTCAAACATGATCTAAGAGAAATTAAGATCTTATAAAACAAATTTACTCACATCGATATATGTACAAACACATTGGAAAAGCCTACGCTTGTAAATTCTATTGAATTTATGTATAAATAAGCAGTTGCAAGTTTTCTCATTGGAAATCATATCCCATTCATTTAATTTAGAAAGAAAGAAAACAAATCCGAAGTCAAATTGCCAAATTCGTCCAAACTAGTCGTTTTATCACATTTTACATGAACTAACATTTACATTTATTTCGTATGATTTAACAGTAACTGATTCGCTTTGTAGTTTTAGGCTGATACAATAAGCCATGCCAGAGGAGATGCTATAAAACAAGTTTTGAACAAGTTTGGTTAACATTGCTTAATTGATGCTTTGAAAAAACTAAGTATGTTTTACAATCTGTCAAACATTTTCGCTTTGCCAACAACTGTGTTTTGTTTATTGTATGACTCGTGGGTGGAATCTGTTAGCATAACACATATATTTGGCTCGTCATACACAGCCTTGAAGACTTTGTCATTATAGTTTTAGTAGATTTTCCCCAAATTATATCCTCTTTTAATAACAATCTAGTTTTTAACATAGTAATCCCTGTAATATAATAAACGTCACAATCAATAAACAATTTAAAACAAATGTATATCAACGCTTTTAACCAGAATAATTCAGTCGGTTCTTTTCGTTGACCACAATCACTCCTCATGTCGACTCAAAAGAATGGGTGAATAGATTATTAAAAAAAATCCGCAAAAAAGTTATTGTTGTAATATTATCGGGAAGCAACTTAAACTTACTCTAACCAGATATTTCTAGGTTAGTGACATGTTTTTATGAAAAGGTATTAAGTTAACAACGGATTTCATGTAATATCAATGTGTATGGTTTTCATGTCCCCTTAATAAATTTATAAAATAAGTATCATGTGACATAAAAAAAGAAAGAAATAGTAATTTTACTATTCCTGACGAGTAATTTTATTAGACGAAATATGACAATGATGTGCATGGATATCAGTAAAAATAATTATTAAAGAATAATAATGACACCATTTAGTTACGCAGATTTCCGTGTACTGTAGCAAACGGATATCATCATTGAAATGAAAATAGATACTTCCAAAATATGAAAACATTCACTGCATTTAGAATCTAATTACGATATTAAAGTAATCATATCATTTTTACAGAGACCACCTACGTCATATTCTGTGTTTTTAAGATTGCATATACCATGTCATTCACATTCTTTGTTTTCTGCAAAGGACTTGGTTGTAAACATGATAAAGTATTACAAGTGTATTAAACCGTAAAAGGTTAATTCTAATTAAAGAAGAAAACAATCTTCATAATGTATATGAGAAAATTTGTTTATCATCTGCACACAATCCTCCTGACTACTTTTTTTGAAAAAATCATGACTGTTTATTTTTATGTTTGAATTGTTACACCTTTTTTCTTTTAATCGGCACCGAATTACCTGATGAATATATGGTATATATCTTTCGTATTGCTCAAGGCCTAGCGTTGACCTATAATTACAGTTATATCTTCGTCATTAAAACTGTGGTAGATACATGTATTTGTCTCAATGATAATCATACAACATCTCCTCATTTTATTATTATAAGTATGAGATATGTTTTTCACTTCAGTAGCCACAGTGACAAAGGTTCTGCTGGATTGACATACAGAGTTTAAAATACGATATTTTACAAAAGATAAAAATTCAACAAGTGGTATACGTAAATAGGGATGATGCAAGAATATACTAAAAAAAATTGCAACAGCTTACCATGCAGACACGGGTTGTGTTCTTCTCATATATTTCATGATGGTATAATATTACACCCCTAACAGAAGGGATTGTGCCTGATATTCGTAGGATGAAGACATAATCTTTCAATCAGTTTAATTGAGGTCTGGAGTTGGCATGTCAGTAACTGCTAGTAGTCTGATGTTATTTATGTATTATTGTCATTTTGTTTATTTTCTTTTATTTCATAATTGCCATCGGACTGTGACTTCTCTTCAACTGAGTTTTTCTGTGCATATTGTTGTGCATTTGTTTTTTTCTACATTGGTTAGAGGTATAGGGGAGGATTGAGATCTTAAAAAACATGTTTAACCCCGCTGCCATTTTGCGCCTGTCCCAAATCAGGAGCCTCTGACCTTTGTTAGTTTGATATGATTTTTAATTTTAGTTTCTTGTGTATAGTTGGAAGTTTAGTATGACGTCCATTAACACTGAACTAGTATGCATATTTATCTACGGGCCAGCTGAAGGACGCCTTCGGGTGCGGCAGTTTCTCGCTACATTGAAGACCCATTGGTGGCCTTAGGTTGTTGTCTGCTCTATGGTCGGGTTATTGTCGCTTTGACACATTCTCCATTTCCATTCTCAATTTTAATAGTCTTTTATCAATAAAAACTGCAGTTGAAATTTGCCATGTAATATATGAAAGTTTAACCAAAAAGAAATTCTAAGTATGTTTTCAACTTCAGCATTCCCTAAGTCCTCTGTTATACCAAACACATATATAAAAAAGAAGATGTGGTATGATTATACACATATGTCTGCAGTGTAGCGTTCAAAGCTTCCATTGCTTGTGAACTTGGGCGATAACTACGTTTTGACATTAGTTTGTATCTTTGCATTGAAAAGGTTGAAGGACACCCATCACAATGATAAACATTTTTTTCTTAACTAATTATATTTTGTATAAAACAAAAAAAAACGCACTTAAAAAGCACAATATCACATTTTATAAACTATTTAAAAACAAGTCTGAAAGCAAAGATAAAACAAAGTATTGGCAGTTTTCTATACCTTATACGATATGCTTCGTGAAATTGTTGAAATCTGACGAATTATTTCATTGACGTTTTTTCCGCTATAGAATTCTGTGTAATCCTGAAGAAACATACACACAGAATGCATAATTACAGGCAAGGATATAACGAACCTTGTGTCCTATTGATATGCTTTCAATTTGCGTGGCTGGAAAATTGAATCTAATAAACCTACAGTCGCTGGCTTTAGTCTTTTTATCCCCTAAATCTATGTTTCAAGCTGTGATATTCCATTTAATGGCGAGGATAAGTCGCTTTCAGTGTGCCGTGAATATAGACGAAGAAAAGAATGAAATGATTGCATAGAAGTTAAGATCAAAACATCAAAATATTAAGCAAGACTAATCCTGATAGAGTTAAATATGCCTTTATACTTTGATTATTTCTTGACAACAATCAAGGCAAAAAATGCACAATTTATTCATGCTGTGTTAGACAAAAATGTACTTATATACAAATAGTCAGTTATAATGCTGTGAAATATGTTGACCTTTTAGGACAGCTTAAGTTTGCAAACAAGTAAACATTAAATATATTAAATGGAAAGTGATGTACCGTAATGTTAAACTAGAAATGAATTAAAATTAAGAATCGAAGGTTGCTATAATAAATAAGGTTGATTAAATTTTGATAAGTATTGAACACAAGATAATGACTGACCGTCTCTTTATTTGATGTACTTTACAAATACGGATTACAAAACATGCACTTATATGGCGATCGTTAACTATTCTAGATAGAGGACTCGTTCTATTTAGATAACTCAATTTCTATAACAACACTATTATGTTTGTTTGTTTTGTTCGTGCATCGTTGTCAATATAATTAAATTTGATGCGACTGTCATACAAGTGAAAGGTTTAGCTAGCTATAAAACAAGGTTCAATCCCTTATTTTTTTTATAAGAAAATGTCAACGAATATGACATTTGTTATCCATTCGTTTGATATGTTTGAGCTTTTGATTTTGCCGTTTGATAAGGGACTTTCCATTTTGAATTTTCCTCGGACTTCAGTAGCTTTGTAATTTTTACTTTTTGCAATCCATCTGGACCCTTGTATCTTCAACAAACAACATTTTTTCAGAAAAAAACATTATGTATCATTATAATACAGATTGCACAGCATATTTTTGGTTTCTAAACACCAAATACTATAAATAGATGTTCAAGGTTGGTATGAGCCTTTTGTATGTTTTAGCGCATTTATATCTGATGTTAAGAAATTCTGGTCAATGTAATGTCCTAATGTTTATTCCCTGGAACAAGTGTTTTATTCCATTCGGTAACATTTCATGACTATCTGGACCATAACTTCTTGTTTGTCTTTATATTCCTTTGTTTAGGTCAGTTTTTTTTTCTTCTACTGAGAATTTGGTTGTTGATGGTTGGTGTACCGTCTATTTATTGTAATTTCAGCTATCATTGTTGTGCATAACAAAGAAAGAGAAATCATTTTAATCAATGTTAATTTAAATCTGAGGAAAGAAAAGGCAGCTATCAGGTAGTTTCTAAACATGCAACCATTGTAAAAAAAAAATGTAAAGGCAGGGTTAAACCTTCATAGACTCAAAGTACCTTCTTTTTCTTTTAAACTATCATTATCCCCTTTGAAAAATCCAGGACTACTCTGCCTATATTTAGCACCAAGAAATTGTTAGTGTGGGATCAATGAAATGTTCTTATCTTATGATTCCTCGACTATTCTAGTCACAGATCCATTCTATCAAATCACATGTTTTGTTATATTAGAATATCAATTATGAGTCGATTTCTGTAAACGGAACGCGTGTCTGGCATGATGAGCTCTTGTTGTCACCTCTGATTGTCAAATTATACCAATATTTGTTATTCTTGTCAACAGCTACCTAAAAGGAATTTGTCCTAATTACCAGGTAATGCCCCATATTTGTAAACCTAACACCTGATGTCCGTTCTCTTATAAGGTAACATAATTATGTAATATCAAAATTCCAACTGTATTAATCTTTAGACGCCACTATGACTTTCCAAACTAGGATGGTGATCCAAGCATCTGTGTACGAACTAAATATTTATTTAATTGTCAAGGAACAGTTACTATGTAAACAATAATGAATACCAGGAAAAGCAAATTTAATAAACTTCACGTTGTATTAACAGCTAAAAAACATTAAAAAAACTCTTGATGACCGTTTAACTAAATATTAAGGCTATCAAAAATTAATGTATTTATTTTTGAATAATTCAACGGAAATGACGTCACAATATAAGATAGAGTCGATTCACAGTCAAAACCATTCAAATAAAAAGTCATTATTTCTAATTTACACAAAAATAAACGGGATGAATATCGAGTAATTATATTTTATAACCTTTACTATCAATAATCTTTGTATTGACAATATAGAGGAGTATAAAAAAATAATAACTTGAAGCTTTAATTTCAACATAATTCATTGGGCGACTTTCCTTATAACGATAACTTAAAATAAACAATATTAGATTTAAAATGGTTAACCATTTCTTTACGCTACAAAAAGTTTTGATAATGTACAGTAATAAAAAAAGGTATGGATGGTTATATTTACAAAATAAAAACAAGATATCTTAAACCTACTTGAATTTGAATAAAGGATAGCTAAGGTTTCCAAATAATAAACTTAATAGGATTTACTTATATCTATTATTATTGATCGCTATGTATTGCTGAAGTTTAATTTTACGTGTTTTATAGGTTGTATTTTCTTCGCAGGACATTAGGAACCAAATTTACTCATTTGCATCTGAATTGTCTAATATAAACAATACCTGAATATTACAAACAAAACACAAATATTCCTTCTATCTTATAAAAATGGAAAATGAAAGGTTACTCTGCCATAATTGAACCAAAGCTGGATAAATAACCTGACGGATCAGATTTGTTCGGTCAAGCGTTTAGTAGCGAATTCAAATTGTAAGACCTACAATGAGCCATGAGTAGTTTCTTACTCTTTAAAGAAAACCGAGGTTGTGAATACCATGGTTATAATTGTAAACGCCTGACTTTGCACTTTTTTCATTCTAGCCTCCCTGTGCAACAATAAGTCTTTTGTATACGCGTTTTGTCTACAAAAGACTCTTTAGTGACGCTCTAATAACAAATTAAAACGGAAAAATCAAGAACGAAGTTAAAGAGCACTAAGGACCAACAAGTCTGATAGGTTTTGCAAATACAGCTGAGGTAATACATTCATGTGTTAGATTCCCTAATATATCGAAAAATGCAATATATTGAGGACAGTTAATGTTTATTTATACCTAATCAACGATAATGCATGTAAACAAAGAAGTGCTAACAGCTTGGCTGGGAATACACTGGGGAGGAAAGGACTAAATGATTCTTTCTAATATTTCCAATAGACTAGAGATCCTACCAAACTAGAGGGCCTGTTTTAAGTATCGGTCCTTGCATCGATAATGACACAGAGTGACTACTTAAAACTATGATTTATGGAAAACTTTATAATTAAAATTTTCCAATCGACAATTTCTCATTCTTCAGCAATAACACCCACACTGTCCCATCGTATGACGTTTCCATACCTCAACTGTAGTTATGATAGTGCATGTTCCCTGAATATTGACTTTATTGTCAGATATGTGCTCCTAACACAACAACGGTCCAAACAGTGTTATGAGATATAACGACCTAAATCGACAATAAATAAGTTTTGCGTTCAACCATCCTTAATTGGTTGGCCGATTTATTTATTAGTGTCTTACACTCTCTACTAGCTACACGTGTTTGCAGTCTCAGAAGATCTTCAGACACTAGAATAATTTTCTGAAATATAATTTTACCGAATTTGTCTTATTCCCGATTATGAAATTTTTGATTGAGTGTGGATTTGCATGACAGGTGATAATATATATTTGTATCATGATTCCCTCCTTATGGATTTCATGCGACTCCCTCAGTTATTCTTTGTGTACCTAGACTTGTCTTCTTAATCGATTACGGAGATATAAACATCGGTAAACTACTGTTGATTTTTAAACTATAGATATATGTGTCAACTTCAAGAATAAAAATGTCTTTAGTTCTTACCAACAATGCAAGATAATAGACGCTGGTGTTCTATGATTTACTTCAACTACATTTTTAGACTGAAATTTCCTTTTACATATTTGTTTGAATATATGTGAAATATTTACTCTACAATATATCAAAATTACAGTTTTCAGTCAATTTCAATTCCTAACATATCTGCTATCAATCACTTATTCAAGATTCTCTAAATGTCAAATTAGACAAAGACATTTTTATGCAAAAACATGAAACATAAAAAACTACTGCTTTGAGCAAACTAATGGTAGCTGAACAAAACAAAAAAACACAGGGAAATCATACTTTCTCGGCAAAACTCTACCACTTTTATATTATCCACTCTTTATTTTTAAATTTTGAAAAAAATGAACAGTCTCGACTGAACAAATATTAGAATCAACGAAGTGGTAGAATCTATATTCATGTTATTGAATTGGTAAGTTTCTCAAGTATAATGAATGTACAAAATTTATGGTAGATTGTAAATCAAGCACACCGATTATTATTCGTTCCAGAGAAAAAAGTAATTATTTACTAAAATATAGTAGGAAGGAATGCAACAAGGCTTTATTCTTTTATAATAAATTATCAAGGCTTAAATACACATCATAAAATCGGAAATCGAAAATTATATTTGCAAAAAATGTTGTAAAAATTGACAAAAGGTTTGAAGTCGTGCTCACAGTCAGTGAAAAATTTAATAACGGTTTTACAAACAAAAATGTGACATTTAGTTAATATTATCCTAACTAACAACGGGTTATGGTGGTTGTTTATTGAATTACCGCTATTTATTTTGCGTGGTAAATATTGTTAAACGCAGTAAGACACGTTTACAGCTGTAATACCTTTATATTTTACCAGGACGGTATGTTATAATGACGAGTTAATGTCGAGTTAGTTGATCCCTTCTTTGTGACGTAAACAAGTTAACGTAATATTATACAATATGTCGTAAATAATGTCTTAACAAAGCAATAAAGGGCCATTTCAAGTTCGTCTTGTCCAGAAATTTGCATTTTATGTTGTGCATTAATTAAATAACAGTGTCAGATGCACGCCATTACTCGGTGAACAGAATTACGGTGAGATGTCTGGATTTGAGATTTGTAAGTTCCGTTCGGGAAATGATTTTATTGATAAAGGTGACTTTACCTCTTAGTGTCGTTACGCCTAACATAGAAGGAAGTGCTAACACATAATTCTGCTTTTAACCCTGTTCCATACATCACGATCCTCCCTTACTATCCATTTGTATTATATTTTAGATGTTTAAAGATATTATGAAAAGATAGTTCAACAGCGTTAAAGATCAAGTATATCCTGCGAACATATTTTCAACTATATACTTGATTACAAATACCGCCAAATTGATGCTTTCAATGAGCATAATTAAAAAAAGAAATCGGTGCTTTTTATGCATAATCAGAAAAATTTCGCAGATATGTAACTTAGTTCAGTCTTCTCTTTTGTGTTGTTTTACTAACACAAAAAAGTTTGTTTTATTCTTTACGCCTGTCAGTACAAAACTTAAAACTACAAATCCTATCACAAAGAGAGATTTTGAGAAAAATCTCACATTTTGGAATCGGGATGTATAAAAATATGTTAATTGTTGTTCCTTGTGACTGTGATATATATTTTAGCTTTCCATAAAATAGAACCTCTCGTTTTTGGGCCGTCAAATGTGAATAACCTAGCCTAATAAAAACCTTATTTTGGAGAAGCAATGTTAGGTATGTTTGGTCCGCGTTGATAAGCTTGACCCACACGTATTGCTCGCTTTATTTCTCACTATTTTCTCAACGACAAAATCTTCATAATGTGACCCGTAGCTGATATTTGTAGTCTCGATATGTAGAAAACCTGATAATCAGTATATGTAAAAACAGGATAATAAGAAAGTGTGGTATGATTGCCAATGAGAAACTCTTCATCAGAGACAAAATGACATAGAAGTTATAATTCCAACTTTCAGGATGTTAATTTTATCGTTTGAATGTTTTACATTTGTTACGTTGAGGCATTTTACAATGACTTTATGTCATTTTTTTTTTTTAAATTTTGAAAGCCGTTCGAAGACCTTAACTTATATGTCATTTGTCTTGTGGAGAGTTACATCTCATGGGCAATCATATCACATCTTCTTATCTGAAAGTCACTGAGGTAGTTGAAACCTTAGTTGCTTATAATAGTTTCCTAATTTTAGAACGAACTATTTAAAAAAATGTTTTAAATTACTATACTAGCTTATGATACCATCGGGGACTATCAGTCCAACCGTAGAGATATTAACGCAGTTATAGCAATACATATATAATACTTTAATTCAGTTGCGTCGAAAACGCTTTTATGGATTTAACGTCATCAGGAACAACCAAAACCAAAACATTTTAAAACTTTAAAGCCAAGGATGTAAAATATCAAAAACATCCCAATCCATCGAAGGTCAAATTTGACTGAGTTAATTCGAACCTTGGTGACTCAACAATTTCTTAATTTATCATTGGAAAATTAAAAAAAAGAATAACAGTACATAAAGCAGTATACTTTACACACACAATTAAAGCTGGAACACTTTCGTTTCAGATAAGCTGGATGCTAGAAACTTGAAGTTTGCGGTCGGTTTTACAAAACGGTTTTGTTTGTAAACTGGTTACTTCAACTGTGTTTATTAATGACCGTCTAAAACAAAACAAAATCAGATGTATTCCTTATAATATTGTATTATATGATATATACCCTTTTTATACAAAACGTCAAGTAATCAAATGGCAAAATCAAAAGCTAAAAAACATCAATCGAACGGATAACAACTGTCATATTCCTGACTTGTTATAGGAACTTTCTTATGTCGAAAATGGTGGATTAAAGCTGGGTCTTTCGCTAGCTAAACCTCTCACTTATATGAACAGTCGCATCAAATTCCACTATTGGAAATGTACTTGAGACCTTGTTTCTATAATCTTTTAAACTAGTTTCTTTTGAGTCTTCTGGAAACCAAATATTACAATTAAAGTTGGAGAGCATAATTGTTGTATTTTCATCAAAATAATAAAAGCATTACATTTTGGAATTTTGTAATGTTTAATGTAAAATAATTCATTTTGTTCATTTATGCATTATTAGATATATTTTCACAGGTCAACTCTTCACATTCCAAAAAATCAATTTATCTACGCTACATATAATAACTAAATCTTATTCTTATAGAATCACTTTAAAGTAGATCTTCCCCTCGTAGAACCACTTATCAATGATACATATTTTGAAATGCTTTGTTCTACAACAGTACCTTTTCGATCCACTTTTGACTGTCAAGCTTGCGGAAACAGATAACGGATATGCTGTTGAATTTAAGTCATAAATAAATTGATAAAACAAACAAAACATTGGATGATGCCAGTACTACTGTGGAAATATAGGGAGAAGAAGAAACTAATCTATTATAAAAAAAACGTCGGTCCTATTTTTATTTTTATTTTACATTTTAGCCACATTTTATTTTAGAGTATTATAGGGTGCAAAGAAAAGTAATAAACACACTAATTTCTTATCAATTATACATTATATTTACTGCTGCAATGAAGTTAAAACATGGAAATTCTTAAACTTCAAGACAAAACTATGATGGACTGACAGTTATAGAACAGTCATTCTATAATTTGTTCAATGTTAATAGATCCCTTTAACTTGATATCTATTAGCCATTCCTGTCAGATACATTGTTTTATCAAAAGTCAGGAACTACTAGACAGGTGTAATTGTTGCTGTCAGCTTCGAAGCTATAACAATATCATGTGATTTGTAAACGTCCAATCAAAAGTGTGTAATATATAGAATGTCAATCCCTTATGCGCTAAACATTGCGTGTAGCAGTACATATGAAACCTAATTAGTTATCAATATCTTGATGTAAGTTACTGTAACCCTATTATAATCTAAAGAGTAGTCTAAGTGTATTTCCTAATTAAGAACTAATCTATAATTAGAATCTGGAACAGACTATTGTCCCATTGTATCCCTACAACGTCATGACCACTAGATAAAGAGTTTCCGTATATTATGACATCTACAATATTATTCGAAGTAAACTCTATTAAAGTATTAAGGTACCTTTACGTCACTGTCAATTAAAATCATATAAAATCTATAATATTTACACTTGACCAATTAATTGCGATCCATAATCAATGTATCTGACTTTGTTTACAAAAACTTTAAGGAAGTTACATAAACGTACGATTTATTATGAACATTTGAAGCGCATGAAGAAAAAAAACCACAAGAACAAACCCCATTAAACAAACCGCGATGATCCGTATTAGGCACTGACACTCCTCTAGGAATTGTTTTAGCTTTAACGTTTTTCAGTTACTTGCCGTAAATTTCTGTTGAATATGATTAAGTACATGTAACATACGAGGACATGCAGCCATACACATTTTAAAAGAGTCTAACAATCAGATGCTAATAATCACGTATATTGCAAGCATGAAGTATAGATGGACGATATTTTAAATCTTAATAGTGCCATTTACCATACAAGATGATGCAAGTGACATGTACTTTGGTGTGACATGTACAACCTGGTGAACCATCATGAGTCGACATGTATTTTAATGTGACAGGTACAAGCTGGTGAATATCATAACATGTACCTTGATGTGACAGGTACAATTGGTGAATCATCCCGCATTTTAATTGGTCCGTATTTGTTTTACTTTTAGCAATTGTTCACAGTTTGGTTATCAGATAAAAACAAACATTACGGAAAAATGTTTGCTCCCAAATATTGTATCTTCCTCGGATACAAGTTTGTTAGAAATAGAAGGATCTTTTGTGATGTTTAACGAATTCCGGCGAGAAGAACGAAATATTTCTTGCATTCTCACACGAGATAGCGTGATGAGATATTTGTTTGTCATTATGTTGTTACTTGGAATGACGCATACACGATTGAATACTTCTGAATTCACATCGTTGTACAATTTTAAACAATGTTGTTTTTTTTACAATTTTAGCAATGATGACTTGATTATGTAGTAAAAAGAAGACTTCCAACAGAGAAGCAAACAATAGACCACTTTCGAGTTCGTTGAACTTTAGCTAAAAACTTTGGTTTTAGTGAACATTATTGTGCGTTAATGAGGGCTGTAACTTCCTTTTCAAGTTGAGCGAGTGGTTGAATGGTTTATTCTATATTTTACGAACTTTTCCGGTGATGAACATGGTCTATTTGTTTCAATGATGTAATAGTACTTCAACACACAGTCTATTTTATAGTGTGCTATTTGGTTAATCGGAACTGTATAAAGGTACTGTACAATACAATCATAACGAAAGCTAAAAAAGAGACGAATGGGTTTTTTAGTCGAAAGGCTATGTGTCTGAAGTACGGCAGCCATAATGTAACTCAGTCAATGATCAGAAACTCATAAATAAACAGTTACCAACCCAAATTTGCAACAACAGAAAAAAAGGAATAAGAAAAATATTTCAATGTTAACGTGCTAGTCCAAGACATGTTATGAAGTCAAAACAGTAATCGGACATGTATATAGGTTACTTATGACAATACTTTTAACATATTTACAACCCAAAATAAGAAAAAAAGCTGCAATGAATTCAAATTCAAAGTCTTTATTAATTTGAGCCTGTAAAGGCTCAATGAAAACCTGTGTACCTCATTTATGTAATATTTTAGTAAGATTAGTTTACAAGCGTTATATTCTTGTTATATTTGAAAATAAGCATCCTAAAGATGGTTTTGACCAAGTTTGGTTTCAATTCTGTAGCATATTGGTTTAAGCGCCAGAGAGATAATTTTAAAAATAAATTTACAGACGGACGAAAGTTATTTTGTCAGAATT